>VWYP01027741.1:0-30515 GCA_013400435.1 Pycnonotus jocosus | reverse complement strand
AAAAAAAAAAAAAAAATCCTAGCTTTTACATACAATGAGTCTGCTAGTCTCTGGAGCCTAAATCCCAAACAATGGCCCCAAGAGATCCAACATAACAATGACTAATGGTGACTGATCCATCCATGACTGCTGGATCAATTTTAGGTACCAGTCTCCGAAATCCTGGTCATGGTCTTCTTCATATTCAGGCATATTAGCTGCTTTTATTATGATTTTTAAGATAGTGGTCAAGTTTTTTATCAATCAAAATCCACTTGATGGAGCATTTCTTTCTAAATAAAGAAAATTACTTCCATACCTGTATCATCCTTGATTTTGTCAAGGGAAAGCTTTTTGTCTACCACTCTCTTCACTACAGTGATTTTCATACAAAAGATGTTAAAAATGAATGCCTAAGTAAAACACAAGATAAGGGGGAAAAAAAAAGATCCTAGTACGGGGAAACAGTAAAACAGTATAGCTGCAACACCTGGTGAGTCAACTTAAAACCTCCTGCAAATGATGTTTTATCACATATTTCTTAGCAGTTCAGAACTTGCTTTTCAGCTGGCTATTGCTAGGCTGAAGTGGGGTGGTTGAAAACAGCAGATGTGATTTGCTACTTCCCAGATGCTCCTTTCCTGCCATCTCAGATGAGTGAGTAGAGTCTACAGCTTATACACTACAAAGACCTTTCCTATGGGGCTGACATGACTATATAATGTCATAACCAATTCTAAAATATTATCATCACTTCATACTATTTACTAGACCCAAACTGGCAGAAAATGCAAGAAAGGCAGATTTACTTGTGTGATTTTTCTTCTGTAATAATATGATAAAGCTTGGATGGGCTAAGCATATGTAAATTAAAATGCTGAGAAAAAAAATGCAGAAAATAAGGAGCAAAAACTGCATACAAAGTCTACCATCAAGATTAAGAAGTTTTGGGCTTATACAGTGTTGATTTTGTGTGATGAACCAAATTCTGAGATTATAAGAACCATAGCAATGCTAGAAATGAGTGTGGGAAGGTAAATGAAAGCAAATTTCTGAGACCTATGTCTGCCAAGGGGAGATTTCACTGAAGGCTTTGGCAGAGGTTTTTGGAGCCCTGACTGAGATGCTGTTAGAGAGTTTATATGAACTAATTAAGTAAGAGAAGACTGAAATTAATAATCCCATTGAAGAGAGGTCTTTGTAGCTGTGCACAATATCTTGCAAATATGCTGGAGAAGGCTTATGCAGTAATGTCTTCTGGGTCTGCTCCACTGAAGTCAATGAGAGGTCCCAAATTTCTTCAAGCAGGCATAGGGCAAAACTGATATCAGGCCAACATTCATATGTGTATATTGCTTCCATCTGGTAATAGGAAAGGAGGCTATCTGCGTTTCCTTTCAGACTGGAAAAGTGAACTTGAGAGATAGATTGAACTGTCATAATAATTTTGCTGGTGAATGAGTCCATAGCATGATCTTTGGCTTCACTTTTTCTCTTTTTGGCACTGTTTGCTGTTCACAGAATTCATCCCAATTTATCTGTTTTACTCTGCATCTATCTTGCTCTTTCAAACAGGAGAGGAAGAAGGATTTTGATGCTTGAAGAGGCCTGGTTGAGCAAATCTTACTTGAACGTCCACTTCCAGTCCAGCCAAGAGTTACTTCATGTGCATTTCAGGCTGTGCTCCAGTGTACACCCACCCTGCAGTATGCTGTTTTCTTTTCTGTGTGATCTTTCTGACTTCTGGTCAACTTGTTACTTTCTGAAATTGCTAGCAGAATTCACCTCTGGAAAGCTTCTATTCATGCAATTCTTATACATTCCTGTGTTTCTGCATTTTTCCACCTCACTCGTCCATATTCCATGTAATTTTGAAGGGAGTCTTCAATTCACCATATTTTTCAAATAATTTTAATTTCTAATCCTGTTCTCCAGCATATCCACAGTTCTTCCCAGTCTGGTGCAACCTGTGAATTTAATACAGTTGCAATTATGTCCCTGCAACAAGATGCCACTCAAGATGTCTTTTGTGCTGGCACTTCAAAGATCCAGGCTGGACTGCCAGGCCAGGAAATGAGTTCTGTTCAGCAGGAAGTTGTGGGTAGGATCCAGTTCTGCCCACACGACCATATGATAGATACTGGTCATGCTGGGAACTGTGGCAGGGCATCTTAGATGATCTGTGATGCATCCAGGAGAATGGCTCTGGAGTTCCTCCCGAGAATGCAGGACTTTGCTAAAATTCAATCCAGACTTATTCACGAGACATATATACATCATTCTGCTCATTATTATTCAGCAGTGACCCCGGGAGCATGTAGGAGTGTGTGTGGGCCAGGTGTGGGGTGGCTCTTACAACTATATTTGTACATGTAAGGTACAGTGTGTGCCCCAGAGACTGCCCACATACCCACAGAGGCTTCCAAAGACTTTGTCAGTGCTTGGAGTCTATCTCAACATATTCATTTTTGTGAAGAGCATACAATGCCTCTCATTCCTTACTGTATTTTCTATATATTTTGAGAGGATGACAGACAGAATTAAACACTTGTTAATTTAACTGCCCTCTTTTAATTCCTGACAGAAAACTCTTTCCTGCTAGACGTACTTTTATGTCAAGGAGCTTCAATGCTCCCTTAAGCACAACATCTGAATCCTTGCAAAACCTCCTTTCTATGGTAATTTTCATAGTGGTCCACTTACTTGTTCATAGTGGTTAGATGTTCATGTCTTCTGTTAATTCACCTGGTTCAAAGCTGGCTTGCAGGACATCATCGTATACTATTTATATGAACAAGAAACTAGTGATTTTAGGTAATGGTAATAATTTTTACTTGTTGAATTTTTTTCCTTGAATGAATTACAGATTCTTCTGCTTCTCCTCGTGAGGAAACTGCAATGAGGTCTCCCCTCAGTCTCCTCCAGGCTGAATAGACCGAGTGACCTCAGTTGCTCCTCATATGGCTTCCCCTATGGACCCTTTACCATTTTTCTTGCCCTCCTCTCGATGATATCTAATAGCTTTATTTCCTTTTTATATTGTGGCACTCAGAAATTGTCTATTTTTTAACAGAGTATAACAGTGGAGAGATTATAAAAGACACTCTGCAGTCAATATGCTGCAGAGGTGCTGTTGTTCTGGCACAAGTTTTTTATGTTTGGCTGTTTGCAGGATTCATCCTTTTGCACTTCAGATTACACAATACAAAAAATTACCAAACTGACATTTAATCTCCAAATTTCTATTTGTGAAACTGAACAAAATTTAATCAAAAAGAAGATGCATCTCCAATGATTAATAAATTGTGAAAAGCTGTTTCAGCTACTTTGACTAAGAAATTTCTCAACATTCAAGATGATTCCAATGTATTTATTGCATGCAAAAAAACACCCTACTCAACACTACAAAAACAAACTGCTTATTGTGGATATTAAAAAAAAAAAAAAAAGAAAGTGAGTCAGAAACATTTGCAACCCTCTGTTGGCTCATTGCAACCCACGAGTTTGGGGTTTTTTGTTTGTTCTTCTTTCTTCATGGCATCTTCTGTAGCAAAGCTTGGCTGCCCTGAAGGCAGCATGTGGTGCTTTGCAGCACCTCCCCCAGGTACAGGAGTACCACGTTCCCCAGGTCCCTTATGGCTCCATCTATTTGCCATTATAGGGACTATCCATGGAGCTAGCAATGCTCCTTCATAAGTCAGACTTCCCAGCTGAGAGCTGTAGGCAAGATAGAAGACCATGGTAGGAAGATATGGAGGCAACCTCCACAGCTACCAAAGTGAGCCTGTTCTTTCAGTGCTCTTCCTGCTCTGAAAGCCCAAATTGTACACGTGGGGCTGTTGTCCTGCTGTTCAGGCCCAGTGCTGCATGCAGAAGGGCTCATCCTTTGAGCACAGCTGCATCTGAAGTTGTCTGTAGCAAGGAATTGGCAAGAACAGCTCCTTGCTACATGTGACTCCAAATAGAGGTGTGCTCCAAGGCAGCTTGGGCCTCTATTTTCGTCCCTTATAATTTGCTAGCAAAGGCATGAACACAAGATTATTTTTTCAGGTGTCAGCAATACCCAGTGATTATTCCCCTGCTCACTTACAACTCTTTAGTAGCTGAATCACTTCCCAGCCAGCAACTGTGAGCTCAGAGATGGAGGCATCTGTTACACAAACTGAAGTGTGGGAACAAATTAACTCTAGGTTTGGAAAGGGGTGAGGGGGAAGGGAGAGACTGATTTTAAATACAAGCCTCTCAGGCCCTAAGGCAGGCAAGACAAGCTGGGAAAATGCCCCGCACCACCCTGCAATTCTATTTGAAATGGACCTTTCCAGATCACACAGAAGAGGTTCTGAACTCACTAATAAAAAATAATGAACAGCAGTAAAGCTCCAGGGTTACATCTTATTATTGTCTGTTGCCAGTCTGTTTCAGATTAATTTTGTAGCTAGGCTGAAATAGTTTACCAGATTCTGTTGCGTGCATGGCAGTAGGATTTAATGTTTGTTCTGGTGCAGAAAAGCTTTCATCTGTGTGTGATGATTAAGGAATCATCAGTCTGGAATTGCTTGGTATTGGTGGATGAGGTGGTCCTAAGCTTTTGAGCTATTAAACAGAGAGCCCTGTTGGGTTTTTTCCATCTCTTTTGCTCTCCTATAAGGCTGTTTGCTGTATTTCCTAAATGCAACAGTGCCTCTCAGCACCCAAGCCGACTTCCCACCCCTCCTTTTCTTATAGAAGCCTCTTCAAAAATAGTCTTCACAAGCTTTCCCCAAAGCTGTTATGTGGTCTGATAACAGCTTTATGGACAAACATACCATCAGCCACTTAAAAGCAACTTTTCCAGGGGAATACTCTGCACTCCTGATGGCAATATTCCCAAAGTTAATTAGAATATACCCAATTTTCATTGTACTTCCACCATCAGCTTCCCTGCAAGCTGCTCTAAAGTGGCACAGACCTTTAGAGTTCTTACCTCGTACAGTGACAGCTTTACTCTTGGCAAGAAATGAGCAGGGAGGAGAAGGTAGGAGGGAAGGAGAGAAAGGAGGATGGTCACTCCTGGCAGAAACAACAGTAAGAGTTTGTAACCTTGCAGAATTCACCCTGGAATCTTGCACCTGCAGCCTTTCACACAAAACTACCTAGTCACTGTCCACACTGCATGTAGAATTAGATAACAAAAAAGACTAAACCTCTAAAAAACCAAAATATCTGAGGTCAGCGTGACTTCAGAATAAAAGAATGGTGCCTCAAAATCAGATTTTGCAACTATTTCTTACAACATGACTGATCTGGACAGCTTCAAGCTCTCTTGGAAAGAACTGCCACATACACATCTTTAGCATATGATTGCCCCTCACCTGTGAATATATGCCAGCATTTCTGCAATCTTTTATATCTTTGTGCATTAGCCAGGAGCTCTGAGAGATGGTTAATGATTTCTTGCCTCCAAATCCACAGGAACAATAAACACTGACATTGTGCAGTGTGGTTTGGGCTTAGGTTTGCACATATGCTGCTTTGAATCTGGTTTCGTTAGGTATGCTGGTCCCAGGATACGTGGAGTCAGAGCAAATGGTGCTCACCAGCATGCACATGCTGTGATGCAATTAACAGTTACCACCTTTTTCCTTTGAGGTTAAGAAGAAGAAGCTTCAAATTAAATGTTGCTTCACTGCTGCTGTTTCTAAAACCACAGGAAGACTTGCACATGCAGCTGACTGAACCAATTTTCATAGCAGCTCATAAAAAAGGGGAAAGGCTGATGGCTGTTTGTCCTGATAAAGGCTCAGGAAACACAAAAGTTAAGCAAAGGCAACAGGCCCTACACTGTTGCACTTTTTGCCACTTGGATCCAAGGGAAATACTTAATGGCAATGCTGTGAATCTTTGTACACTGAAACCTCTGCAGGGGTCTCATTTTCAGCCCGTGTTTCAAATCGAAATGGGAGAGCTGTAGGATTTGACTTTGGAGTGACAACTATGTGAAGGGCAGGATGTAGCATGTAATAGGACTGGAGATGAAAATTTACTGTGACTTAATGTCTTCCTTCTTAAATAATTGGCTTATGACTAGACTGAACTAATGCAAGAGAAAACTAAACCCATCTTCCTTTGCCAGAAAATTGTACCTTCAGTAAGCAGTTCAAACTCCCTGACTGACAATTCTTGAAAGCACAGAACCATGATAATTTTGTGACCTTCATGTTTCCAGGAAATATAGCCAAAAATTGGCCAGTCAATGAAAAAGTAATGACCAACCTGCAGGCCTTATTCTCCACAGAAAACTCCAGAAATGTTCTTCCCAGTGCAGGTATTTGGGTAAGCTCCAAAACTGAGTCAGAGCACTTTTGAGTTCCCAACACTTTGGTTAAATACTGCAGACAGACACCCAGCCATAGGATGACTCAGGAGTTTTGTGAGTTAGGTGGACTTGAAATTACATCCTACAAGAAAAGGATGTAGGATGCAAACGGGCAGCTCTAAATCCCCATCAGATGTTATGTGTCTGCTCGAAGGTCAGGCACCAGGCCAAATTCAAGGGAGAAACACAAAACTCTTAAGGTTAAAAAACTGAGGTAGGGATTCATATAGGATTTGTAGTACAATGAGCAAAAAATATTATCTTACTGGCACCTAGAGCCTAAGGTATTTATTAATTTTTCAGTCTTGATAAAGTTAATTAACAGATCTTAGGATAAATGGTTTATTTATTAAAGAGCCAGCTATTTATGCAATTATGACCCCTACTACTCCTATTTAGTTGATTAATCTCTAGAATAATCTGAGGTCCTGTGTGAGTTGATAATCGTGGGTACTCATGTTGGGTGGGGTGCTTGTCATCCCAAAATATCAGCTACTCTCAACCCTGCCAGAATCACCAGGTTAAAAAAAAAAACCAACACAAAAACAAAACAAAACAAAACAAAAAAAAAACACCAAAAGAAAGGGTTTAGAGAATGAGAAAGTCAGCACTCTGGTAGCCCTTACAAATCTTTTTCATCAGGAAAAGAAAAACTACCATCTCCCCTTGATATCATTGGAAAAGTTAGAAGTTAATGAAGGTTCTGATAAGCAGAGCTGGAACAGCACAGCACCACTACTCTCAAAAGAGAAAGAAAAACTTTATCAGTTTTCAGGAAGCCTGTTTTTTGTTAGATCGCTTTAAAACAAAATTATATCAGATAAGTGAACAGGAGACTTTAGGAGTTAATGCCAAAACGGAATATAAGGCAACTTCCTGGTGCATGCTTGCTCTGCAAAAATGCTGTGGTTTCCTCTGTCTAGATATAGCACAACTGCTTCAGCTGCACCTAAACCACCACCATGACCACCAGCAACTAAGGCACACAGGAGAGGCAGATTTGAAATGTCCTGACATTTTGAGTGTGCAGTTGCAGTTGCAAGAGATCATCACTGGGCATATTCCACTGGAGGAGCTGCTTTTGGAGGAGCTGTTTAAAGTGCATTCCTCACCCACCATCTTGGCTGTGCAGAGCTGGGCTGCAAAGATTAATGCTGAAATACTCTAGGATGAAGAAAAGTCTCAAATGATAATATGCTGAGAATTAAATTTCTAATGATGACGTTCATATTGGATCACACATACACTGCATACTGGTCTTCAGAGAATAGAGATGAAATTATATAAATCAAATTTGTCAACTTATTTCTGAATTTAACAACATTGTATATTTCAGTACATTGAAGAAAAATATTAGTGCATACCAGGAAAACTCTTCAGTTAAGAATTTATTTTAGTTACTCACCGTCTTCACGCCCTCTGGTCACTATACAATGGAACAGAACACTCACCATGCCAGCAAACTGCTAGAATGAGGAATTCCATCAGTATGGAACTAGGAAAATTTAGGTTCCCACAGCCTCTGACTGCTCTGGCCATAATAATTCTTGCTTTCTATATCTTTACATCATTTGACCATGGACCATAAATATTTCCTATGGCCATATATATTTTCCCACTGCTCTCCTGCTTGGAGATAATTGTTTGCATTTGCCCATAAGATGTTCCTCTCTGCTGACTTGGCATTAGATATCACTAGCTCTCAAAACTGCCCAAGCACCTAAGAGAAGACAGTACCCTCCCTTCCTCACTAAACCAAGAGCACAATTTGACAAGTAGCTACTGCAAGTTCACCTTATCATGGAATCACCACATCCTGCATAGCATCTCTTAACTGAGTCTGAGATCTCCTTTCACTGTTACTAACAAAGAAAATTATGCCAGTTAGTCAAATGTATGTTACCAAAGCATATGGTTAAGTGGCTGAATAAAGAATTGAAAATTGAGAACATTTTAAACATTGGTACCTATCTTTCCTTGGTTTTTGAGCCTTAAATATTTCCTTCTCTTCTCCCTCATTTCTCTTAAAATATATTTCCATTGCATTCATTAGAAACAACCGTTTATGTGAAACATAAATTATGAAGCATCTAGTTAGATTTACTGCTTTTAATTCACTCTAAGTTCTACAATGATAAAAGATGAGTTAATATAATAGGCAAAGTTTTGTTCTCTGGATTCCAACTGAAGGAGCCATACTCACACCTATTGTGCAAATCCTCAGCCCAATGTGAAGTGTTTCCAGTTCTCAGCTCCATTTCTGCTGCAGCACCACTTCCTGCTGCAGAGCTCTACCTCCTGCATCCAGCAATCCCTCCATGCCCTTCCTGTGTCCCACTCCATCCCACTGGCAACACCGGTGTTTGGCCTCTCAACTGTGCAAAGAGCAGAAAATCACTGGACAAAAAGCAGCAAATGACTGAAGCACACGGGAGCTGTGTATGTAATGACCGGCTGCTCCTCCAGTGTGGGCTCCAGCAGGATATATTTCTGATTTTTGCAAAAACTGCAGGAACTTAGTATCTCTGAGATAATATCCCTGATTGAAAAGGAGAAGGGCAAGTGGAAGGAAGAAAGGAAGGAGAAATTTGGGCAAAGACTGACAGGCAGAGCTGTCATATCATCTTTGTTTTGACAGAACAACAGACTACCACTGCCAGCCAACTCTGAAAACATTATGTCCTCAGATGCTGTGCTGAGTTTGGTTTGTCTCCTCCTTTCCAAGTCTTACTGAAAATGAATACCCGGAGGAGAGACAGATCCCTCAGCCACACTGCAGGATGAGAAGAGAAGCCTCTCTGAAACAGAATGTATGTATGTTCCTCCATCTATCCTGGGAGTGTTTGAACAAGATGCAAAAACAAGTGAGTCTTAAAATATCGTTCAAACATACAAATTATCACAGCCCAATCCCATTCACCACACAACTGTTCTATAATTTGGAAACAAGCTATTTGGTGGCATGACAAATACAAGACATCAAATTCCGATTGCACAGACATTTATTGTTCTGTTGCCATTAATACTCCTAATCTATGCCAGTGGAAATTATGTGCTTGTATTAACAACGCATGAACCAGACAGCTGTGAGGATTACTTCTAGCAAGGCACCTGCTTCCCAGCCCTAGTGAGACTAATGGGAAAGACATGCTCCCAGAGCTGTCCTTCAGGTGTGTGTGGAGGAGGAGGAACTCTAACTGTGACAGAGAGAGCACTTGGAAACATGAACTACTCCGTATCCAACCACATTACTCTGGGCTTTTTGTCCCTTATGGGGAGGAATAGGTGAAGATGAAGAGCCTAAGTGAAGCTCTTCACAGGCACATGGGAATGAAGGCTCTCACTGCCCTGCCCTGTTACTGCTCTAAGGGTATGGCAACACAATCATGGTGCGGCTTTCCTCTCCTGTTATGGCTGCTTCTCTGTGCTTGTCCTCAGAACATCTTCCTGTCACCCCTGGTCTGGTTCTCACTGAAATGAATCATGCACTGTGTACACTGCACGTCCTTAGGCAAAATATCTCATGGAAATGCAACCACAATTTAGTCACAGTTTGAATTAGATCCACTCAGGCACACACCATGGGGGAGGGGGGATGTTGATTTGTTTGTTGCATATATATTGGCTGTTAATTTTTATTGCTTGTAAACTTTCTCTCTATAAAATCTGTGTGAAAGCTGGACTACTGCGGTAAAGGAAAGTTACCATATGGGGAAAATATGGTTGATTAAAGTGGCTGTTTCCATGTTTGCTCAGTGTTGTGACACATCTTCACATTGGGTAAGGTGACTGGCAGGGAAACAACAGCAGTGAGCACTGATGAGTGTATGCGTCATGTATAAATGCCTGGAGCTGAGTAGGGCTTGGTTTTGCAAAACTCCCAGAGCTTCCAGGCATGATTTGTTGAAGATTTTCCTGCAATAATGAAGAAATTTAAAAATATAAAATCAAATAAGTGTCACACTTTTTGGTTTTAGACTACTGAATGAAAAAAAAGGAAAAAACAGGGACACTGTGTCATGCAGGGAATTAAGGTTATTTTAACACTACAAATACTCTACAGAAGGTACAATCTCATCTTTCCTGTATGTAGTAGCTCTCTTCTCTTCATTCCAGGAAGGAAGGATGGCCTTCTCCTTAGACCTGAGTTTCCTGATCTATCACAGACATTGAGTATGATCTGAAACTTGTGTGATCTTCTCTTCCTTCAGCACCCCATCTATAAAATGTGGATAACACTTCTCCCCTAGTCTTCAACCTTGTATATTTTCAATACAGTTTATTCTATATGTTTATATAGATACATACTGAGAAATATACAGATTCTGATTTTCTTGGCCCCTAGCTGGTATTATAAATTGAGTAAGGAGCAAATATGGTGGACAATTCACTAACTTACCCACTGGTTTAAAAATGGACACCAGTTAGACCTATAAGCACTGATTGCCATGATGTGCCACAGGTAGCAGAGATGTAATGCATAGGTTTCAAGAAGTTTTGTACCTTGGGATATTTAAGGATTTGAAGTTTCCCTAGAGAGGGACAAGACTATTAGCTGTCCCTAGTCACTGGGATGGAAAGCCCAAACACAACCCTGCTTAGCCTGTTCTCTGCGTGCAGAAGCCCCTGTGCTGGTTACTGTTGGACATCTTCATTCTGTGACACAAAGAATGGGATGTGGTCCCATAATCACTGCATTCCTTTTGGTAGGCTTTGCTTCAATCCTTGTGGATGCAGTACCAGCTGCTTCTTGTCTCATCTCACATCCATGCTGGAAAAGCGTGGGTTTTTTTCCAGATTTTCAGCCTGTAACCAGTTATTTTCCTCCTTTGTCAATACTCTCATCATTCAACTCTAGTCTCAACCCCTTTTTTCACAGAAGCTGACCTAGAGCTATTTTTTAATTCAGCTCAAAATATACCCTGATGTCAAGGCAGAAGCCTCTGAGGTCCACTTTGTATTTCCTGCTGGCCTGAGTAAAGTCTTATTCTCATGTGTTCCCTTCAGCAGGCCTCACTTACTTTCTCCATTCAGCTTTCTCCTGCTAAAGCCCAGGTTCCATGGAATGCCCTAACTTGTCCAAGGACTAAGCTTCTCTGAGGCAAAGTGAGGGCAGAGTTCCTAAAGGGATTCTCCCTGCTGCATGGGAGGGAGATACATCACTGCACTGGGCAGAGCTGGGATGCAGCACGTGAGAAACAGAGCAGGGGCAGAACAGGAAACTAAGGAACTTAGACAAGAGTCCCTTCTGAGCCAAAGGGACCATAGCTTTGTATTGAGGAGGGGTAAGGTCGCCATTCAACCTCAACTGACTCTTGACTCTCTCAGCCCGCCCTGAAATCCTCCCCTGCAGCACCAGAGCCTGCTCCATCTGTGAGCTGCTGGCTACAGCTTCTCTAGAAGCACCTGCATGTGCTGAATTCATGGAAGGGAATTAGATTGTTATATGGTGAATTAAGTCTCTGAATAACCCTGTGGGATCTGACTGAAAACAAAGGTCCTTACTCCCAGGTCCTGCATTTACATCCAGTTACTGCAACTGCAGTGAGCAAAGCCCTTGGTGAAAAAAGTCAGCTCCAATGAAAGAAGATAAGTATTGGTAATTTTTGCAGGGAATACCTGCAGAGAGGGAAGATGCTTTCCAATTGCATCAAAAGCTGTGCTACATATGTATGCACTATACAGCAAAAAACTCTTTGGGCAGAATGAAGAAAAAAGGTAAATCTAGGTGGGGATGAAATTAGGATACATTTCAGAAGACTTCCCACAATGCAGTAATACAGTGAAGCTCAGCTGAAAGATTATAGTGGTACTGGCTTTTGATTTTCCAAACAAAAATTGAAGTGAAATAAGGACAAACAACAGAGAGTCTAAGTGTTAACCATGTTAGTGCTAAGCTGATGTGATTATTTGTAGACTTCACTGTATAATTTGAGAGACTTCTGGTGTTCAAGGAGGATGGTTATCCTGGTGACAGTCTCCTGCTCCCAGATCCCAGGGGCAGCAGAAACACTGGACATCTGGAGTCCAAAAGAATGAGCTGAGGTTGGCACTAGTGCAAAAGGTGCTTCTGATGAACATAACTTTCTTTCCATTTTTGCCACCAATGTTTTTGTTCCCTAAACCCTATCTGAAAACTCAAGATCAACACTGCTCAGTGAAAGGTTTTGCAGTGCACAGTCAATTACAGAGGACTAACAAACAATGGGAAATCACAGTAGTTAATTTTATTTTTAATATTTTTACAAGTGGAATAATCAGGCTTGCTCTGATCTAGTGATTTATGAGCTAGCTGAGAGGTGATAGCTTATGATCCTCACTCAGGGGCCAAGAAGTGCTTTCTGCCAAAACTATCAGCCCTTTACATATTTTAACTTGTGTCATCTAGGTTTTTTCCTCTCCTGCTTGTTAGCAATCAATACCTGCCTAGCCTGGGCAAGTTTCAAAAGGAAAGACACTATATGGAATAACTTTTGTGGAAGAATAGAAATTAAATGCAATTTAACTGGAATGCCAAGCAAAAACAAATTTTGAGGGAGGCTTTGCCATCACAGTAATTGAATGTTCAATGTAACCGCTGGCCAAGAATTCAATCACAAAAGTGTCTCCTTTTTGGGCTTACCTTTTGAGGCCAGATATGCAGACACATTTCCCTTGACAATTCCCCCTCAGTCACTCTGAAAATCTTAGCTAAAGCTTTTGATTCCAGCATCACTCTAATGGTGTTTCTCCTTGAGGCCAGTTAGCAAGAAGAGAAAAGGAAAATAAAAGGTCTGAGAAAGCAATTTTTTGATTGTTAAATAATATTTTATTGCTGAACTTTGCAGAAAATTTGGAGATATGGAAAATGTATCTCCAAAATAATTCACATGCACAAAATAAAAGTGTGACACATGGGCATAAATGATTACAGGATTTGGTTCTGGATGTGCTAGTCACGACACAATATTCATTAATGTGCTAGTCATGACATAATATTCATTAAAAAACCAGCTAATTCTGCACTGTGATACTTGTTTCTTCTCTGGTGCCCATGAAAGGCAGCTTTCTAAGCTGAGAATTCTGGTCTGTGGCTCCGTGGTCAGCCCAGGCTGGTGCTCTGGATACACAACATTCCTGTAGGGGTCACTTCATGGCTTTTGGGAGAACCAAACAGCTACATGGTACACAAAATCAGACAATCAAAGGACTGTAACTCCAGATGCCATGGAGCATTTGGAGAAAGCAAGAATTTCCTTTCAGGAAAGGGAATGAAATCTTGCAATTTCAATGAGGATTAAGTGGGCAAGCTTCGGTCCCTTTCCCTGCACTTTTTGTTATCCTATCCTTTTATTGTTTTCACTTGGGTTCGGAATTTTCCCTTTTTTTATCTTTAACGTTTAATTTCCTTTGTTTCTCTCCTGACTGTTTGCTTACATTTCTTCCCTGATTAAATTATTTGAATTGGAGTAATTTTGGCAAGTTCTGGTCCTTTTCACTGCCCCTTATTTCATCTCAGTCCATCTGGTTGTAGTCAATCACTCCATTTCCAAATTCTCTGGTTTTATTTTCAATTGCACTGTTTTTGATCATATCTCCTTTCCTGAGCATTTGTTAGACTTTGTTCTCTGATTTCAAGATTTCATTCCCTTTCCTGAAAGGAAGAATTTCCAAATGCTGCATGGCATCTGGAGTCACCCTGAAATTACTGCCACATACAAAGAGCAGAACTGATGGGGATGAGCTATTTCACTTTTTTTCCCCAAATTCAGAGCACAATCTGTTCTGTTGCCAGGTCCTTTTAGGTTACACAAATAAAGATTTTGCAAAATATCCTTGACCTTGTCACAATGTTGTCAAAATGTTTACTGAATTTCAGTGGAAAGAGATCCATTCTGTAAGAAAATAACCAGAATAAGAAGTATAACTCTGCTCTACTGTTAGCAGTGGTTAAAATGCCAAGGTGTATTTAAAACATTCAAATTAAATTTGAGTTTTACATTACCACAGGAATTGATTAAATGTATGCCTTCTTTTGACAGAGCACTCTGCTCTGTCTGCTGTTGAGGGAGATATTGGGAACTGGGCTCCAGCTGGCTGCTGTGCAGTAAATGGTGCTGCTGGCATGGCCAGGACCTCCCTGGGTTTCATCAGACTGTGGCATGGCCTCTTCTTATTAGCACTGTTTTCACTGTTTTATTTCATGGGGAAAGACTGCTCCAAATCTCAGGCAGAAGCTGTGTGAGCAAAAACGTTTCCGCTTTCTCTGAAGAGGGAAATGCTGCACAGCCTCTGCGAGCCTTCCCCTGCCTCTTGCCACATCTCATCTGTGGACAGGGCGACAACCCAGCCTCTCAGCCCCCCCATTTAGCTTTTCTGCAACTCAGCTGAATGCCAAGTGCCCTGTGGCAACTCCCTCATTTCAGCCTTGAAGTCAACTCCGCAGAAATCCTAGGGAGACCTGCTGCTATCTCGTGGCTCCCCAGCTGGGACTGAAAGAGCCCCATCTCCTAAAAATACACTCCCTTCTAGCCTGAGAATAGCCTGTTTGAGGGTTGTTTTTTTCTGATCTCATTTATTGCCTATCGCTGTGCCTGTGATTACTCTCTCTCAAGCCCTCTCTCTCCCTCCTACCAGCATGCCTTGCCTAATTCCTCCCGCGACATTATCAGCCGGGATGATGAGCAGCTGAGCTCGGTATTAGCGCTGACGCAGGCGGGCTGACAAACGAAAGCGCGAGCGTGAGCGCCGCCGGGTGCGCTTTCCCGGGAAGCGGGAGGTGGGAGCTGACGGGCTGGCAAAGAGCGGGAGCTGGCGGCTCTCGAGCCCCTTCCCTCGGTGCCTCCGGGCGCAGAGCGGCACCGGGGAAAGACCCATATGCTTCGCTGCCCTCGGCTTGCCAAGAGCCTCTGAGTACCCGGCTGATCCGGGCCCTGCCCAGTGCCGTGTCACACGGCCAGCTGGCAAAGAGCTTTGCAAAGGGATTCAGTGCTTCTTATCAGGCTTTTCGTCGGCTGGTTGTTTTTTTTTTCCCCGTGTGTTCACCCTCAGGATCACAAAACCTGCGTGGCGTGAGTGCCCTAGCAGGAAATGGTGGGAGATGAAGCACCATCTGAAAAACAAGGTTAGTCTCCCCAGAAGAAGGAATAGGTCCTCAGATTTTCACTGCCCATTGCTTCAAGGCTGGGTAGCTCCACATCCTCTGTCTACCAGCCCCTACTCACCTGGGAAGCACTTGGGATTTTTCTTAAGTCTCAGTCCTTGGTGAGTTCCCCTTTGTTCCAGAAAAAGGTGGGCTTCCAGTTCTGCACTTGAAAACGTGTACTGAGCAATGACTGGCACTAATTTTATATGATAAGCTCTAGCTGACTAAATTCAAAGTCTGTTTTCTCTCCGAATACCTGCACAACACCTTTAGCTGGGTTTGTTCCATTACAGTTACTGTGATGAACTGCCCGGAAGTCACATCAGGAAAATTATACATAACCAGCCGTATTTCTCTACTCCACTTTGCTACCAAGTCAGCCACCTGTCCCTGCATGTTCCTCTGCCTGTGATGCTTCTGGTGAGAAGCTGTTTCTCCTTTCCTATTTGAGCAGCTATAAGAGAAATACTATGTTTATGCTCTGCTTTGCTACTAAATCTGGATTTATGTGTGAAAGAAGGCAAATGAGTTTGGGAAAAAATTTACTCTGAAATGCAAATGTCAAACAGACCCATCACACTGTAAGTAAATAGAGCTTTAAACAGTCCTCTGTCCTGTAAAAGTCTCAGTTCCTGGGGAGCTGGTGGTCACTGTTCTCAAGGAGACAGATCCTTGCTGTATCCCATCACAGGGAGAGAAGAACCTCAGCTGGAGAGCCATTAGTGTTTGCTGCCTGGTTAACTATGGGCTCATATTATTTCCATTAGCCTGCATAAAGGAAATCCCAGAAGGATGAAAGCTAAAAGAAGCATTACTTCATACATTCTGCATTAGGCTGTTAAAGTGTGGCAGAAACAAAATGTGTCACCCAGGGCCCTGTATGGAAACCAATGGGCAGGTAGTGGCCCTTGAGGTGTGATCAGGTGGGTTCATTTCACCACTAGATGACACTCCTATCTCTTGGAAAGGCTCCTGCCACTCCCACTGTGGCTGCAGGTCACTGAAATTTTGAAAGCAGAATAATCTTGCTCCAGGTGGGAGCTCCCTGTGCCCCTCTCAGACACAGTCACTGCCTGATTAATTGCAAGTGGTTGCACATTAGGAAGCCTCACCTGATTATTTTGCAAAAGTAAGGTAGAGAAAAATAATGATGACTCCACTTTTGAAATTTTGGTTTCCCTCCCAACAGAAGCAAGCTAACAAGTGCTCAGCGAGAGGGCTTCTCCTACTGACTTGTGGAGCATGGCTGTGGATTAGCATTGAGCTTGTCAAAAGTATGGTGGGCTCGAGGTCCAGATACTGCAAGACCCCAAACTGGCTATGAAACCAGGCCAGGCTGTGCCTCACTCCTAACATCACTTTAAAAAAGCCACAAGGCTTATGTGGTGTTATGGCCAATACCCAAATTATACTCTCTGAAAAACCAGGACAGCTCCTTGTGCCCCAGCCCTCTTAGGGGACAGAAATCATTCCTGTATACAAATGCTCAAATGCCACAGGGTAAGATGCTGTAGCAACCACAATGAGGGAGAACTTTCTGAGTGATACTCTTCATTCTGCTTCAGCAATTGATTGTAAGTATTTGATAATGCAAATTTTGGAAAGGCAAGACAGGAAAAAAAAAGGAAGAAAAAAAAAGCCTGAGATTAAGAGAGCCAGTAATAAAAAGTCCAAGAGTAAAATGCTAGTATGGCGTTAGGTTACACAGCCATTATGTAGCAGAGGGAAGTGTAGAACATGGGTGTTCAAGGACAGCTGTAATCATATTTCTGAAAACTCTCCATGAAGAAATGTCCATATACTTCTGACACATCCTCTTTAATTACCAGACAAACACCAAAGGGGTGAAGCTCCTATTCCTCCCAGAAATAAGAGAATAGAAGAACATTCAAACACAGCCTGAGATGGTAGCCCTATGCCACCCTCTGATCGACCTAACCAGGCCAGTAGTGACATGCAGAATCCCATGGAATTGTACTTCCAAAGATCTGCTTGCAAGATGGGAGATTTATGGTTTTTATGGCTTAGAAAGTGATTATCAAGACAATGGGAGCAATTTGTCTGCAAGCTAGTCTTTAAAGATACTTCCTAATATGAAGGTCTTCTTCTCCTTACATTGTGCATCTTAACATGAACAATTATAGTCCTATGAATTTTGCTGTTTCATGTTTTCCCTAGTTTATGGTCTTTGTTTCCTCTTTTCCTACAAAAATGGAAATCTGCTTCCTAAGTACCTTTCCGCACTTGTAGTGCTGGCCAGGTAATTAACGACTTCACTCACAATCAATACATAGAGTTTTCCTGAGTGTGTTATAAAGTAGGAGATGAAAATAGATTTTTCCTGTGTAAGCTTTCCACAGTAAACCTGAGTATTTACTCCTCTTGCATAAATCTACTTACCTCCTTTTAATCATGACAATGAAATTGATTAAATACATTTTACTTGTCTGCACAAAAACTAATGAGAATAAGATTTACAGGCAAGCAGGGTAATCTTCATACTAAATTATTGGATGGAGACTCAAGCTAGCCTCTAAGTTAAAACTTGTAAAAGTTAAAACTTTTACAGTGCTGAACAAGTCTGAAGACACACTGGACTACCAGTGGCTTAAACCTGACTTTGCTCCTGTGTCAGAACAAAGCAAAAGCTGTGTGCCTGATTAGAGCTATGACCATATGTAGGAGAAAACAGTCCATTTTGGGGAAGCAATTTACAGGAACAGCTTGTTTATTTCGGACAAACAGTGCTGCCTGTGAAAGCCCCATCTCAAGCACAACTCCTGCTGACTTCAGTGGGAATCTGGTATGAGTCAAAAGTGGAGGCTCAGTAGTGCTGTGTGGAGAAGTATAAGCACAATTACAGCATGGATTATAATTGGAGACTTGCAAAGTCAATCAGCCTGCTTCTGGTAATATCAATAGCTGTCTGGTGGCTAAATTGCCTGAACTAATTCCTTTTTAACACCTCAGCCATAAGACTCATCATTAGACAAATGCCATATCCTAATATATACTGCAGCTTAAGCACAATGAGAGCTTCAATCTGTGTTTTACTTTCTGTGATATTCTTTTTGCCCACATGCAGGGAAATAAAAGTTTTTTGTAGGCAGAAGACTGCACGGACTGTTCCCCATCAGAAGGTTCTTGCAGTCTATTTGTCCCTGTGAAGTGATGAGCTCCTGCAGACCTCTGGTGCATGATGACATTTGAAAAATAAGCAATAAACAAAAGAAACATTTGCTGCAGCTCTCAGTGCTGCAGCTCAAAAATTTGCTGAAAGAAATTATCAAACTAATATGTATCATATTCATAAATGGGAGAAAAACACCAATCAGCTGTTCAAAAGTTTAAGCAGCCCCCATTATGATCATGCTTACTTGTACAGTTACCTACTCAGTCCATGCAAAAATACTTGGAAGGGGAAAAAAACCTGACCTTTCCTTTTCCCCCATTTTCCTTTTGTACAACATGCAGAGTGTGGATTTGATTCCAGCTGAAGAACCTGTCCAGGGTCAAGCAGATGCACATCCAGTGGTGGTGGCACTTGTGCTGTGTCAGGCCCCTTACTGAAGCAGGCAGGGTCAGTACTACTGAACAGCACTCTGAAGTTGTCTGGAAGATTTTTATGCTTGTTCATTCCCCGGATCTGTTTCAAAAGGCAAGCGTTGTACTTGGTGACAGCAGCCCGTGTTTTCAGAGCTAGGCTCCACCAGCAGTTAATTCAAACTGGCCTGATTTTCAGTGCTCCAATTTGAAGCAAGTTCCTCAGCTTCTCACTCAAGTAATTTTTAGTTAGAGACCTACCTTTTGGTAACTGATTCGGAACATTATGACCTGCCTTTAAATGTAATATGTTACAAAATTAGAGGGACAATTTATGGGACAGCAGATAGTTCCCTTTGCAAGTTTCTAACTTCCCAATGCATTATACCCTTATGAGTGAATAAAACAAGTCACAGCTGCAGCACAGTGAATGTCAAGAGGCGCAATGGACAGCAGGTATTTTTGATGATTTACTCTATCAGCCTCCTGAACAAGCACTTTTACTTTCTGAAAGTTCACTGTGCTGCACTGTACGAGGCGAGAGCCTCTCGGTGCTTTGGCTGCACCTCCCGTACCGCAGTGAGATCGATACCGTGCACCGGTGTCAGCCTCGCTGGGGGAGGAAGGTCAGCCGAGTTAAGCCGTCAGCTGACCCGCAGGCAAACCCTGAAATAAAAAAGCGGAAAAGCCTTCAGGGGCTCTAAGGCTTAAGGCAACTCGGGCTGGACATAGCCAGCGCCTGCATTCCCGGGGGCTGGCAGCAGCGAGGGTTCAGCCGCGGGTCAGCGGAGCTGGGCTCGGGTTTGCCATGGAGCGCTCACACGCTCGGCGTTGAGATGGGCAGAGGGGCTGGAAGACATACAAAATCCTTCCAGGCCACACAGATTCCTTCTCTTTCAAGTGGAACAGGGGCAGACGGGGCACAGCTCTGCAGGGCCCAGATGAAAGCACAGGGCTTTGTTACTCTGCAGACCCGGTGCCTCTCAGTTACTATTTTTTACTTTATTTATAGCTCTATTCAAAACTCAGTACACATTTTGCTATGGGGGAAATAAAAAAAAACCCCAAAATAACTCCAGCTATCCTTGCCTTCAGCCTCTCGGAAATTAGCGCTGGCCAGCGAGAATTCAGCACTTCTCTCCTGCAGCGCGAATTGCTGAGGGGCCGCGTTGGGTCGCAGGGCGCAGCTCGGAGCAGGCGCTCCCCGCGGGCTGCCCGGGCCGTGCCCGACCCCGTTGGCGGCGGGGCGTGCGGGCAGAGCTGGAAGCGGCCCGTGAGGGCAGGGGCGGCCACCAGCAGTGCTGCCATCCCGGTGGGGTGTAGGGGCAGAGCTGGAAGCGACCCATGAGGGCAGGAGCGGCCCGTGAGGGCAGGAGCGGCCCATAAGGGCAGCGAGCGGCCCAGCAGCGCCGCGATCCCGACAGGAGCAGGCACTGCCGCAGCGCCCCCTGGCGGACGCGGCCGGGAGGGAATGGCGGCGCCGGGGCACCACATGGAAAATCGCAAGTCCGTTCGTAGGATATTCACAGCGTGTATTACCTGTTCACATCGCGTTTTGAAAATTCCTCCAGGCAACAATCATAATTAGGATTTTTTAAAAGTGGCTGAATGACTCAGCCTCCAGATTTAGGTGTCTGGAGTAAGGCATCCCCTCTATACTACTTGCACTAATTTTTGATTGGGGAAAAAAAGAAAAAAAAAAGACAAAAAAAAAGACAAAAAAAAAAAAAAAGACTGTGATACAGCGTTTCTGTTGGTTTCTATTTAAATTAATTTCCATATTATTCCCTATACAGCCACACTGCTACCAAAGCGACAGTATGAAAGCAGCAATGAATACAGTGGAACGTGTTAAAAAGGATGGAACAAGGAGGTTGCATCATGTTGAGTCTGAAAGCAAAGTATTCAACTGGACTGCCAAGACTGATATCTCACAGTGTTCTGCCCTGTGCATCTTGCTGGTGAACTCCTGGCCTCCTGCAAAAGTCTATCTGAATGTCACTGAGCAGGGACTTCACCTGATAAAATGTCTTGCCCTTGATTTGCAATTGTTCTGCACTGCATGCCAGCTCTGTGGTACTAGTGCTGGCTGTGTGCTGAATTATAGCAATGATATACTCTGCACACATATGCTGATAGATAGGTGGGGGACAATAACAGACCTCCAGCTCATGCTAAGTTTAGTGAGAAGACTGAAAAGAGAAGGATACTTCATCTGGACTTGTCTCTGATTCCAATTTGTAAATAGTACCACAGGGATCTACATTCTTCTCTGCTTAGCCATGTTTCCAGATTTTTTGTTGTTGTTTTGTGGTAAACAAATCAGAGTCTTTAGGAGAAAGCAGACATGGACATAGACAGACGAACACAATAAACAGAACTTAAATATCTCAGCCTATGCATATGGTATTTCAGAGCATCAATTATCAAAACAGTTTCCATCTGCTACATCACAGCTGCAATGGGCTAAACCAGTTATATATATAGGAGACAAAAAGAAACCACTTGAAAAACCTAAGCTACCAATGAAGTATTTTAAAATTATAACACTGAGTAGTTCAGGTGAAAGCTATTTAAGCAAGTCTGAGAAATGTGCCTTTAGGAAAATCACCTTTTGCACTGGAACAATAGAAAAGCATTCCCTTGCTTTTGCTAATGCTTTTGGTGAAATGCTGTAAAAGTCATTCTACCAAGAGTAAGGACAAGGTAAGAGGAAGTTTCTCATTCCAGCATTAGCTGAACCTCACATTCTCTCATGCCACATTTTTGTGGTATAAAAGAGTACAAACATAGCTTTAGGCACTTGTGGCTAATTTTTAGTCCCTTATCTTTCTCCAGTTCCCAAGAGTAAAATTTTTATGGGGTATGTAAAGTCCTGTGATATAAAGGCTTTCATTCCTTTGTCTATTCTGGTGGACTAGGAGTGGAGTAGTTTTAGTCTTTCCTGGATTTTTTGTATCTGTGATTCTAACCTCTGCAAACAATAGCCTCCAGAGGCAAGTCAAGGTTTCTCTGTAGTGAAAAAAAAACCAAAACGAAAACCAAAAACCCCCAAAAGCCCAAACCCCATAATAATTATGGCCTTAAAGATGAAGAAGTGGAGTATAGAAGAAGAAGGACAGATTGTTTTCACTGCCCCTTTTTGCCCTTTTAGGCACTTTCTGCTTTCTGTATGTCTGACATAGTTCTGGTTGCTCCAAGTTGTGCCACTGCTGAGTGCTTGGACTGCCTCTGTACCTGTCTGTAGCTGACATCTACTGGTTTTTGCCATGAGTACAATGTCCAGACATTGGATAGAAATCAAATCTAGCACACTACAGGCTGCAAAACAGTTAGCTTCTTTTAGCAAGACACTTTACTTTCATGACTTATAAGCAAGCCAAACTTTACAGAACTCCATGAACATGAAGCTGCTATATCCCTCCTTGTGTGTTCCAGCTTTACAATGAGCTGGATTATACACTGAGTCAGGATCTCTCTTGCCCTATTGCTCGGTCTTGTGAGCATGAGTCTGGTGAAAATGGGTCCCCCATGGTGTCTGGGAAAGATACCTGGGATGTCCTGTCTGTGTGCCCACACCCATAGAATCCAGCTTTCTCAGGCTGAGAGTAGACAAGCCTGGGTATTATTTTCCACGGATCGTGCTGCTCCCACAGGGCTGCCGTGTGCAAGGCAAACACTTTGAATGTACCCATGGGAGAGTGAGCATTTTGGTGCTTTCCCTTTGGGGGAAAGCCATGTGTTGGGCAGGGAAGCTCAGGTTTCAGAGAGGAGTGTGCACCCAGATCTGACCCAAAGTAACTTGTCCTGTCTACACTTGGGCCTGTACATTTTATCTCATTGTCAGAATAGCCTGCCAGTTCCTGAACCACTGACTCTAACCACATTCTTGATGCCACAGGGATCAAAGTTCCTGAGTCCTATCTAACAATGTCCCCCCATCCCCCATATCAAATATTTTTTCTTATTGTGGCTAGTGACATCTTCACCGCACCTTCCTTTTGTGCTATTGTCTCACTTCATACAATGCAAATGATTTCTTTTTTCCTGTCTTTCTACTTCTCTACTGTCTTTGTCCTCTTTTGAGATGGAGAACAACAGCATCTTGTTTTTCTGCAAACAAGAATATTTGAATCATTGAGATATGACCTGGACTCTGAATCTATTAGAACTGATTCAAGAAATGAATGAGAGGAAAAAAGGGCTCTGAGAGTGAGAATTCTTCGTTCTGCAAACTGCCATGTGATTATGCAAAGCTGTTCTCTTATGTTTTCTGCCAGACAAAATATGTAGACACTTTTCTTGCCTTTTGGAGGGGAAATACTGTGCATGTGCATAAATTCTGTCTTCCTTAAATTAAAATGAGACCTTACAAAGTGGGTAAATTGCACCTTGCCGGGATGAGCAGACTGGCAGCTCAGAACCAAGCCTGTTTCACAGCACATTGCTTGTCTCAGTAGCAAGGCAACATGGAACAGGCTTGGTCTGGTTTTTGATCTGTAATTCACTGTGTAAATGCCAGCCAAATTAAAGCAAAGCAGGTGGGACAAGTAATATGAAGATTAATGAAGCTACTTGCATTAAAAGTAACTGTAGATATGTATTTTAATGAGAAAGATCCTTTCTAATTCAGAATTGTTGGTCAAAATAAAACGATCAACCAGTGAAAACTGCTAAAGCTTCGCAGAACACACCTACAAAGAATTATTACAAGTGAATAAATCTTTATGGACTTAATCCCCATTAAATTCAATGATCAGGTCAAAGACTTATTTTCTTTCTCAGCTACCTGCATCACACTGTGAATCTATCATTTTTCCTAAAATGTAGACGTAAAAAATCAAACACTGATAAATTCTTTAGGGATTATTTACAATGCAATCTAACGTGTTTTCTTTTTCCTGTGACTTTTGCAGTTTCCATCCAAACTTTTATAAATTTCTATGAATAGTGGCATTTTTCCTTTGTAATTTCCTTTGTATAACTGGCTACACTTCAATTGAAAGAGAAATGAGTGTCAGGAAAGAGTAAATAATGTTAGTTTTATTACACCTTGACAATATGCTGAAGGATCCCCTCTGCTCTAATTAAATTTTAAATCAATATTCAAAATTCCAGCCAATCACCGAGTATAATTGTAAAACATTTCCAGTCTTGCTCTAAACTCTGAGCTCACTAGGTGTTTCCAATTGCATAGGTGGCTCACAGGAGGAAAACCAGGCTTGTCTCCCACATACCACTGTGCTGCTTCTTGAAACTGGTCCTTCTTGGTGTTTAGATACTAAAATACTCTTCAACAGTGTTTTAAGTGCAGAGAATGGAATCAGCTTTGTATTTTATTCATGAGTTGGAGGTGCTTAAAGATGTTGGAGAATCACAAAAAAATAAAAATAAAATCTTACCATTATATTGGAGACCATCTGCAAGAAGCATACAATCTTCTGCCAGACACAGGTCAAGATTTTTGAACTGCTGAGGTACCAAATTCTTTTACTTATGTAAAGAAATATCTGCCAGACTCTTCTTCAGCAGTCAGACTTGAAATTTCAGAGGAGAAGTATGACAGTTAAACTGCAACTTTTTGACATCAACATAGATATATGTGCTGTTTCTCATACACAGAGTCCTTCTATGAACAAAAAATGAGAGGCTGTGTAAGTGATAAATTGTGCCAACATTCACAGAGATGATTTTCTGTAAGAAATGTTAAAAGGTCCCTACGTCCCCTCCCTCAAACCTCTTCTGTGGTCTGATGCCATCAGCTACCTGGTATAGTATGCTTTGATGCAGCCATTTTGCTATTGCACCTTCAAAATGAGTATCATCTTGAAAGATCAGGCAATTGTGTCTTGATTCAGAAAAGCTTGTCCTATCTATTCTGTTCTTGTAAAGGGCTTGACTCCATGTGTGAGTCCCTTGCTGAAGTTCTTCAACAAGTAAGAGTAAGAACACACATAGTTTCAAGCATGTTCTTATGCTCCCTCCTGAATCTGGCCCTGTATGGCTGAGTTAAGTATAAGCAGAACTCATGACTATCCAAATTCTAGATTTTTTATTACAGTAAATGTTATAAAGTTATGGTGCTTAAAAGTTGTGTTAATTGTACAGGGCAAAAGAATAAACATGTTTTACCCATGTGAACACATAGTTTGACTATTGGGCAGCCTGGTCTACAAACTGGAGGCAAAAATCCTATCAATTAAAACACAAAATACTGTTCTTATTTTCCTTATAGTAAAGTGCTAAACACAATGGCTCTTTACCTTACTGCAAGTGGCTGTTTTGAAATAGGTTTTTTTTCATTTTTGTGCATCTTTCTCCACTAACTTAGCCTGTAATATAGTGCACCATGTAAAAAGCTGTTTTGTTGGAGTAAAACTGATGCATATGAAATGTCATCAGCTATCTGTTTCTGGTCCAATGTATGTAAATTCTTTGACACTATCCAAACAAGGCATTTTCTGTTCCAGGCTCCACTGAGGTAAGTGAATATTTTGTTCTTCTGGAATATGCACAGGGGTTTAGTAAAACTGTTACTATGCTTCTCTTAAAACATTAGACACTCCAAAGTACGTGCAATTAAACAGTGTGACAGTAATTCACACCCTCATCATATCTGCGTTGTTGAAATGATTAAAGAGCCAATAGAGACATTCACAAACCACACAGCAGATTTTGATGATGCCACATTAAAATGAGAAATGATGAAACTTAGAATTATGTTTAACATCAGAGCAAGATTTGATAATGTAGATCTGAGTACTGTGCCTGAGTTTAAGTCAGTTGACAGCTGATTACACAAGGGGACAGGTTGTGATCATGAAGGTTATTAGCTGAATTTTTGACATTTAGATGTTGACAATGCTGGCTTTTGGAGGTGGATTGATTTTTCCAACAGAATGTCGTTATAGCACTTGCAGTGACATGAAGAACAGAACTTCAACTTGATTTTCCTCTGCAGAAGCTCATTAGAGATTCACATAAGAAGACAACCAACACGTGCTATTGCCATGGGAACAAGATGGAATATTATGAGGCAGTATATCCCATATTCCAAAACAGAGAGGACAAAGAGCAATTATAGCAAAAACCTGACAGGCTTTTTATTTGCAGCCTGTATGGGTCAAAGCAAAACTTAGCTCCTGCTCTTTGAAATAAAAATCACCAGTGCAGTTTTAGGCCTCTGGTTTCAATTCTTCCTTTTCAAAGACAAAAACTCAAGATAGTTTAGTTTGTGATGTATGGGAGGAAGGAGGCTGAATGGAGGCATTGGCATCACAGCAGGTGTGTAGGTGTGATGAGGTACAAAGCACACACATCATAGGACTGACAGAAGAGCAAGTCAAGTTCAAGCCAAGGAGTGAGGCATGGATAAAATAGAGGTGAGCAAAACCAGCAGAAGGTTAATACCTGGTCATTAAGATGCAGAGGAAAGGCTAATTTCAAAGACAATGGCTAGCCAGTATCAGTGGCCAGAAATGCATAGGATAAAATTTCTTGTGATTTACATCAAATGGGTGATTTTCATAGTTTCTTACTTTGCCTAGATAATTAAAGGCCTTTGGACATCCTTGACATATTGCAAATATACAATACATACTTAGTCTAACTTCCCAGGCTTCTGCTTGTGACTACATACATGGAATATACTTTAAGCCACTTGAAACATCTCTGTCGGTTCTAGAAAGTTTTCACAATTTTAAGAGTCTTGATCATTGTGTTTGAGTACAGTGTGATAACTTTTGAGTGTTTTTTGGGGGGAAAGAATGGTGGCTAGAGCAGCAGCATGTAATGTTAATTTTTTGTGTTTGATGACACAACCACAAATACAGGAATTCTATGATAATGGAAACAAGAACTTAGAAGAAATATTTCACCATTTGAATAAAAAGCCACTGTGATTGCCACTTCATTCACACACTGGTTTACTTTTAAGAAATAGTTTTAAATTCCAGCTGAGAGTCTATTGTAATTAGTCATTGTGAGCAAAGCCAGCATGGGAAAAATATACCTTAGAAAAGATGAACAAAGGAAATAATAGGGTTTTAAGGAGTGTTTAACAAGCCTTGGAAGGTTGTGTCATGAGTTTGTCACTACAGAGAGTTACTGTAAGGTTCCAAAACACTTTAGGAGAATGATGGAAGGGAAAAATATTACAGTACACAGAAAGCTGGTGAGCCTACTCAATCAGGCTTTGGTAAGTCAGCAGATGAAAAGTGTGGTTTGCCATTATTTAGTTATGATAAACTCCACAAATTTTCATCCACTTAGGGAGCCAGGTCAAATGACTTTCAAAACTGACAGGTTACATTCACTGTTTCAACTCTGATTTATTCTTGACTGGTTTTGTTTTGATTGAAAAAAAAAAAAAAAGACAAAAGACACAGTGATTTTGGGAGAAGTGTCTGAATGGAATATGAATTTTATTGCAGAAGTTATTCCAGTAAAACATAGAAACTTCAATAGTAGTGAGTAGCTTTGTGAGAAACAAAATACCAAACATTTTGCTAAAAAGAATACTAGATCAATCTTTTCACTAGCAACAGGCAAAGAGAGATAAAATGTGCTATAGCAGTAAAAACCCCTTGAAAATAACAAACATTTTTTCTTATCTTTGCATATGAACATTCTTTTCCAAACTGTTAAATACAATTCAGGAGTGCTAGAAACTACACTTTTCTTTTTTTTTTTTTCACTAAATCTTTACCGTTTTTTCTTTTTGTCTGCATTTTTCTTCTTTCGCTCTGCTTTCAGGGCTGCTTCCTGAGCTGCCAGTTCTTCCTCTCTTCTGCGCTCAACCTCCAGCAGCTGATTCCTGTATGCTTCCCGAATGCTGTAAACTCTGCCTCGTGTTTCATCTAATGATGCCTAGGTGAAAACAAACAGCAATACTGCCCCGCTCAACATCAGTCTTGATCTTACCACAAGAAACTGCATCCTTCCTGTTCTGTTTCACTTTGTGAGTCTGTAAGTACAAGGAGAGCATCTCTCCTTTTCTTTTCACATGGATGTTTAGTGTTTCTCAAAGGAAAGAGCTATATGTCAATCTTTTCACCATGAAGAAGAGAAAGTTCAGGAAAATCCTGTTTAAACTGCTGGCATAATAAGCTAGTTGTGTGAAAGAAGAATAGGGCAACAGAGTAGTTACCTATCTGGATCTAGTCCTTTTTCAGTTACTGCTTTGTTTTGCAGTCTTAAACAAGTCTTTTAAAAAGTAGGAGTCAGAAATGCTGGAATAGGTTAGGAGTTGTAGCCTTTTAAGAGGCTAAAGGAACCTAAGTCACAATGATCTTCAATGAGACTTTGGGCAAGTGGGACTTTGACATCTCTGAATACTTTCCCTTTCCATTTCCACCCTGAGAAATGGAGATACCTGGAAATCTTTATATAGTTTTTTGTGATCTGCAGATGAAAGAACAGCAAAAGTGCTTATCAGCACAGTGTGCATATTCACAAGTAAATCTCATTTTAAATTCATACTGTGAAACATTTTTAATGGAAATACTTTCTAGAAAGAGTCAAAGATCTACTCTTGTGAAGAATTTGCCTTTCTAATATGCAATATGTTAGGCATCCAAAATCATAGCAACATCTGAAAACCTGGACTGGCATCCTTATTAGGGTCAGCCATTATTGGAGAGCTGCAGCTCCTTGCTGACCTGTAGTTGAGTAATATAAATCAGGCTGTCTGGGAACCAGTTAAGGAGATGTTTTCAAGTAAGATTTCTGTAAATAGGTTGATTTGATGTAAAATTATTTTTACTGTCTCTTATTCAGTTTTCAGAGCTCTGAATAGTCACCAGCTGATTGACAGTGGTTATGGTATCACCACTGTAACAAATAATTTTGTTCCTGGTGCTCAACAGTTAAACCAATTTGGTAAGATATTTGTACCAATTTCATGTGCAGTTCATTGGCTAAATTAATTGTGACAATGGATCCTACCCTAATGCTACCACGCATTATAGACATGGTTTTTTGAGGTTTAATAATCTAAATTCTTCATTTGCTGGCATCGTATATATTCCAAGAATTTTTCTCTTAGACACATTAAGAGCAACTTATCTCCCAGTGTAATTTTTTAAATTACTTTTCAAAAAGCTGTATACAATTCTATAACCAACAAAATAGCCAGAGTGGAGATGCTTTACCTAATAAACACCTGATCTTGTATGTCAAATGCTCAGTTTTTTCTGACTTGTAACCATCCTTTTATGGTGATACAATAGTGCTTTTGCAGAGAATGTATAAAGAAAGTTCTAAAAATATCATATTAAGGATGTCATGCAGTACTCTTTTTTCACTTTAAAACTTTTAGTTTTAAACTTTGCCCAAGTCAAATTTCAAGCTTGTTTATTGCTTCTAATCACTAGTACTGAATACAAAAATTTTGCTAATGGTTGATCAGGATATTCAGACTAGTGGTACACATTACAGCAGTAGCTAACTGGAAAGTAATCTTGAAAACATACCTGCAGGTTCTCATACATTTCAAGTATATTTTTCTTCAATAAAATTCTGTCATTTTGTTCTTGTTGTCTTTGTTCCAAAGCCAGCGTGCGAAGTTGCCTAAAATGGTTGATTTCTTCTTCTTTATGTATCTGTTGCTGTTGAATGATAGAATCATTTCTCAGCACAGATTCAGACCTTGTTTTTCTGAAAGAAATACAAAGCAGATATTTGTCTCATATCAAATGCAGTTTTGGTAGTTGTCTATTTTGCTTAACATCTATATGCAGGTATTTGGCTTTTATTTGGCAACATTGCCATCATATGGTTAGATATGGTTGAGGAGCTACTTTTCCTCTGCTTCTATATAACACCAATAAGAAAATACATTTCTGAGGCCAGGTCTTCTTATACTTGAGTGTCTATTTTAAATCTATTTGTAAAACCATGCTTATCTTCAAGCATATGAAAAACTCCTACATGTGACACTTTTAATTTGCAAGAAATATATTTTTAGAAGTTTTTGATACTATAAATCTGCATTGAGACAAATACAATTTATCTGTTGTTGTTGTTTGTTTGTTCTTTTCTGCTTTTGGCATAGCAAATGGCAAGTAAGTGGATAATATACTTTTATATTTTGTCCTAAATGACTAGTGTAACAGTCAAGGAGTTGAAGACAAATGAAATGGTTACAAGATTTGAGCTTGTGGAAGGTATTTTGCCATATTTTCTAATGTTTTAATGCTATTCACTTCAATATAATGCCAATTTCCCTCTCAATTTAAAATTAAAATTGAGCATTTTTTTTCAGCAGTTTTTAGTCTTTTGAAGATCAGTGAAATGCAAAAATGCCACATTGAATACAAATGGACTTAAGCATGAAGTGGGTTCTAGCTGCAGCACAGCAAATAAGGAGGTGCATGTAAATTAGCTCCATAAGTCCACGTCAACACCTGTAACAAAGGATATAGTTCTTTTGAATAATAAACAGAATTAATACAATTATTTCAGCTATTAACTATTAATAACTGAGCTGCATCTGTTAAATATGTTATATATATA
>VWYP01027735.1:191315-215549 GCA_013400435.1 Pycnonotus jocosus | reverse complement strand
TATTTTTTTTTTTATATATATATTCCCCCTTTTGAAGTGGCCTAAAAAGAAAGCCTGAAGCAGTACTCAAATGAAAAGATGCATGAATTTTAATCTGCTACCACAGTACACCTTCAAACTTCAGGTGATAATTTATTTTTACTCAGAGGTCCAGCCAAGCATATCAAATGATGCGAGGAAATGGTAAGATAAAGCTTCTGCAAGCTCTTCTCTGGAAACGTGGGCTCCTTTCCTTCTTATGGAGTTATGTCTGGGCCAGTAATGTGGCAAGTAATATGGCTTACAAATAATGGTGATGAAAGTGCATAAACAAAGGTCTTTTTATGAGATGCAGGAAGAGAAATTTTATTTCATTTATGGTCCTACAATGCCTCAGACTGCCTAAGCACTGGGATATATATCCAGGCTGTCAGCGTGTCTGCAAAGCCTGAATAAAGTCATGCCCTTAGCAAAGCAGGAAGACCTCTGAATACCTAACAACATTTCCTTTGTTCAAACNTAAAGTCATGCCCTTAGCAAAGCACCTAACAACATTTCTTTTGTTCAAATTCAGGTTTAGGAGTACAGGCTAAAGATCAGTGTTCAAAGATATTTGAAAATGAAGGTAACAATATTGCTTTGGGTGTTTGGTTTGGTTTGGGTTGGGTTTTTTTACCATTTTGTTTGCCTTTCATGTACGTGGAATATTCAAATAGGACATAGAGCTAGCCCAAACTGAGATGTGTAAAAATACTGTGAAGAGTTTGAAAACTCAATAAAAAAGATGTGTTTAGTCTTTTTCTGACACCAGGCTGAGGCATTTTCAGATCATCCATGGCCAAGGACCCTTCCCAACAAGTGAGCAGCCCCTGCCAGTGAGGGGGGAGCACCAAGCAGTGGCTGCTGCGTTTTGTTGAGGCAGAGAAGAGCTCACCATGCTGCATTCCTGCACCCAGCAAGTCCAGCTGTGCAAATCCAGCCAGGCATTAAAGCACTGCAATCTGCTCACTGCTCTTTAGAAGGAATCTCACAATGGAAGATCCTCATCTCATCATCTCAGGTTTGGGAGAACCCAGATCCTTGGCTCTCTCTTTTGGATACCGAGGAGTTTCTCTCAGGGTAGAAGCTATGTCCTGTTCTGATTTGCTTTCACAAACACAAAACTCTCTTGGCTTTCCATCTTAAGTGCTTTGATACTTGTTTTTAAGATCAGATTTTGTAATTCTTAAAAGTGGACTGTGTTTTTGGTGGTTGAAATGGGAAGACCCTGATGATTAACAGTTTTATTGAGAAACTCCTGTAGAATGTAGATCCTCACACAAAATTAGGAATGCTGGATTTTGAGGTTTGCCAACGCCAAACCAAAGCTGTAAGCAGTGAACTTACAAAGTAAGTTTGCCATGAAGTTTCTTAAAGGTGCTATAAATAATATTTCAAGTGCTATTGACAAATTAGAAAGGCTGTAATGAATTTAATTCTGTGCAAATGGGGGGAAAGTCAAATGCCTCCTTGGGCATTTTTGCTGTTTGATCCAATCCAGAAGCATGCAGAGCATATCTAAGGTATAAATGATGCAAGAGAAGCTGCCATTGACTTATTTTACGTAAGAAGATATGATTTTATTTGTATTAGTTGTATTTTAAAAATTTCAAGTCCTTTTAAAGCATCTCTAAATAGTGGTTATATATTACTTCATAGTTACTAAACCCAGAATTTAGGTTTTTCACTTGAGTCTATTTACACAGTGCAATCAATGTGTTGAAATGAAGACTCTAAAGATTAATGGATATCTGTGTCAAATTATATGTATTTTTACTAGTTCACTGTAATGTAATCATTAAAATTTTATTGAGTCCAGAGGGTTAAATTACAGTTCTAAAGCCTGAGAGAATGCACAAGTCCAAAATCAGAGCCTGTTTACAATAAACTTCCAGTGCTTTTGTTTCCTATCTGCATCAGGATGGCTGCACATCTCAGAAGAGATTTGCCAACTACAAATAGGAAAAATATTGTATTTATTTATTAATCAAATGTGAAAAATAAAAGCAGCAGGGCTACAGCTGAAACCTGAGGCTTCACAGGCGCTTGTATGAGAACAAAAATCTTTCCTGGAAATCCCTGGATTTCAGCTTCCCTTGACACTAAGAAGAAACATAAATGTTGACAAAGATAAAACAATGTATTATTTAAGTAATCAGAGGGGACAGAGAAACTACAAGACTAGAAAGTTCTACATGAAAAATTAAATCATTCTTCCAATGTTGGGGTTAGTCTTTAGCAGATGAAACCTTGGGAGATTTAGGTTGCACATGGATCTTTCTGTGGAAAGCTGGAATAATAGAATGTGTTTACCTGTGGAGAGGACAGTGTGAGCAGCAATAAATATAAACAAAACCAGCAATCAATTCAAGAAAAACATGGGTTTGCCAGTAGTTCTCTATCTCTTGGGGCATTTTTTCCTTCTGTGGACTTTCATCCTCAGCAACTCCATGTATTCTTTTCATTTTCTTATCTATGACATGGTAATAAGGTTTTGAGGGTTCCCTTGCACCATTTCTCACTGACCATGTGATGATAGCACCAATTTTGGGGTTCATGGCTCCTAACCCTCCATGATTCCTCCTGGGAGCTGGAAGAGCAGGTCCTAAGTTCTAAACTGGCTTTTCACTAGGGAGGAGTTCTGAATATTTAGTTTACAAATGTGGGGGTGTGAGATCCTAAATGTTGGCTGGGTATAAAAATGTAAAGGTTTTATGCTGCTCTATAGTCTGCTTTCAAAAGCAATCTGGTGGAGATGGTTGTTAAAACATTTTTAATACCATTCAGTGCCATGAGGTACAAACGGAGTGTGTTCCCTGCCAAATCATTACATTCTGTCTTTTTGCTTTTGGCTGGGTGCAAGAACCCCTTTGTAGCTGAGTACTTGTTAAATTCTCTAGTGAGTATTTTGCCATGTGAGAATTCCACAACTCTTAGCATTGGGACCTTCAGTGAAATAGAAACTTTGCTGTTGGAGCTTCATTGGCGATGGTCTTGCTTTTTAATTAGATTTAACCACGTTTGTAGGTGGCATCTTGCATTTTGAGGGCATTTTGGTTTCAGGAAAAGGGTTAGAAGTGCAGTAAAACTAATCAGTTTTAACATCTCATGCCAGAAACCTCTTTTTAACTGAAAGCAGAAAGTATTTAAGTTGGTTTTGGTCCAGAATGAATCATGGTCTCTACAGGAAATAACAGCAGATGAGTTCTATTTCAGAGTTTCCATGAGCACCACATGAGTTACATGCATTAACAGGTATTTGTAATAAGTGAGATTACTGACACAAAACACAAGGCCTGGACAACCAGAGGGTCCTAAACCCACTTTTCAATTAATTCATCATCACTTTCTACTCACAAATTTCCAGATTAGCAAATGCATTTGCTAATACCGGAGACTTTGGGAGTTTGTGGAATTCTGATATGACTTTTCATTCTTGCCCAATTTTGTGCATTTCATGGGAACCTGAAACCAGTATTTCTGTAATTTATAGATGATATGAGTAGAATGACTATTTCTGAAAATATTGCTGATTTTATACTAAAGTGTTTGGGGGTTTTTTTGGGAGGAGGGCCCATTTCTGAAACCATTTAAGATGCTGAGAAATTTTCTGAATTAAAAAATCCCTAATAAATCCTGTGTAAATATGGAAGAAAAGAAAAAATTGAGCAGAAGTCTGGTTACCCACATTATTTACTAATCAGAGATTCCAAGTATTTTAGAAGCTCTACAAAGTTAGATGTTTTAGGCTTTATTTAGACAACAAATCCCTTTGAAGCAAATTAAGTCCATACTTTATAGTTCTGGTATTGGGACTTTAGAATCCTGTTTTATGACTCTTTTTCCACATATAGAAATTCTTAATATCCTTGCTACCTTCCTGAGCATCGCTGTGTATTTATTGTTATCAGCCCTAGCCTGGCCATTAACAGTGAGGATAAAAGAAAATCTGTGCTCATTTATGGAGCTACAAACACACACCAAAATGCATCTTTTTTAAAAGTACCTATTTTAAAGCTTCTTGTCCATGGAAGCTCTTCAGCTAAGGAAAAAAGAAAAAAAAAAAAAAAGAGAGAGAATGATGTATTCTGGAATATATTCGATTTTTTTCCTTATAGAGGTACAAGAACTGATGCCATGTCACAGTAAACCTTGGGGTCTGAAGCCCTTTGGCACTCTGCCTGCTGTTGCTTTTTAATTGAGGCCAGAACAGGAATGAGCAGAGGAAAGTCTCATGTGAAAAACATTTATAACATTTAAATTTATGTGGATGAACCTTGATGCAACTTAAAATAGTTTTCTTGTAGTGAAAGCAGGATTTCCTTGCCTTCCCCCACTGCTGCATCTCCTGAAGAGAGAGGTGAATGAAAGCTGTTAAGCAATCATTCATAGCCTGAGCATGGGATGTCTAGAGCAAGGAGACTCCACTGCTGTGCTTGAGGCTGATTGGAAATCCCTGCCCAGAGGGAATGAAGCAGTTTGGGATGGAATTCTGTTTAAAAAGCCAACTCTGCTGTGCCCTGCTCCTCTCAGGGAGGGGAGGGACCTCAGGGTGCACCACAGCCTTTGGCTGGAGCATCATTTGTAAAGGTATGCAAGGTAGAGTTAGGAAGAAGGCTTTGTTTTGCAAGGCATTTAAATGTCCTAAATTTCAGTTCCTTCCTAAGAAGGAACACTCAGGGCTGTGCAGAGCTCTCTGGTTTCTCTGCTAGGGCTATGCAATCCAGGGTTGTCCGTGGCTGTAAATCCAGCATGTCCAAGGTGGGCTGTGCCAGGGAAAGTGCACCTGGACACACAGCATCCCAGGAAATGTCTTGTGTGGCTGCTTAGGAAACAGCCTGTGATCTTCAGCCTTTAAAATACAGCAGAGGAGTTTCCTGACTGAATTGCAGCCTCATCCCACCGTGTGTCTAGAGAACTCAGCTCCCAGCCCTGAGGGGTGAGTGATGACCAACACTAACATTTGGCAAGGCTGCTTCTGACCCAGACTGAGGTTTTTCCCGAGTCACAAACAGTAGTCAGCATTACGTGCTACTACAGCTATGAAACCTTTAACAACATTTGAATCTCAAAAAACCACCCTCCTTAGTATCACTATTGTCTGGCAAACAGTGAGACAATGCCCTCCAAACTGTAGGTAAGTTCTTAGAAATTCATACTTTTCCTGTCTCAATTAACCAGCTCTTGCCTCAGTTTTGGTGTGGCCACCTCCATTTTTTCTTTTTTTCCCTGTCAAACTAAGTACCTTAAACCTGTGGGTCTATCCATGACATTCATGTGTTTGATGTCAAGAAAAGATGGGCTGTAAAAATTCTGGCATAATTTAGGACTCCTTGGAAGTGTCTTTTGATGTGTAATCAGCTGTGTGTGATGCTGAGGAGAGCAAACTGTGCTTTAGGGACAGGTTCAAAAGTGTTGCTGTGAGAATATGAAACACGGGACTTTACTTAAATGGAAGATTGACTCCTCATTTCTGTTATTTAATGGTGGCTGAAATCCTAAAATATTGGGTTTTACCGCTTTCCCAATTTAACTTTTCCCTTCTTGTTAGCTAGACAGACAGATAATAAAAACCTAGGACATAGAAAAGGACTAAAAGTGACCACTGGCTTTGTGGAGACCCTGCAGCTATGAATAGATGCCTCATTCAAAGTAGTCCCACTGCTGTGAATTGTACATCCTACCAGGAGGAAAACAATGTGATGAAATACCAGCAGCAATAATGGAAGAGTTATTATAAGCTCTGGGGCTGTAATCCTCTGGAAAGTTTCATCACTTTGCAATGAAGCAGGGGTTTGGAGGGTGATTTTCTTTTCTAGCTGAGTTGGTTGGTTAAAAGGGTGAAAGAAATCCTGTTTGCCTACCTGTGATCCATGTCAGGGACAGGTAGTGGAAGTGCTGATTGTTCCAAAGGGCCGGAGGCTGGGATGGCTGTGGAATACTGAGACCTGTGGGTGGGCAGGAGCAGGGAAAAGTCAGAAAAACCTTCCCCATACCCAAATGTTGGACTTCCAAAACACAGGTTTGTATTTGAAAAAGCTGTGGCCTGATATATCTTAAGGGCTGTGTGAGATTCTCAAAAGAGATGGATCCAAGATAAAGAGAAGGAGGCAAATAACTAAAATGAAAAACTTTGTGGTCTCAGAATACTAAACATATAGTTAGAGCCTACCAGTGACACTGATGTCAAGGGAGGGACTATAAAACATGGTAAAATAACTTAGATTTAACAGTCTTAATTAAATTTGTTTAAATAAATCAATGATTTAAACAACATCAATTTTGTTGAAACTGTTTTAGATAATAAGTGGTTGTAAATAGCTGGACAACTTTGGTTTATGACTATTGACATATTAACAGGAAAAGCTGATGTGGGTAGCTGTGTCAGCTTTGGTCTGACCCATTTGCAGCTGGTTTGTCTTATGTAAAAGCTTGTGGGTCAGTCAGAAATGGGATACAAAACCCAGGATATTTCCATCAGTAAAACAGCAGAGTATTCACCATCAAAACCTGAGAACTGCTCAAATATGAGTCCAGAGCATTCTGCCTAGAGCTGGGTGCTTGTTGGAAGCTGAGATGAATATTTTGCACTCTGCCCTTATCCTGAGTTATTAATAAAAGGGAATCAATACTTTCATTATTATTACTGGTGCTTGGCAAAAATAGTCTGGCAAACTTCTGAGTCTTTTTTGAAACTGATGACTCTGTTGCATCACCAATAAATTATTTAGCTTCTGGAGGGACAGGGGATTTTAAGAGGCCTCTCAGCATCTCCTGTTGATGTTCTTTGTTGATTCCCAGGGCAGCCCATTTCCTCTAAAGCGACTAATACTCCTACTTATGAGATGTTTAATTATGAATTCCCCTGACTTATAAAACACCCAAAATGTTGTGCTCCATCCTCAGCTCTAGGGAGGACTAGGTTTTTTTCTGTTTCTAATTCTCCTTCCGTATAACATGAGCTACTAAACCTGCTGATCCAAATCTCAGGCTCTGTGTGTGTCCATGCAGGAAACTGCACCCAGACACACAGGGCTCATGGGTTTGAGGCCCAGGTAAATCAAATCACATTTGCTTTTATTCTTCTGTATTTTTCTGCTGTTAAAAAGCTCAACCCTCAGGCTGGTCTGAAGTCATAGCAGAATTCCTGTGATTTCAGGGAAAACCTTTGCATGTAGACTCACAGAGGATATTTTAAAGAAACTATATCTGTAGTGTCGTCTGGCTTAATAAAATATTGTTCAAGAACCACACTTGGAAAAGCTCAAGTTTCCCCCTTGTATGGTTGATTTGTTGGATTGATCCTTTTTTTTTTTTTTCAGACAGGAGGAGGAGAAATATCCTAATACTGTGGATCTAGGTGTTTAAAATAGTTAATGTGATGGGGCCTGGGCATATGAGTTAAGGTTTTAATGTGTTCATGATTCTAGTTATGTGGTGCAAGGCTGAATGAGGATCACTGGAGAAACCTTTTAAATTTACAATTTGGGTTTTCTTTTTTTAGTGTTACAAACCCGGGAGTTCCATAGATATACATGTGGCTTGGGAAGCTCTGTACCTCTCCTTTCCCATTCAGGTACACAAAATATATTATATTCTTCATGACTATAGAAAGATCTCAGCAGAACTAATAAAAAATGTCAAAGAAAAGTTAAAAACAATGAGAGTTTAAAATATACACAATACTGAAGATAGATCTTATTGGTTCAGTTCTAGAGAAGTGATATTTAGCAGAAGAAAGACTCTCTATTCCACTAAGGCTTGTAGATGCAGCTTTTTGGGTTTCTGTCCTGCCTTTTGCTGTTCTTCATGGCTGAAATTTTAAACCAGTGCTCCTCATTCCTTACCAAGCCATGAGAGAACTTATTCTCTTCAACATTGATTAAATCCAGGACTTCCACTTCTAGAGGAGCAGAGAATTCTTACTACAGGAAGGTTATAAAGAATTTGGTATGAAATGATGCAATTAGGCAGTTGTGGAAATGAAGATGTTGGAGCATAAGAGAGCAGGGGTTTGCAAGGCAGTGTCTTCCACTATTTCTAATAGGATTTCTTAGGATTAATGGATCAGTAAAAAATGAAAACTGACAGTAAAGATGCCTCTCTATTAAAAGAGGAATAATTCTGCAGATCCTGGTCTTGGAAATATTGCTGATCTGGAATTGGAAGTCTCTCACCAGCTCCCCACAGCTGAATACTGAGCAGCTCCCAAAAGGAGCATGTAGGTGATTTTTTCACTTTCACAAACAAGGATCAGATGAATTTAAAGAGATTATTTTTGGAGTTGAAGGTGAATCCTTGCTGAACCACAATTATGGTGCTAAGTTTAGTAAGGGTGTACTAATAACATTTAGATTGTCACTGAGAGGAGTCTTGGACTGAGTTTGCCCAAACTCAGATTCTTTGGTGTAAGGAGCTGAACGTCTCAACCAAAGCCAAAAGGAGGAAAGCAATGCTCTCAATCCAGGACACCTGCAAATAATGCTTAGTCCTGATTATGAATGCATAGCCTCCCATTCCACAACTATTTTTAAACTATAAATAGGTTGCTAATTTAATTTTTTTATCATTGGGAATGGCAGAATGCTTCTTTCTGGGAGAAAAATCTGCAGTGCCTATGGTGGCAGGTATCAGTTGCCTCTGTATTTCAAACTGGTGAAATAAACTATGTCTGGTTTATGATAAATAACCTTGTATTGCATTAAACCTTCAAATGTTTTACTGTTATTTATCTAAATACCATCAAAGTTATATACTATATAGAATCTCCATAGGAACTTGATTTATGCTAAGCTGCATTGTTAAAAAAACAAAAACAAAAAAAACAAACAAAAAAAACCAAAAAGAAAAACACAAACCCATGCTAAATTACAAAAAAAAAAACAAAAAAAAAAAAAAAAAAAAAAAAAAAAAAAAAAAAAAAAATTCTGTTAAAAAAAAAAAAAAAAAAAAAGAAAAAAAGAAAAGAAAAGGCAAACAAGTCCCAAGCACCATTGGGAGAGGTTAATGCTCTCTAGGTTTCATGTGTGGGTGAAAAGAGCCATTGAGAGCAAACTGGATTGGATTGGTCAAATCCCACTGGAGGGGCCTTTGGGGTGTGGGAGAACTGGGCTGGTGCCAAGGCCTGGCTGATGGGGGAGCAGCAAAACTGGAACATGAGTAATTCTCCCTTCTTCTCCTCCTTGCTCATGTTAGGAAAAACACATTCCCCATTATAATTTATGAGTAATAATGTTAATTGCCAGCTCTGTGTAATTGGTGTGGTTCAAAAATGGGCTGTTAATTGTCGTTTGTATCAGAGCCTTGACTTTTCTGAACAGCCATAGAATGTGAGTTTTAATTACCAAGTTCCTTGCTGCCATAAATGTCCACGAGTGATTTAGGAAACACAGGATGCCAGAGAAGGTTTTGACAGGGTTTTTTTTTTTTTGCCTTGCAAGCCCTTCAGCTTGCTGGGGAAAACAAACCAGTAAAACCAAGGCAGCACCATCAAAACATGACAAACAGAGTCACAGCTACACTGCAGCTCCTGTAAAAGGGAGTTCTTTATTTGGCCAAAAACTTGCTCTAAGGATGGGGTAGTGATGGCAAAAAAAAAAAAAGAATTAGGAAATACACATTTCTTGACTTTTAACTGGTTTCTCTGTCACAAGAAAAGGGGTAGGTTTGAAAATTATAATTTTCATAGGTTAAATATAATTCCTGGAGTCGTGGGGTTGGTTTTTTGTTTGTTTGTTTGGCTTGGTTGTTTTTGTTTTCTTTTTGTTTTGTTTTGATTTTTTGTTTTTCATTTTGTTTTGTTTTAATTAAATTTAACTGAATCTGTATTCAGCAAAGACAAGAGCTGGTTGTCAGTAGCAGATCTGGGGTCACTGATGGATGGCAAAGTGGACTGCAGCTTGGAATTTGAAGGGTACATAAAGCACTGGCTGTGCTCCACACTATGCACTGGTAAACTGCAGTAAAACCTCCCTGTTGCAACATAAATATGGCATGAAAGTTGATTAACCAGGTTTATGTTGTTAGCCAAGCCTGCAATCCATCTGGACTAAAAGGAGAAAAATGAAAACAAAGTCTTTTTACTGCAATGTGGTGAGCCCAGATTAGAAAGGCAGAGGTTTGGACATTTAAGTTCCCAGCAAGATGAGCAGTTATTTGTTCTATCTGGTGCCTTGCTTAATACTTTTTTGGTTTGTTTGTTTGTTTGTTGTTTTTTTGGTTTTTTTTGTGAAATAACTGTGGTTTGTTGAGTTGAGGTCATTATCATTAAAGGAAGAGCTATTTGTGTGTCTGAGTGGACACTTAGGAAGTGTGCCAGAGTCTTCCCCTGTTCTGGCCTTGTGCTCCTGAGAGAGCTGCTCATTAGGAATGTTCCCTCTGGAACTGGAACAGGCCAGCCTCTCTGAGACCTTCATTCTGCTCTTTGGAGTGTCCTCAAAACCACGTCCTGCTTACCAGTCAAGTCTGGAATAAACTTTTTCACTCATTGTGCTGATATTTTTGAAATTGAACCTCGGTATTCCAGGGACTTTATGGACCAACGTGATGACAATTAAATATTGCAGAGGTTGGTGGTGTTCTTACACAGTGGATGTCTAGGAAAAAAAACATCTGCAGGTGAATTTATCACCCCAGATCCTGGTACAGGAAAGGTGTGCTGAGGCAGCAGCTCTGCCCCACGAAGGACTGAATTTGATGTGTTTATTCATTATGTGAGCATGAAATCAAGGTGTTGTCTGGCTGGTACAGGGCCTTATCTGTGGCAAAATGGGCTCAGTAGGAATCTTCCCACTGGATCAGAAGCAGCCCTGCTGATATGATTTATGTTTGCTGAATTCTGCTGGCTGTCCTTGCAAAGTTTTATCCCTAATCAATATGGGCAGAGCCCTGGCAGTGGAGCAGCTCAGGAAATGCAGGAGTTCTGTGTGGATCTGCAGAAATGCACAGGTTGTGTGGTAGATAAAGGGGAACAGTTCCCCTGTCCTGAGCTCTCGAGGCTCCATGTCTTTTCTTCCCAATGAAAAACTTCTGTTTATTAACTCCAGCTCCTGCAGAACTCCCCCATCCAGGCTGAATCTGCAGCACAAAATCACCCAGTTTCTAAAGAAATATGATTTTCTATTCCCAAATAGATGCTGTCTTAACTATTTTAACTTATCACCTGCTCCTTCCCCCTTGTCCTCCTCCTTTTTACCACATTTAAACAGCAAAGCTCTTTTTCAGCCACTCAAGTGTGATTAAACCTAAATTCAGGGGGATTTTGGCATTGCTGTTTTTGTAGCAAGCCCAGTCCATATTGATGTTTGGCCCAAAAAAACCAAGGGAAATCACCTATTTTAAGCAAATATCCTATTTTTTATGGAATTGTCAGAATCCCGAATCAGTAACCAGAGTGTGAGCTTATTTCCATTTATGGCTGAACAGTGTGGTAAATAATGTGCTCCTGCTTGCTTTTGAGACTTTGAAATTAAGCCTATTTGTTTAAGATTTAAACTAATTATGGGTGCATAATTCTGCAACTTATGGAAACAGAATCTCTCCTAAAGAGCTGATGGGGAAATAGAAGTTTAATTCAAGCCCACATGAGCTATTATTGGAATTTCAGTAGAACAGAGACTGGTCTGAAAGTATAGAAATGGTTTGGTTTATCCCTCTCTCTTAAAGTAATATTATGAATATGAATACCTTTATTTAATCAAGCCAGCTGTATCCTGGGAAGGTGAAACACTGGGTAATTTAAAGCCAAATACAAAAGCTCACGTTCTTCTGAGGATGGTGGTTCTGACATTGAAAGGCCAAGGTCAGGAGCTCTGCAAGCTGAGACACAATAACTTGTCAAGATTTACACTTATTAATTAGGACTTGTAAACAAAAAATTATAATATGCACATAATTCCTTCATTTTTGTTCTGCTAATTCATTGCTTTTAATTAGCATGCTAAAAATAATGCTATTTTAAAGGTTGATGAAAAATCAAACCTTGAACTTATTTATGGAGAAGAATGCAGAAACTTTGTTCTCCTCTGTTTGTGGAATTTATGCAGCTTTCCTGTTTGGAAGGAGGGCTGGTGTAAAAGAGATTCTCACAAAACAAGCAGGAGTGGAGCATGTTTTTAGATTGTTGTGTAATTTTCAGGAGGAGTGAGAGGTAAAATCATCCACCCTAGAGAGAAAACATTTGCAGCAAGGAAATTCTGGTTCAAGCCTTAACTGGGAGGAAGCTGAGAGCAGCTTCTGCAGGCAGAGTAACGCCACGTGATGGTGGAGACACAAATTTTATTTCAGGAGCACTTAAGAAGCATATGCTAATGTTTTGTAAGGGAGGATGGCTTTGGAATGTCCTTTGAAATGAGAATCTCTGCCATTGTTTAAATAGAACGTGTGTTTGCAGTGTGTCTTAATTTATGTCTCCTCAAGGGCAGATGAGACAATTCTTGTCTGTGGAGATGAGATACAGATGGCTGGAAAGAAATCCAAGGAAACCAAGCCCTAAGTGCTTTAGGTGTGGCTCTGGTGGCATCTTTCCCTGGCTCCTGGCTCAGCTGGTGCCTCTCGTTGCACAGAACATTTCACTGCCCCAGTGGCTCTCACACACCCAGGGTGCAGCGTTCCTTTGCAGATGAACTCAAACAAAGCCTCCAGCCCGAGATTCCAACCAGCACAGAAGAATTCTGCTGTTCCCTCGTGCAGGAGGAGCTTGTGTGAATTAGTGCTTCCAGATCCTGATTGTTCAAGAGGCAGAATTGGAAGAGAAGGACAGCGTCTGCTGGTTCAGCCCTGCTTTTCTCAGGAGACGTGTGGTGCTGTTATTCACAATTAAACTGCCAGCTTTGGGGGGTGGGCTCTTCTATAAATGAAGTTGTAGCTCGAGACATCAAGAATGTACGTGGGAGTGGAGTGGCAAAGCTGAAGGAAGTATTTCTGTCATTCAAGGGTGTGAGAAAGTACCTTTAGGTTGTTCTGCACTGGGATTTCACTTCAGAGAATTCCTCAAAAAAGTGAGAAGCTGAGTTTGAGCAGGAGCTGTGTGTGAGCTGTGGCATCAATTTAACACCAGGCAGGGGGGAAACGCTCAGTGTGGATGGACTGGGGCATCTACTGAAGAAAAATATTTACTGGGCTGGCAGAAAAAGGAATCAGGCTGTCTCATGGTACCTGTGGGTCAGCTGTCCATGCAGATATGCAGGGAATTCCTGTTCCTTGAAATATGGGACTTCTTTTTTTGCTGCTGGCTCAGTTCCTAATCTGTATGTGTAGTTGGAGATCTAAAATCGAGCCCCAAACCCCCAAATCTGCCAACAATTCACACAGTATGGTGGAGGTGCATTCTTGGATGCAGACAGGTTCAGGACTTCAAATTTCTTATAGAATATCAGCAAAAATCTAAGATGGGTATTGAAGCAACCTGATTTATTTTCCTAGTGATGGTACTGTTGGCACCTGGCACAGTATTTTGTACTGTAGAATTATTATCACATGGCCTTTTCTTAAGGGCTTTGTAAACAGTAGGATGAACTAAACCAGAGTTTACCAGTGAAATCATATGGATTTCAGGGTGAGTATTCCAGAGGGGAGAAGATTAGAGCCTGATGTCTGTGAGGAGACTTAACAGCAAATATAACACAAGACAGAGGGTAAGGAGGGAGGGTGGGAGAGGGAAAGGGACAAAATTGTTTTGTACTTTTCAGCTGCCCTTTTTATTCAGCAGCTGTTGATACTCATTTGTAACTATAGGCTAAAAACCAGTCTATATTTTAATGAAACTTCAGAAAAGAAAAGCTCAAGTTTAAATGGCCAAATGGGCACTTGCCCATGAAGCTGAGCCAGCCCAAACTGTGATGCTTTAAATGCTATTGGGTGTTTATGCTGGGCCCCAAAATTGCTGTATTATTTGCATTTGCAGCCTCATCAGATGGACTGTAAAGCTTCCAATGATCCAGCTCTTCAGCTGTGGACAATACCTTAATTGCAGGGATGATGCCATGGCTGGTATTGTTAAATAAACATAATTTTTATTCATCATTTTACACTTTCACACAGCAATTATTTTCCTTCCCCCTTCAGCTTCCCACATTTATACAGATCACGGGAAAGATATCCTTATGAAATTATATTTAACAATTGAGCTCTTAACACATTTCTGTCAAGGCTCTGAGCTTATTGATGGTGACCCTGTTATTTAACAGTGATTATAATTGATTCCTCACAACTCCTAATGCCAGACAATGATTAGAGAATGAGCTATGGCCAGCTCTCTCGTGGTGAGATTTTTTATCAGGCAGCATAAGATTTGAGTAGAACTGGACGGGTTTTTTTATGCTATGAAAGATTTTATGACTATTAAAAAAAAAAAAAGTAAAATATGATAATTTTAAATAAGTCTACTGACAAAACATTTAGCAATGAATGCTGTTGTTTGTGTTATTGTATTATCTCTAAATGCCAAGCCAGACTAAGAGTACAGAACTTGCAGTCTGGCTCCTTTTGGCACTGGTTATTTCACATTACTTTATATTTTCCTTACCCTTAAAAAGGCCACTCTCATCCCTGATCAGATGATCTCTTCTTCAAAGGGAAAGAGGAATGGGAATGACAGAAAGATTGGATTCAGGTATGCTGGGACTTGGAAGCCTTTAGGGTTTCAAGGAATGCTGTCAGGATTACACCCTGATGTGAGTACATATTGACACCCTGACATTTGTACCTCCTGGCACCCCGACAGTCCCACTGCTGGCATGGGAACAGGACCTTCATCACTGGGCATGGCCTGGGAGAAGGGAGCATCTCTGATGAGGAGGAGATTCCCCACAGCCCCGAGGGGATGCTGAGCTCTGTGCAGGTCCCAGCAGTGGGGGCTGCCTTTGCTCTTCTGCTCAGGCCTGGCAGGGACGGTGCACGGTCCTTCTCCCCCTGGAGATTAAAACTCCTGATGGAGCTGGGAGCTCTCCCAGCCTGGCTGCTCCAGGGTCAGTGCTGGCAGTGTGGAGCTGACTGCTGCACCAGACTTAATGAATGGGGAATCATTGCAGAATATCAAAAAAAGGTAGAGGAAACCCAGAGCAGCAGGAAAACCACAGAACTGTGGTCTCTTCTCTTGTTCCACCACTTTCTACCTTCCCTAATCCATCTCATCAATGTTTCTTTACTTTTCGTTGTTTTTCTCTTTTTTATGATTTTTTCTGCATCCCCCAGCTTGGTTAAATCTGCTTTTCTCTCATTCCAGCTCTGCCCTGTGCAGTCTGTCGCTGATTGCCATTCCTTCCAGTTAGTTCTCAATATTCAGATCCCACCTACCCACAGCAAGATCCACTTGACATGGTTATTTACAGCAGACTTGCACTTGTAAACACACAAAATTTAATTGCTTTTCTTTCTTCCTGTGCTGCCTGTGCTGTCTACCTTTTAAGCCTAATGCCACGCTACATCTGACAACATAAATGAGAAGGAACAGCATAAAATCTTTATTAAAAATATCATATGGATTTATGAAACTTTGATGTGAGTTTTCTTCTATGACTTAAAGTCCTACAAAATAGAAATATAATTGTGTTTCCCAGCTTTTTAAAGGAAGATGAATGTGGACTGAGTGCTGTGGCACAAACGAAAAATTCAACTTTTAGCCATTAAGAAAAACTCAACATTTAGCCATTAAGAATTCCTTGGCATCATGGTAAGGAATCAGAAAGTTGGGATTTTTTCATGTTCTCTTCCCCACTTTCTTTTTCTGGCAGAAATGAGGAAAGCTGTGTTCCCTGAACTGCTGCCCTCAGTGGGATTAAAGCCCTGCACTGCTGGGACTCCTCAGGTTGTGAAGAGCAGGCCCTGACATTGATATTTATATTTTTTTCCCCAGAACTGGTTTGGTTTTGGTGTCCCCCTGGGGTGGTGCCAATCCTGCTGTGCCACCCCAGGGTGGGAAGGGGACACAGAGGGGACAGGGCCTGTCTGCCAGGCTGGATGGGTTTAACCCAAAGGATGGAACATCCAGGGAACCTTGCTGCAATCCATCCCCAGTCAGCACATCAAGGAGCTCCTGCTGGCTCAGGTGTCCTGCAGTCCAGCCCTGGCCAAAGATCTCAGGCTATTCCTGCTCCAGGAACACTGACCCTCTTTAACCACCCAGATGTTTCTCAGATTGTTTGGATTTTAAATACATGAATATGCATAGCTATGGAGAAAAAGGAAAAAAAAACCCATCATGATCAGTGGTGCTTCACACATCTATAGCATAAATACAGGTTTCATCACAAAAGCATCACTTTGTTCTGTTCTCATTGTTTCATACATGGTTTTTTCCTGTCTGCTGTGTCAGTTTTAGGGAGTGGATGATGAGGTAGATCTCTGGGCACTGCAAACAGGGTCTGGGCAGGGCCCTTCTCTGCCCCAGCCCTTGAGGTTCCATTGCTGTGCTCTCAGCATGAGTGGGAGAAAGATCTAATTGAGCCCTCAGCAGAAATCAGCAACGTTATACAAGATCTTATAGAGAGCACTAAAAATTTCATTCCCAGGCACTTTAAGACTATACAAGAATTTGGGTATCACACATCTGTGTTTTACTTGGGAACTTTTGTGATTTTTATTTTTATTTTATTTTTAAATCACTGTGCAAGTGTTGCTACAATAAAGGGTTTGGGGAGCTCATCTCTGTTTATAACTTCACATAGCAGGAGGCACTAAAAGAGCCAGTCTGGAGAGAGCTTTGAAGAATCAGGGCCTCAGTTGCCTCTCTTTTTCCAAAAAGTCCCGAATTTGCAGGGTCCCAAAAGGAGAACATGCTTTACAGGGTGTTGTCTTCTGGTACAATGATGATCAGACCAGGGGGAGTAAAAATTTAAAAGCTTCTCCTCTGTCTACATTTATCTTTGCTTGTTTGTTGAACATGTCCTGCCCCCCTCCCAAAAATAACCTAAAAGGGCTTTAGGCTCTCCCTGTCCATATTTCTGAGCCCCTTGAAATGACAGTGCCTGAGGGATTACCTGTTATGGGGGCTGTTGTGGGGTGAAATTGGAACCATTATACACAGATCTTCATTTTGCCCTTCTCTTGAGACTTGCACCAAACAAATATTATTTAAAAAGAATCTCCAAAAGTAAAAGATTAAAGTACAAATGCAAATTTGAAGTGTTCAAGATTGAAGAATTACCTTTCTCAAAAGTAGAAAATATTGCTCTTTTTTTCCTTGGTTTCTTCATTTTTTCCCCTTTATCCAATGATAAAACTGGAGAATGAATACACTTGTTCAATAGTGGATGAAAACAGAAAGATTTCTCCACCATCATTGTTAAATCAAAAACTTTTTTTAGTTGTGCTGTTATTGAGAGGTTGAATGTTTTTTGACAATGATTTAAAGTAATTAAATACTTAAGATGTGGCAAATCTATATTATATATCTATTATATATTAATCTGTATGTATCTAATGCATTCAGAGAAATTCAATCCACAGCTGAACTTTCTAGACCATTAAAGACTCTTTCAAGTGTTCATTCCCAAGTTAAAATTGACTTTGTCAGCACAAATAAAAAGTAAATGGAGAACATTTCTCTGTTGTGGATTTGATTTGTTCTGATTTTTAAATATGTTATCATAGTCACAGCAAGATAGTAGTTTAGTTTAGAAACTGAAGTTTTGAAGGCCCAGTTATAAGACAAAAATCATCACTTGATGTGTTTGGAAATCAGTTATCAGCACATCAAGGTCAACAGCAGGATGCTGAAGAAATGAAGTAAAGCCTCTGCAGAGGACTGGGAATGTGGAGCTTCCTGGAATTTGCAGCGAGGCTCAGGGGCTAGGTGATCTTTAGGATGAATTTATGAAGATGTTCGAGGCAGAGCACAATCTGAAACAGGAACAGAATTTACTCTGGGTCTTGCTCATAGTTCTGCCTTTGTGCTGTTGTTTCTCTGAAGCTGCAGATGGGAGCAGCTGCAGGAGGGAGGACAAAGCTTCATCACAGTTCCATCCTGTGCCCTTCACCTGGACAGGGCTGCATCCGAGACTGTTATGGGGTAGGAGGCGTTTCTCCTCCCTGAGGAAAGCAGGATATTTTTTAATATACCAAAGCAGATTAAAACAAAGAGAGCACAGTGCTGTCTTGCTGAAAAATGGCTTCTAGATAAGGTCTGCTGCTCCTAGTCCTGGTGACTTATTGGGATCACGGTTTCATTTGCAGTGAATGGAGAGGATGCCATGGAGACAATGGTGGCGTGGTTGGCAAAGGGAAATCAGGGCTGATGTGAAAAGATGTGACAAATTCAAGCAGGAGGGTGCTCCTGAATGTTTGTGAAGGTTGCAGAGTCAGGCTCTTTATTTGAGCTTCATCTCAATTATGGTGGCCTCTGTTTAAATAAAGGACATAGTAATATCTTTTGATGGTTTGTTCAGTGCTTAATAAAACCAGTTTCTATTCTATTAGAATTGTGTCTGTTACAGGCTAAAGACTGGGAGTTATCTTTATGAATTAGCTTTTCCTATTCATTCTCACTAATAACTCTGTCTGTGGCACTTTGTTTCTATGGTAATGTTTGTGATGCAGCTTCTCCTTTTATTTTAAGTAGAATTCTGGAATGCTTGTAGGGACAAACACTCTCAGAATCCCATATGAGACTTTTCTGCAGGAAGATCACAAGATTTGACTCCAGAGGATGAAAAAATCAGAAGAGCGAAGCCATTGTCAGACGAAAATATTGTTTGACAAAATTAACAGGAAGGTCAGATAAATTTACTCAGAGTGCTCGGAGAATAAATTGATCAAAGGATGGCTTAAAGGATGACTTTTTTTTTTTCCCTTCTGAATATAAACTCCTTAGAAATGCATATCCATCTCTGATTCCACAACAAGGTTTTCTCTCCTGTACCCTGGGAGGTATGAACTGAATCACCAGCTCAACACAGGGTGCAGATTAGGCAGAGAGTAGCCAGGAAACTGTGGAAAATTTTGAAGCTAAAATTGGTTTGGAAGACAATATTGCTTCTGCTATTTAAAGCCTGTACAAGGCCACTGAGGACGAGTCCCAGGGAATGAGGGGAGACACATCTGCAGCCAGAGCTGGGTGTTCCTGTACACACAGGAGATCATTTCTTGTGCACTTTTTGAATTTCCAGCTACTGCTCAATTGCTTGAAAGAGAATTAAAAAAATTGTAAAAACCTCAAAATGGTCAAGGTAGCCAGCCTTCCCCATTGCAGTGAATTTGGGAGCAGCTGAATCCCTACCCTTTACAGCCCACCTTGTCAGCCCCTGACAAATCTCCACGTTGATGTTTCAATATTAGAAAGTCTTTTCCTTGGAGCTCCAGGTGTACCTGAGGGGGGCTGGAGTTGTACAGAAGGATTTGTATACACACATAAGGTTTTTCAGGCCATGTATATTATTTTTTAATGGAGATGAGGAACCTTTTAGTAGAGATTTTCACCCTTTTCTTTGCTTTTTCTGTTTTTCCCAAGAATGTCAGGGAGGTTTTCATCCCAGCTGTGCTGTGGGATGTGACACTTCAGAGAAACAGATTCCCTTTTAGAGGGAGCTGCGGCAGAGGAGGCAACCACTCCAAAAACAGAGTTTGCCCTTAGAAATGCAGCTTCAGTGTTAAATTATGGAACAAATAACACTCCTTGATAATAAATACATCTTAGTAGCTGTGCTTCTGAGAGTTTTGCAAATGCTGAGAGTTGGTTTAGAACACAAACAGGAGACTTATGAGCTCCCTCTGTCTCATTTTCATTAGCACAGAGCGTTTGTGCTGCTCAGGAAGTTCAGGGGCTGGGGCTGCCAGCTGAAACACGGGACAGCAGCCACAGCCCCATCTGCACTCCACAAACACTCTAAAGATCAACTTTAGAGTGTTTCTGATCTTATAAACTAAGAGCTGCTCTTGAGAAGCCCTTTAATGTCGCCAGGAATCTTTGTATGACTCGTCACTAATATTGGGAGGGTGATAATGTTGGATAAAAGGAATAGAAACTCCTTGGTTCAGCTCAGGGCATGGATTTGATTTTGGAAATGGCCCTTATGAACAAGAACTACACATCTGCACATGTGTTGATCAGCATTGCTGCCACTGCTTTTCTAAGTTAGGAAGATTTAATTTTTTTTTTTCCAGCAAGGATTTGAACATGTGTATGCAGATTAATCATATATACGTAGGGAATTTGGGGTTTTACATTTTTATTATTTTGTTTTGGTTGTTTGGTTTGTGACAATGTTTTTGTAGAAAGAGTTAACTTTAAAAAGTATAAAGATGATAAGTAATACTCACACCATCCTGTCAGCATCTAATTCAGAGAGAATACTCGATGGCTGAAACCCAAGATTTCTGATAAGCCCTAAATTGTTTTTATTCTACATCAAGATAAAATAAGCCTTTAATTTCATTTATCTGTCAGTGAAAAGGCAGATAATAAAAGCCACAGAAAGTCAATAAAACCACTGATTGAGGCTTCAAATGTTAGAATGCTGCTTCTAATTCCTGCCAGGAAGTGTGGTCATGTCCTGACCTGTCTGCTGGGCTGCTCCTTCTTCTGGGCTTAACTTCTGCCTGCAAATTTCCTTGAACCTGAAGAGTCTTACAGACAAAAGTGGTGTCCATAACTCCATCTCTAGGTTATACTTTTTCAAATCTGATTTTTAAAAATAATGTGGGTATTTTTTTCCACCATGAAAAATGGATTCTCAGAAAGTTCCTGAGTTATTCCTTTCAAAGGGAATTCTAAAAGTCATGGACTGGGGAGGGATGGGGGAATAAAAAGATGTTTGGGTAGGAAAAAAAAAAAACAGGAAAGTTTTTCTCTGGTTATCTGGGAATTAATTGGTCAACTGTCTCTGTCACTGTATGTTATACAGCAATAAAATCCAGTGAAAAATGTCAAAGGTGCTGTGTAAATAAAATAATTCTATGTGAGTTTAAGAATTTGTGTGTTAAAAGGCCGAGCTGTGAACACTGAGGGTCCTTCAGACACAATGTGCTTCAGCAGGCCATACTTCATGCCAACCCAGGCACTTTAAATGCCAGAAACAAAACCAGTTTGAGGATATTTAGTCATAACTGGAACTCGGCTTGGATTGTTTTGTTTTTTTAAACCAAAACAAACCCAACAGCAACAAAAAACCCTCCTTGGAAGAAAGATTATTAGAAAATGAAACAATGCTCTAATGGGACAGTGAAGCTTGTTCAGGGGTACATGAAAGAAGAAAATCTGCCTTTAAGGATTTCAGGGTTACAGGTATTTTAAGGAAGGTGTTTTGTATTAGGACAGGGGAGCAAAGCAGCTGCAATCAGAAAAATACCCTGTGCCAGGCAGGCCTGAGGGACCCTGACAGGAGCCTGCAAAGGGGCACAGGAGCCAGGGAATGGCTGCCAGTGCCAGAGGGCAGGGCTGGATGGGATCTTGGGCAGGAATTGTTCTCTGGCAGGGTGGGCAGGCCCTGGCACAGGGTGCCCAGAGCAGCTGTGGCTGCCCCTGGATCCCTGGCAGTGCCCAAGGCCAGGTTGGACACTGGGGCTGGGAGCAGCCTGGGACAGTGCAAGGTGTCCCTGCCATGGCAGGGTGGCACTGGATGGGCTTTAAGGTCCATCCCAATCCAAACTATTCCATGGTTCTGTGACTCTGGGTGAGGTTTGATTAGAGGCTGATTTTAAAAGGTGATGATGACTCCAGCAATTCAGGGGAACCCCCTGAGTCCCCCATGTGCTCCTTGTTTCCTACAGAAAGGAGTTCAGGTAAGAGCCCTGAACCTGTGGGTTGAGGAAAAAGCTTCCTCAGTGATAAGCAAAGTGTAGAGGCTCTGATGATCTCACACAGTTGATGGAAAACTTGAATATTTATTGTTGTTTATGCATTCTCTGAGTTTACTCGAGCGTCTGACATCTAATATTGTGCTTTGTAGGAGTTTGTGTAGCTCTCCATCAGCATTCAATAAATTTTTAAAGGCAAATCTTTCCTAATTGGCAGTAATGAGCCAGTAAAACTTATATTTGATTAAGAGACAACAGAGACCCACAAGAGCTCCCTGTGCAGTTTAAACAGTAAAATTCTAGGAGTTGTTCATTGTCTCAGTTCTGATAGCTGGCACTGCCCTGTGGGTTGCCCTGGGTGCTAAATCTGATTGGTTTTGTTTCCTTCATGTCATCCCCAGCATTTAAAGATTTTCTAGCTCTTCAGCTAGTGGTGTATAGGGGCAGAAATCCCACATTTTTAAAGCTGCAGGGGACAGAATCCCCCAGGTAACTCAGCCAATGGAGTTATCATGAACTCTTCTCACTAAAGGTCATTGTCAAACTCTACTTATCACTGGGAATTGTTTTACAAAGCACAGAATTTCAAACTTATTTAGACATTGTTAGACACCTTGATCTAACAAATGTTCCAAATCATTCCTGAGTTTTCAAGACAAGATTGAAAGTGGGGTAGGTTTTGTGGCAGATCTGCACCTGTTAGCAAGTTCAGAATCCTGTGTGTTTATATGGACCAGAGTGATTTGTATCAGCTCAGGTGATGTTTGTAGGGACTACAATGATTTAGATGAGGTGAGGGCCTGCTGCAGGTGGATGGAGATCCTTAGGTGAAAAAAGGTCCTGGGAGATGGAGTGGGGAGGAGGAAAAGCTTAACAGTTTTTAAAATGAGTGCCTTTAGTTAAATTCCACTTTCTTTAGCCCAAAAATCTCAAATGTTATCTCTTCCCTCACATGGGTGAAGAAAGGAGCATTTGGCCTTCTGGTGCTTTGTTTCTGCCTGAACAAAAGTTCCCACCAGTGAGAAGGGAAGTCACCTCAGTCACATCTTCTCTCTGTCCTGCAGTGGTTAAACCCAAAGCAAAACCTCACACGAGGGGCTGAGACCTCACCCTGTAACTGTGGTTGAAGTTAATTCACAGAGCAGAGGTTGGCCATGCCATGTGCTCCACGGGAAGGTTTGGGGTTTGGTTTTCTGATCAGAAGCTTGTTCTTTATCTGCCCAGGTGGGGTCCAGGAGCTCCTCTGCTGGTGACACACCTGGGAACAAGGTGGGATGAGTGGAGGGTCCTGCTCTGTTGTCCTGAATTGAAACAGGGAGCTGAGGTTTAGTGTTTGTGTCCCGTGCAAGCTGTTGAAGAGAGCCCAGTAAAGTTACACATCAGCTCCTACTGGGAAATGAAGGATGACCGAGTGGTGGAAACCCAGCACAAACTGGGTGTTATGGAATCTTTGGGTGTTTGAAATGTTCACCACATTTCTTCTTCAGGTTTTGAAAGCCAGGTTGTGATTAACTCCAGAGCTGACTTTATTTTATAAAAACAATACAGTTGTGATAGGAAGCTTGAATCAATATTGACTCAAAGGAAGGTGACACTAAGAGGGAATAGAATATTTACCTTTTTACCTTCAGGCTTAAATACCTAATTTAGGAGTTCTTTCTCTTGTAATTTTTATGGCTCTAAGTTGAGCTGTGTGAATACTTCCAGGGTCAATCACCAACACCACTCCTTGCAATGGGAGCTCTGTCAAGTAGGTTTTTTCTTTCTGTTATTTCTGATCTTTTCAATATTTCTCACACAGCACAGCCATCTTATCAGCAGTGCATTTTGTATTTTCCATGGTAATTGGGTACTGCAGGGGTAGAATTTATTTCAGTTTATATGTGGAAATAACACATAGACAAAGACATTTCAGGCTGGTCCTTCCCTCATGGGTCAGGCAATATTGGCAAGGGTTTATGGGGCTTTTTTGGCCTATAAATACTCCCTAATCTATATGTCCTGCTGGCATCACTGTGCCTGTGTCACCTTTCCATCCCCACATGAGTTCATGGCTGCTAAATTTAGTGTTTGCAATACAGGGAGCAAAGCTGCAGTGGGGGGTGAGGTAAAAGCAATTCTTACATGGTCTGAACACACCCAGTGACCTCTGGAGATCGTGGGAACCAGGGGTTTTCAGGACAGAGAAAGCCCCAAACAAACAGGTGCTCACCAGTTCTAAGCCAGCTCTCAGTTCTTCAAAGCCAGGTTTGTGCTGCTGCTGAGTGTTTGTGGAGATGTTCGTAATGATGGTGTCAAACTGGTCAAAGACATTTTATTTCTGGTAGAAATAATTCACCACTGGTGTAAAACATCTTGGGTAGCAAATCTGGGAATTTTCTGGGTTTTGTTCTGTGAGTTCATGGCTGTGGTCTGTACAGAACAATAAAGCTGAAATACATCTCATGTGAGAGAATTGGAAAAAAACCCAACACCCCAAAAAACCAA
>VWYP01027735.1:164552-191300 GCA_013400435.1 Pycnonotus jocosus | reverse complement strand
AAAAATAAAAAAAAAGCAGCAAGCAGGCTTTGCCTGAAAGTTTGCAAGAAAATTAAGCCATGATAGAACAACTTCTTTTAGTTCATTGGAAATTTTAAGAGTGATTATTCTAGTAAGGGCAACGTCTACAAATTCTTCATTAATTCAAATTATAATTATTGTCATTTGAAGTGTGGTCGGGATTTTGGAGGTAGAAGTTTGTTCCTGACAGTATAATTAAATAAGGGAGATAATATAAGGCAGAAACAAAGGCCTTTTAACTCCCCAACCTGAATTTGGGTTTTCCAAGTCCTGCCAATGTCAGCTGTGGTAATTTTCAAGGTAGCAGTTCACTTTTTAAAAGAATAAATCAGCTTAGAATGAATAAAAAAAGAGATTAACCCTTTCCTTAAATCCTTAAGCTTTGACAAATTAATCAATTCCTTACATTATTGGAAAAGTAAAGGTAATATTGTGCAGCAACTGTCTTCAAATTCTGTCTGTACAAAGACCATAGCTTAATATGCCTTTTGTTTGGGAATGTGGAGTTTGTTGGGTTGAAACCAGGAGCTCCCATTCTGCAGAAGCTGCAGTGTTTCACTTGGGGGTTTTTTATTATTGCTATGAATTAGAACATAAATATAAATATCTCACACAAGAACAGAGAAAAGAGAAAAGAGAAAAGAGAAAAGAGAAAAGAGAAAAGAGAAAAGAGAGAAAAGAGAAAAGAGAAAGAAAAGAGAAAAGAGAAAAGGAATCTTCATGCCAAACTCAAACTTACTGAACTGCATTTTGAAACATGCTGCATTGATCTATTGTGTTTTCTGCTTAGAAATGTTGACAAATTCCCTAATAAAGATGATTCTAATGCATAATGTGGCTGACCTGCGGGAGGAGAGGAGCAGCTCTGGGCAGGACACTCTGGGCAGGCAGCCTGCCTCTCTCCCAGGCAGCCTTCCAAGCCAAGCTGCCAGCCTTCCAGCCAGCCTGCCTGCTCGTCACAAGTTTTAGTGGAATAAACATTCCCAGAGAACGTTTCGATCCAGAAAATCAGCAGTTTTTGATGGCAAATTGTTCATCAGAAGAGTTTTAGCCTGCTCTATTAAGAACATAAGTCTCTGAAATTGTTAGTCTTGAATAGAAGTGTTGCCAAACAATTGAATGTAATAGCCTTCACTGCCTGGAAGGCTCGCTCAGTTTGTCTCTGTAATAGCTCTTGGTTCTCTTTTAACACCCCCTGGAAAGGAGTAAAAGTTAATTAAAGTGGGTATTTTTCTGTGTTTGCAGGCTGTTGCCATTGAAACAAGTGTGGACAGGGTTCAAGGAAATGGAGTTCAGAGTCAGCTGAACTTGGGGGTGTCAGGAAAACAGCTGTACTCTGCAGCATGGGTTATCAGCCTGATCAGTTTGGAGGAGGAGAAAACTTGTACATTTTTTCAAAATAAAAAGGTGGAATACATTTCATTGATAGTCCTAACATTGTCACTTATAATTTCTTTATAAAGCCATTGAAGTAATTAAAATTTTGTTCAGATCTGGGTGCAGCTCCCTCTGTCAGAACCCTTTTGTGTAGCATGAGCACAGAAGAGAGGGGCAGTGGGAATCAGGAAGTTCCACTCTTTAGGAGACACCCAGGCACGTTTGCCAGCTGATCCAAGCCCAGCTCCTGTGCTGAGCTTTGAGGACAAGGGGCTTTGGCAGGGTGGGCTGTGGTGCCCTGGTTTGGGCTGCAGCCCCGGGTGACCCCTGTGTGAGGCACTGCCCTCTCAGAGCTGGGGCACAGCTGGGGCACAGCTGGCATGTGCTGGGAGCAGCTCAGGGTGTGCCAGGGCTGTGTGGGAGCACCTGGAAACTGCTCCTGTGCAGTCCCAGGCCCAGGGCTGCACTGCAGCACTGATCCCCTGCTTTGCCATGCCTTGCCCTCAAACACCAAGCTCTCTTTGCCAAGGGCTTCTGCCTCTCTTCAAACCACAAGTTTTCTACCCAAATCTCTTTTGCTTTCTTGTTTTCCTTTCTTCTCCATTCCCGTTGATGATCTGTTCTCCAGGTGGGGAAGATCCATTTCAGGCCACTTCCACTGGTAGCAGGGCCAGATTTACATTCATTGAAAATGCTTTCATGAAGAGGAAATTTACATAAGAATACTTGAAACCTTTTTTTTTTTTTCTCTAATCAACAGCAGCGAGGCTGGGCTCACACCAGTGTGCTGGTTCTGATGAATTTTTCTGTTGTGAGTTTTCCTGTTGTTAATCCCACTCAGAGAACAGAAATGCAGCAATAATAGCAAATACATCTACCTGTGTGGTCTCTGTGTTGTGCCATTGCAGATATCCGTGTTTAAATGCCATTCTGAAATTTTGATCAGGACATCAGCCACGTAAGATCTCATTCTTATGACCATCTGACAGATTTTGATGTAGAAAAAGACTTAAGAGGTTTTATACTCTATTAAATAAGAAACCCTCTTCCCCCTCCTTATGTATTCATCTCCTTTGCAAACTTTGATGTGTGACTTTGATTAGGTATAAAAAAAAATAAAGGGTACTTCATTTTGGCATATTTTGAAAAATTTAATCAGTTTTCAAGGAGCAAAATGCCCTTATCTGCTCAGTGTGTCTGAGACTGAAGAAGACTTCAGTCAGACCTGGTTTTCATAGCAAAATCTCTCACAGCCTTTCCTTCAGGATGTCCTCTGACTCAGCAGCACCTGAGAGGTTTGGCTCCAGGAGAAAGGGGCGAAAACCAAGAGTTCATAAACTCTTCAGTAGCAGCACACAGAACTTTGGGTCAGTTGTGCAAAGAGGAGCAGCTGAGGAGGAGGAAGGTCAATGTGCTTTTACCATCAGAATCCTCACCATTCTCCTGGGTGCAGAAGGACACTGATGGGAGAGCAAGGCAGGTTGGTGCATGGGATTAAACGTATTTTCTTTCCTGCTCTCTCAGATTTGCTGTGGAAAATTCCATCCCAGAATTCTTCTTCGTTTTTGGGTCTGTGACACAAAACAATCACCATTCCAGTTCCACAGCCAGTAAGATTCCAGTGTCCCAGGGGCTCTGAAGGAGAATGTGCTCGACGAAAATGAGAAGGAGCATCATGAAACAGAGACAGCAGCCTCTGAAAGCTCCTTTTCCTCTGCAGTGTCAGCTCCTGAATTGCTCATGAAAAAATCCTGTTATGTAACTGAAAATTCTTTGTAAGAGAAGATTTCAGCATAATGAGGAGCCTGCTCACAACAATAGAGGTTTTGGACCTGACACTTCAGCATTTCTTATTATGCTGCTGGGGCAGCTCCGTGTCTGAGTTATCTTTGCCTTGTTTGTTCCTCCTTTCTTACATTGCCATTGATTCAAAAGGAAAAAGGGAAGAAAAATCAGGCAAAAGGGCTCCGAGGTTCTGTGTGTGTCTTTAAAGAGATTGTATGTGCTTGAGTGAGTGGGAAATAGGTTGTTGTTTTACTTGCACGTGGTTTAATTTAATATTGGAGAAACAATTGAGTGGGAATGGCAGGAACTGCTTTGCTCCACTGTTCACATCACGAGGCAGGAGCACAAGGTGGGAATTCCATATCCTTCCTGGGGTGGGAATTCCATGTCCTTCCTAAGGGTGGGAATTCCATGTCATTCCTAGGGGTGGGAATTCCACGTCCTTCCTAGGGGTGGGAATTCCACGTCCTTCCTAAGGGTGGGAATTCCATGTCATTCCTAGGGGTGGGAATTCCATATCCTTCCTAGGGGTGGGAATTCCATGTCCTTCCTCCAGGAAGCCAAATGCTGCTTTCAGAAGTAGAAACTTTCACCAGGAAGATGTATTGACATTTCAGTTATTACCCAGCTATGCTCTCCTAATGCACCAAACAGCAGATATCATTTATAAACCTTTTAATGGAAATAACTGGAGCCTCTTCATTATTTCAATGAGCTCTTAAAATGTTGATGAGTAGTGTGATTTTTTTACATAATAATACCATTAAAAATTACTGCTTTTGCGCATGTTTTTTGTGAGAATGCATTTATTTGGCATTGTTAAAACCATTTAACATTTTTTAGAAATTCAATGTCAGAACACCAGATAATGGGTAAGTTTTAAGCCTTATTGACATAAGAACAAAACCTTTAAGAAGTCACAAAAATAACAAACCCAAACCCACTTTGTTCAGGTGCCATTCAAAGGAAATCAAATTATTATAAGAATAATTAAAATTTCTATTATCAAAATAATTAAAATTCCTAAGATATGAAGAATTCCACTGAAAGATTTCTAACCAAAAGGAATATTGAGTGAATCAACCCTGAGGCATCCTGAAGAGCATCTCTGGCTGGAAGTGTTGGTGTGTCAATATTTAACATTTGATAAGGAGAGCAAGAAATGGCTCTTTTAATGACATGGGCTTGAGAAAGATATTGATTAATCTCTGCTCATGTGCAGATTTCAGACCACTTGATAAAGGCCAAAGGGTGTGGCCCAAACCTTGACAAGGGTTTTTTCCTACAGTCATTTCAGAGGTCAGGTGAGCAAGTGACAACAGGACTCAGGAGTTGTATCTTCTGTTTGAGCCATCTGTTATTGAAAGGAAGAGACCACCAAAGCAGAGTAGAAGAAGGAGTTTGAAATCTAAATTTATAGCTAAATGAGATGCTCAAGTATTCTTGGAACTTTTGAGCTGAGGATCAGCATTTTTTTGTTTTTTATTTGTGTGTTCATCTATGTCCTCATCAGCTGGTCCAAGCTTTTGTAAGGTCTGAGTTAATTTCAGATTTTTAGCAGAACTCAAACTCTCCTGAACCAGCCAGCATCAGTTTAACAATGTCCCCTGATATTTTGTGTGATATAAATACATGGCCCCTATATTTATAATTAGGGTTAAAACAACTTGAAAATAAAGAAATGACGCAGTTTAGGATTTTTTTTTCAGGAGATTTAGGATATTTTTTATCTTATTTCACAAGAACTGGCACATTATTTATCTGTTAAATGGCTGCTCTGCCTTTGTCAAAGGGGAGTAAGAGTGCATTAATTCACCTATGAAACCACTCTGTGTTGCACTGAAAAAAGGGGTAACAGCCCCGATCCTTTCCCCCTGTGCTGGAATATGGTTTTCCACAAAGCACAGAGGAAAAATCCTGGATTTTTCCACATTTCTAACAAATGTGTCAGGAGTCCATTATATTTTGCAGAGCACAGTCCTTGAAAAAGCTCAATGAGGATACAGTGGCATCAAATAAAGCATTTTTGGTTTCTTGGGCTGTAACTGAGGTTTAGAAAAATTAAAAATCCCATGTCTAGGTTGCTATTCTTCCTTTGTAAAGCATTTAGTGCCAGACTATTAGAGGCAGAGAGAAATACAAGGTGAGAGGTATGGAAAATAGGGCTGGCTTATGTTTGATTTCCAAAGAATGGTAAGGAGTTTCTCTAGAAAAGTGAATTTCCATCAAATCCCCTGAGATAATCCCCAGATTTTACAGTTCTGCTCTAAGTTGAGTTACATGATACTGTACACTTGGAATGGATCCCAAAGAAAGGATTATCCACTGGTATCCTGTCCTGTTGAGATGCACCCACAGTGCTGAGGCTCTGTGTAGAGGATGGGATGTTTCCTGAATATCCCCCCTCACAAAACTTTATCACTCATTTTCCTCTGGATTTAAAATTCCTTATTCCTGAATGTCTGAACTTACCACAACACTGTGACAGAAGAGAAAATACCATCAAGGAAGCAAATAATTGTACCTGTGATGCTCTTATGCTTCAAGATTAGGTGATGAAAATGGAATTGATGTCTCATCCTAAGAATGTTTAGAAAATTTTCAGGAGCTGCTAAGATAAAATATCAGCTCTTATTATTTATTTTGTTAAATGATCCATGTCTTAGCTAAGCATAGTCTTCAGTGGAGCTTATTCAAGTTAGAAATGGATAATTACCTCAAGATAAATAAAAGCAGAGTGCTGGCCTGGTAATTCGTCACTGAGTAGAACAGACTTAATTCACGTTTACCTGGTTAGTATGAAAATGAGAATTAGAATTCACATCAGTATTAAGAGCAGTATTTAGCAATGTTCAGGTACTGTAAAGCTTCCATCTGTTCCAGGAGCTGTCTGAAGTTTCCCAGCAGTACCAAGTTATCCCCATGTAAGTGCTTATTAAAACTAAAGGCAGTTGGATATTTGCATGGCTGCAGCTTTCACAGTGGAAGAAAAGAGCCAAAGGAATAAATGCCTCTTTGTTCCAACATTTTCTTTCAAAAGTAAAATTTGTTTTAGATATCCTTGTGCAGAGTTGTACAGAATTGGGAGTATTGTGGAAGCCAGTCAATAAGCAGTTCTTGAAATACACTTTAATATCTTTAACAAGGACTTTTGTACAGCGTGCAGGGCTTGTGTTCAGGACTAAATTTTTGCACTCACTCAGAGTAGTGAATAGGCTGTTATTTTTTAAATTATTATCCTTATTAGCCTGCTTTAATCACATGACCCTGTCAGATCTGCTGTAGGGTTTCCAGTGTAAATGTGACCTTAAAACGCATAAACTGCTGCTGTACACTCATTATAGAGCTACACACAAATAGACTTTGCTGCTTTAATCCCTTCTTGAAGGTGGCTTTGGTGAAATCCCTGTTAGATCAGGTATTGGTCTGAAAAAAAATCTCTAAATAAAGTATCTATTCACTATCTAAGTATTATTGCTCCTTTTTTTTGTACTTGTTACTCATTATGTGTACGTGGAATAATGCCACATATCAAAGGAACACTGAGCTTCAGCCAGCTCTGTGGCAAGCAGTGAGATCATTATTTCTGTTCTGCAGCTGAGCTTTGGAACTTGCAGACTGCAGGAGCCCCTTGCTTCTCTTTCCAGCTGATCTGTGGCGCATTCCCATGCAGTGGCAATTCTTACCAAATGGGACTTTGAGGAACAAATTTGAGGACAAAACATGTTAGGCACTATAAATTATGCACAGAAGGAAATGAAAAGAATTAAAGGTTTTGGTTTTTTTTCCCAAGTCAGAGCTGGAATTGTTTGTGCTACAGGTTCCACTCTGCTCTCAATTTAAAGCAAAATGTCCTGCTAAAGCTTAGGTTTGGTTTTATGTAAGACACAGCATCCTTCACCCAGCAGAGCCACTGTGAGCTCATTTGCTCTTTTGGGTGATCCCTCCCTCATTTCTTCCCCTGTGGGTTTCTTCTATTGACACCCTTTACCTTTTCCTTCTTCTCAATTGCATTTCCCATTTGATGATTGAATTGACCCCACCAGGCTTTAGCAAATCCCTCTGTTTAATAAAACAACATTCACCATCTCCACCCCAACACCAAAACTGGGCTTGACTCCTCAGAGGAGGAAAATTTGCAAGGAATAAAAGATTGAGGCTGCCTGGCTGGTGGAACTTCACTTAATTAACCTAATTGAAATTACAAGTGTTGCTAATGAGACAAAAATAGGCCAACAAATAAATTATTTCCATTACATGTCATTTGAAAATAATTAGCAGAAGATAAACATTTAGTTCAGTGACCAGATTTGGCTTCTAGTTCTCTGTGCTGCTCTTTAGCACGGGGGACTTTGTGATGTGTAAATGAAATTAGAAACTGCAGCTCTGTAGCAATGTAATGTGGCCTTCTATAAATCCCTGGTAAGCTCTGACAGCAATATCCAGGTTAGTACACAGACCTTGAATGAAAGGGAGGGATTTGCAGTACAGCCACAGGAGGCTAAGAATTTATTGAGCACTACCTAAAAAAAAAAAAAGGGGGGGAGATGTTTATCAAAAAATTAGGACAAATATGTACATTATTTTGCAAATGCTGCTTTGATCTCTATAGCAAACATACTTCTATAGCTGCATGTCTGCTAATTTGCTTCTTCTAAAGAAAAGAAATCTAAGTATTTTTAAATTAATGGGTTCCAAAAGCATCAGGTGGAAACATCTGTAGCAGAACAGGGGCTCTGTGTCTGGAGCTCGCAGTCAGATTTCTGTCTCATTAAATCAAGACTGTTTAGAGAGGAAGGTTTCCTACTGACACCCTGGAGTCTGAGCCATGAGGAAAGTTCTGCACAGAAGATTAGTATGAAAAATGACTGCAGGATTCAGCTGGAGTTTCTTTGGTTAATTGTGTAGGAGAAGGGAAGTTTAGTCCCTGTATGGCAGAAGGCCTTGTCAGGAGGAGAACTAACAAAAATATGTATTTTTACATTTTCTTTGAAATTTTCTAAATAGAACATGAGATCTTCAGGCAAATGAACTTTACATGTACCTAAACTACCTTAAAAGCCACTTCTAACACTTTAAACCACACCAAATTAACGTATTTTATTACAGTCCAAGGTATTTGTCATATTTGTCACCAAATGAGAATTTTTCTACTAGACAGCAAAGAACATTCCTTCCTCATGTATCTTTTCTGTGATTTATGGTAGTCTCCATTTTTGGCTATCAGATTTAAGCCACCTGTTCCATTTATTTTGGAGCAATCAGTTTTAAGTCTTACAGTGGGAAGGGATAAACCCCCCAGACCAGCCCAGCTTCTCCCAGAGCTGCTGTGAGAGGGGATAAACCCCCAAACCAGCCCAGCTTCCCCCACAGCTGCTGTGAGAGGGGATAAACCCCCAAACCAGCCCAACTTCCCCCCAAATGCTGTGGGAAGGGATAAACCCCCAAACCAGCCCAGCTTCCCCCACAGCTGCTGTGGCCTGAGGGCCCTGAGGGGCTTTTGCCCTTGCTGGTGTCACCACAATTTCCTGGCTGGCATTTCACTGAAGTTTCATCTTATTCCAAAGATCTTCCTGGGGAATTTAGGTTATCCCGGGTCTGTGGGGAGACTAATTTAGTAGTGATGGAAATAATTTCTTTCCTTTTGTTGTTGCTGTTGTTGGTTTTGCTTGTTTGCTGCTTTAGGGCTGGAGGGATGGTGCAGGTGGCCACAGCCACAGCTCTCTGATGATTTTGCATCCTTTGAGAGCTCAGGATTCTGATAAGAGATTCCTGTCCCTCCCTGGCTGGAATTTGGTGCCACAGTGGTGGACAGCAGCCCTTAGAGCTCCCAGCTGAGGGCATCGTTTGCTCAATCTGTATTTGCAATCTGTGCATTTCTTCAGAGGTGTTTATTTCCTGGGAATGGAAACTCTCCTGTGCTCCTCGAGCATGGCCGGGTTTGCTGCTCCCTCAGTGTGTCCTGGAGAAATTCCTGGGAATTCCTGCTCCTGCCAGAGCTGCTGAGCTCTCCGTGCTGTGGGAGCTGCCAGCAGACACCGCCAGCAAAACTCCCTGGAAAATGGCAGGGACAGGCTTTGTGCACTGAAATCCCCTCTGGGGCTGGGAATCCAGGGAGATCTGGCAGCCTGAAAGGAAAGGCCTGTCTGTGGGGAATCAGGGATCATGGCAGGGAAGGGAGCCAGGGACTCGTCACATTTTGCAAACAAATTCACCATCACAACAGAAATCAAAAATTCTCCTTCTTGACCAGGGTATGATGGTTCTGCTCCAGGAAAAGCCCAACACTTTCCTTGGACCACTTTGCCAACGAGTTTGTGACTTACTAGGATGTAAAGCAACACTTTATTCAAAATAATTGAGCTCTCCCTTTGCATGAAACCATCAGTAAAACTGGTTAAAAAATTGAACATTTTCTGCAAGTGGTCTTCAAATATGTCTGTCAGGGCCGTGACATTTGTGTAGCTCTGGTAGCCCGTATTTATCCAGATATCCAGACTCAATCATGTACTTGAATGCTGTCCCAGGTGATGGTCTGGTCTGGCTGTTGGGAAGTCAATGTTGATTTTCTGCCCAGCCTGAGCTGCTTTTCTCCCCCCAGAGAAGGGGAGTTACAGAAATCATCAACTGGCTTTTAATTGTCCCAAACTGTACTTGCAAACTGGTTCACTGTCACATTCCTCTGAGCACCAATTTATGGCCTCCTTTGCAGGATCCAGACCTATTAGATAAACAAGCCTTTCAAAGCTAATAGGTCAATAAATAGGCAGCAAGTGAATTCTTTATTTATTCCAAGGTTGAATGCTTGTCTTAGTGGGTCTCTGAGGAAAGCAGACCAAAAAAAAAAAGAAAAAATCCCTCATAGAAGGACAGATAATTATCCTGGTGTGCCATGGGGAAATTCAGGCTTGTTTGTGTGTGGGATGGAGCTGAGGCACTGGATGGGAGGATAAGGTGGGAACAGGGAATTGTGCAGGGGAGGATGGAGGAGCAGGCACCCAGCCCCAGAGCAGCCCTAAAACCCCTCCCTGCCCCTCAGGAACACACAGGCAGAGAGAGCTGATTGAGTGACTGAATGTTAACAAAACAAAGCCCTCAAAAATAATTGCATTTTTTCATATTGTGATTCATTTCAATTTCATGAGTCTCAAAACACCACTTCTCAAGTGATTAATGTTTTCTTCATTGATTGCAACTGTGCTTGAGTGAAGGTCTTTCTTCATAGTCTTAAACAAAGAAATGTTTTAAGGGTCACAAGATTAACGGCCTGACATTGAGGAGCCTTTCTGCAGCTATGCAGGGGAGCAGGTGGGTTGTAAAAGCAAACTCAATCCTTAGGTGATGTGAAATCCAAAATTATAATCCACATTTGGAGATAAAACTTACCTCATGTGATATGCTGTTTTGAGGAATTTTTTTCTGTTCTTCCTGTTTTGCAATCTTTAAAATGATTTTTTATCTCCTAGAGTTTTCCTCCTTTTGTACTCCTTATTTGTGATTTTTTTTGCCTTGTCACTGTATTTGAGTAAACAAAGGAATAATTAAGATGTCAACTTCAAAAAAGTGTGAATGCCTTCCCTTATTAACACTGGTGAATTAGCAACAGAATTTGGTTCACATTGTCTCAATGTAAGGAAATTTTGTAATTTAGACCCTAAAAAAGCCCCCAACTCTTCTCAAAAACCCCGGCATATCTGAAGGGTCCCTAGGTTAATTAACAGCCCTGTACACACTCATTTATTGGACTTTTTTAGCTGTAATTCCTTTATGTCCACTGGAAGTGGCAGCTGGGGTCAGTGTGGGGGGGTTTGGCTGCCTTGGTGCCCAGGGGACAGAGGGGACAATTTGTGGGCTGGAATGACCCTTGGAACTTCAGACCCCACCCTCAGGCAGAGCTTTCCATCTTGAGCCACCCCAAATCCCCCCAAGCATCCTGTGCCTCAGTTTACCCATTTTTACTGACTCACAGGATACCTTTGAGAGATGATTTAAGAGTTCCTCACCTGTGCTCTGGTGAGCTGGTGAGAAATTTACATCTCTTACCTATATTAAAATGCTGTTTGTTTTGTAGTTTGCAGTCTGGTCACCTGTAATTGGATTTAAAATGGACAAAGAGCCCATTTAAGGGTCTGCAGCTCTCTGAGGGTGAGATTGTTTCCACCAGTGAGAATTGTTCTGAGCAGGCAAAGCTGGGAGCTCTGGGGAGCTGGGCAGGCACTCAGGGCCCTGCTCACCCCTGGAAGATGTTGCTGTTACATTTTGAGGCCTCAACTTTGTAATTTTTTTTTCCCTTAACTGTCTGATAAAAGACAAAATTCCAGGCTGCCTCACTTGTACCTGTAGCTTATGAAGGAATTTAGTTGTGCTGCCATGGAAATGTTATTTTTTGGCTTTAGTAAGATACTTCAATTAAGTTGGCTGCTTTTTTTCTGGGCTCCAGCTTTGAGCAGGGAGGGCTCCATGAGAATTTGTGCTTTCACAAAAAAAAATCTTTCTTCCTAAGAGGATATCTGGTTTGGAGCTGTTTTGTCATGGTTCCCTGTTGGCATTTATGAACCAAAGGATGTGTGTAGTAAAGGGCTCAGCAAAACCTCAGAGAGGGACAGAACAATCCTGAACTTCTCATGGTCCAGAGCTGCTTCTGCCCTGGATGAAATGGGTGAGAAGAGCTTGGAATCTGTAAAGAATATATATATTTTACAGGTACTTGGAATTTTTTAATGCCAGGAGAAAAATAAGTGATTTGTGATGCTCACTGGCACAAAACTGTTTCACAAAACTGTGAAAGGTGAGTAGGCAGCTATTAAAAGGCTTTTAACAAAGACAAATGTTCTGGAATATCCTTCATCAGTAGGATGCTCATTAATTCTGGGTTTACCATAGATTAGATTTTTAAACCTATCATTTGTAGATAAAATTCATTCAGGTACTCAACTTTGAAATATTGCTTTATGTATTCTCTTTATTCTCTACACATTTTATGGAAGAGTATTTAAGATGTTAGCTAATGAAGTCTTTCACATTCAAGAGAAAAAAGAAATGAGTCTGAAAATGTGGGATAAACATAACCAAGAACAACAAACCTTTACACTTCCAGAATTTAAAAAAAAAATAAATCTGAAGAGTTGTGTTAGTGTTTGAATTTGGGGTTTTTGCAGTGATTTTCTGGTTTGGGCTGCAGCACTCCCAGCGATCTCTGGCTGTGTCTGAAATCCAGCACATGAATTCAAAGCTTTTGGAAACTATTGTTTCACTGCAATTAGCAACCACACTCAGCTGAGATGGCAACACGCTGAAAAATTAATTGAGAATTTAACCTTCAAATGGAAAATGCATAGGACACACTTTATTATAATCAGCTTACACAGTCATCGATGCCTTTAGAGATAATTTGAGTTTCTTACTGTTCTACTTCTGGCCAATTAAAACAAAAAGGCATTTTTGCCAAGCAGCATTGATTCAGTGTCTGTGATCCTGTGTGAGGAACAGGGTTCTGAGGCTCCCTGCTTCTCTTTGCTGGGTGGATGAGTAACGAGATTAACAGCAAAATCTCTTTGCAGCTTTTAGAACAAAAGCTAATCAGCACTCCCATAAAAGTTTAAAATTGTTATATTCTTTAATTTTGCATATCGTTAGCTGCAAGCTGATCCTTATTGTTTGTTTTATTTTCATCTGTCAGAAACAATGCCAAAATATATTTTGTCTGCCTCGAGTGGGTGCAATTAATCCCGAGCTGGAACAATCTCTGAGGTTTGTGTTTGATTGAATGATCTGATCTGGTGGTGCAGATTCCACGACCATGGCCCACCAAAAACCATCAAGCTGTATCCAGACAGTGTAATAACTCTCTTCAAGTAAAATCCACTGGCATAGTTTGTAAATGAGTGTGGAAGGGAGGAATGAATGACAGAATATTTAAACATGGAAATATAAATCCTAGTGTACTTTGGGATGTTTTCGTAGGTTTTTTCACATATTTCTGGAACTTTTTTTAAAAATAAAAACCAATAAACCCCAACGTCTACCAAGACCCCCAAATACCCTCGTTCTAAGAGAATTTTATGATATTTTATATTAATGAGTCACTAGTAGTCAAATGTATTGAATTACATTACAAAAAGCCACACATTGATATCTCTTGAACACTGAATCAGGATGTCATCCAAATCCTTGACACAGCACAATAAAGCCCCATAGAAACTGTGATAATTTTCAGTGCTCTTGTTCACAGAAATAGAACTATTTTCAAGGGATAAACCCACAGCATCTAGAGCATCTCCCCCACATTTATAAGGTGTTCACACCTTGTATTTTTCTCACACTTGTGAAATTTACATTTTTCATTAGGGTCCACTTTTGATCTGAAATCTTTTGGTACTCATAAACCGTAAGAAAATTTATGCAAATGACAAAGGCTAGTCTGCTCCTACTTTCTTTTTCAAATATGAGGAGGCATTTACAAAGGCTCTATTTCTGAAATTTTCTGTCAAAGCTGGCTCCAAGCCAGCATTTCCACCGATGTTGATTCCAATGCTAATGTTTTCAAGGCACCTTGGAACTTCAAGGCAGGCTTGAGGTGGAGCCCCAGAGAGGGACAAAGGACTGATAATATAATATAATATAATATAATAATATAATATGATAAATGAATGACTGATAAGCACAGCTTCAGTCCCTGGGGAGGTGGAGGGGTTCACCTAAGGAATAAAACCACTGAGCACCGGAATAAATGGGATCTGTTAGGATAAGGTTTGCCTCTGCTGGGGGAGATTCTCTTCTATGGTTGCTGGAGTTGCATGAAGATCTCAGTAAAGGATAAGAATAAAGAGGATTCAGTGGGCATGTAATCTACTTGCATTTTTAAAGGGTAGTGAGTTTATGCACCAAAGGCTGAATAAAAGTAAAAAAATCATTTGCCCTCAACTTTGATGAAACAGTGACTGCAGTGGTCACTGCTTGGTTTGGGAAGAGTCCATTTCCTGCTGCCAGGAATTGTCTTATGCAAGATGAGGATCAAAGAAGGGTTTGAGTTGGGAGGGAGCTCATCCAGTGCCACCCCTGCCATGGACAGAGACACCTTCCATTGTCCCAGGCTGCTCCAAGCCCCAACCTGGCCTTGGGCACTGCCAGGGATCCAGGGGCAGCCACAGCTGCTCTGGGCACCCTGTGCCAGGGCCTGCCCACCCTGCCAGGGAACAATTCCTGCCCAAGATCCCATCCAGCCCTGCCCTCTGGCACGTTGAAAAAAATACTCTTTTTTCCCTGATGATCTGGAGACTAAAGTGGGCACTGAAATCTCCAACTTTGTAGGTGGCACAAAACTCCTTTGAGCCATCAAATCCTTTATAAATGACAAGAAAACCCAGAGGAGCTCAGGGAAGTGAGCAGCAATTCAGGAGCAGATGAACTGCAGCAAACACGAGTTTGGGTAATTCAGTGAGAAGGGAATAGCCCAGCTTATGCTTATTTAGAATAATTACAGCTTAGAAGGAGCTGCACTGCAGTCACTGCCCGTTTCCAAAATCAGTCAATACTGAGTGGCAGCCAAAAATCCCAGCTGAGTGTTGGGGATCCCCAGGAAGGGCAGGGATAGCACAGAGGCTCTGTTCTGCCATGGAGCTTTGGGGTGCTCACATCCTGGTGTGCTTCCCCTTCTCCTGACCCTGCTTTGCCAGGGAAATCCCAACATTTAGGATTGCAGTGCCCTTTCTGTAGGTGGTGCTCTGTTCATAATTTGTCACTATTTGATTCCTTCTGTGGGGCATTGCAACCCACGTGTTCCTCCTTCCAAATCCCAGTGGATTCCAGTATTCCCACTGTGCCTTTTGTACATTCCAAGCAGCACTTAGACAATGTGCCTGGATATTTTTGCAGGCTCTAGAGGTCTTTGGAATATGAGTGCAATCTCTGGTTTTTTTGTTTGGATTTTTTTAGAATTAGTTTAAATTATTAGGAATTCTGTGCATGACAAATCAGGCAATTGCAGCATTGTTAACAAACCGTGTTTCAAGGTATTTTGCACAATCTGTTTCAGAGTAATGAACAAGTAAATAAAATTTCCCTATAGTGAATAAACCCATATATTTTTCTGAATCTCCACTACTGAAATGACTTTTTCAATTAATTTCAAATTACACTGTTCTCCACCCAGGTAACTTGGAGCCCAGGGCTAAATATTCCCAATGTCAGGACACTGGGAGAGCTCAGTCTTAATTTGAAATAATGCTGTTGGGTGCAGTGAAGTTGCAAAGACAAAAGTGAGTTTGGAATTTATCCTGTTTCAAGGATATTCTTTATTTTCTCCTGTACAACTCCCTTGTTACAGAAACACAGGCAGTGCTGGTTTGCATTGATTTGATTCACCTCTTTTTAAATGAAACAGGGTTGTTTTTTCATCCTTTGCAGGAGTGATTGTTAACTACAAAGAAATTGCCACAAGCAGTAGGTCAATTAATTACTCCATTTTTAAGCTCCTCCTTGTAAAACAGCAATTAATTTAACTGCATTTTGGTGGAATTTGTTCTCTGGGCTTATCCATTTGAAATCACTGTCATTCTAGGCAGAGAACACTGCTCTATTGCATGTGACAGCTTTTCAGAAGTTCATATTTTCTTCTTTAATCAATGCTGGGACTGAGTTTATTTTTAATTATCTGTGGCACCATTTTATTATTAGCAGAATGGGAAAGCAGTAAACCTGGAGTTTGTGAAGTGAATGGGGGCTATCAACCTCCTAAAAGAGGATGTTAAATAGAATGGATTGCAACGTCCAGGTTTTATAGGATGACATAAAAATTATAAATATTTGCAGTTCACACACAGTGCAGCTTCAAGGATAATATCAGTTTTCTTATCCCTTCTTCCTTTAAGCTCTCATTTTTTTTCATTTTCATCCCAAATGAGGAAGGGCTGTGGATTGTTCAGTGAAGCCCCAGTGTACAAGGCCTCCTCGTTAAACAAGACAGAATTTGCAGCACTCTGGAAATGGTTTGGGGTGGGAAAATGGAAAAAAAGTATTGTTGATCTTTAATAGTTTGATGACTTTTGTCCTTAGGCGACTTTATTTCAAATTACAGCTAGCAGAGTTGGTACATACAGAACTGGAAAATTTTAACCATTTTAAATTACTGTAAAGTTGTTGCATGGTTGGTAGGGAGACAAAGATCTTTGAGATGATACTGGTGAATTCTGCCTCCTAAGCAGAGAGGGAGATTCCAGCAGCTCAGTCTCAGATGAATTGGTGCAAATAACTTGCACGAGATAATTTCCATCCTGAGAGCTGAAGCAGCAAACACCCAAAGCCTTCACTGCAGTGGCTGCAAGGTTTGGAGAAAGGATGAAGAACAAGGAGATAATTTGAGGAGCGTGTTCTATTTGGAGTATTTACTCTTGTAAAAGGCTGTCTGACTCATTAGCATCTCAAATGATCTGTCAAAGAGTGGTTCAGACTGAGAAGGGAATAAATACATTTTCTTTTTGTGTTGCCAAATGTAGGGCACCAAATGTTTGCTTCTGTGGTCGGCTCTGATCAGTGGAGTGGCTCTTTTGACTCCAGTGGAATTATGCTTGGGATGAGCCTGGCCCTACGACCCTAATCAAACTGAATAAGATGAAAGGTTTGGGGGGAAAAAGAGCTCAATCTCCACATAAGATCTTTATAAAGTATTATGGGATTAGGCCTTTAAGAAAGGGGGGAAAATATACAGTGGCATTTTAATCAGGCACATCATGGTAAAGGAGACATGGAGCATTAATTTAATGAAAAGGTTTTTATAGGCTCATGATATGGCTAAGGAATGAAATAAATCACATAAATGTAAAACACAATGTGGTTTCTAGTACAAGAGGATCTGGTTCTTTGACTGTGCATAGCAATTTGTGTTTTTCTGTGTTCCCTGTGATTTACATATTTTTAATTGCAGTGAAATCTGCACTAAACCACTGAGAGGCAACTTTTTACTTCAGAGGTCAGCCTAAACTCATTAAGCACAGATTGGCTGTGTGTTTATTAGAAGGCCATGTCTGCTAAATCAGAGACTCTGCACCCCCTCAGCTGGTTCCTGCAGAGCTGCTTTGTTTGCCCCAGATTAGTGTTGTGAGCTGCATGTCCATCCCAGTGGGATTAGTGCAGAATGCCCTGTCCTACACTCCAGGGATTCCTACCAACCTAATCCCCATGTGGAGGTGGGGGAGTTTCTGCATATGGGGGAGCTAGAGGAATAACCAAAGGCCAGGGATTGTTTATTCTCTGGACTTATGTGCCTTCATTTTTCCCTTTGCTTTTAGGTGTTTATTGTTAGGAGTGCCCACAGCAGAGTCTGGTTTCTGTTTCTCCAGCCCTCCAGACCTTTCCCCTTGGTTTGTGCCTGGCTGTCTGAAGAAACAGCAACACTGGGAGCAAGAGATGATTCCTTTTGATGAGTCTCACAAAATTAAACCAGGGATTCAATTTTGATGCTGGCTACCCCTTTCCATGTTGTCATTGTTCTTTTGTGATGATCCTTTTATTCTTATTCACTTGGAAATGCCACAAGAAAAAAGAATGATTTTCTGATAGCCACAGAAGAATGAAGAGCAAACAGCTCGTGATGTGGCAGGTTGAGCTGTGGCATTAAATGCTTCCCATTGGTTATTTTTGTTAGAAAATTAGTGAAACGAGAAGACTTATTCAACCCACTGACCTTGTAGAAGGTTTTCAGAGGAGGTTTTTTCAGGTCACTCTTTCCTGGCACCAGCTGACAAATCAGGTGCCAGCACAGTTCAGCCCTACAGCCATTACAATATTGCTGTGTGAGAAGTGACTTTGTGTCCTCAAGCTACTCAGAAATGCCACAAGTCCAACACTGAAGCATTAAAAATCAGAAAAAGGGGGCCTTGGATAAGAGAACTGGGATATATGGTGGCCAGACTGGTGATTGTGCTACTGATTGTCATGGAAAAATGTTGCCTGGAGAGGTTTTGGTGATAGGGATGTCCCAAAGCAGAAATAATTGGGTTTCTTGGTAAATTTCTCATGCTGTGCAAGGGTAGCAGAAGGGAGAAAATCTATTTCCAATGTGTATTTGGCTGTCATCGAGCTGTGTGTGTGCAGCACAGGTGATGGAGGGCTGCTCTGCCCTTCAGCCTCTGAGCTCCCTTGGCTTGTTGTGTGCTGCCCCAGAGTGCCTGGGAGCTGAATTCAATTACCTCAGCCCAAACTTCTAGGCAGTCAGGATATGGAAAAGGAGGAGGTGGCAGTACATGCTGAGCTGCTGGAGAGCAGGGAGGAGGGGAAGGGAAAGGAGGGAATGTGCAGAGCCAAAGGAAAGGTGATGGTTCCCTCTCCAGGGAATGGGAACTGCTTCTGCTTAGGACATGGAAAAAAGGACCTTTGCTCCAAGAGCTGCCAGGAGCACAGAGAGATCCCCTCTATTTTATATCCATAATTTGTGTCATTTATTGCCATAATCATCACCTGCTACAAGGTTTATTATTAACCATGCTAGGGATCAACAAAGAGTTGGGATGGAACCTCCTGTTTTTCTGGTGGATAACAAAGGGCTCTAGGAGGGGAGTAAAGCAGCTGCTGGAGCTGTTTTGTCATTATTTCACTCCTTTGCAGGCAGACACAGGCATAAACACTTTAAAAAGTCTTATATTCTATCCCTTCTCCTAAAGGAAACTGAAGATTTTAATCTGTCCTATAAGAACTTAGCTGAAAAGACAATAGACAGAGAAAATGATATCACCCACAAAAGACTCTGCCTTTCATGTCACTGGGATGAGAAGAGCTAAAAAACACATTGGGTGGTCTTTAGGAAGTCAAGATTTGATGAGAGTCTTCAAATGATATCAACACTTTTATTAAAGCAAAAGAATGAATGAAAGAGGTAAGTGAGGGAAATAAATTTAAATTAAGCATTCTAGATTCATCCCAGGCCACAGCTGGGAATGACTGGCAGAAAATGGGGAGTGGGCCAGAATGAAGGAAGGAATGGGAAATTCTCCATTAAGTTCATCCCTGAACACATGGATGTCACTCAGTGCAGTTTTAGTAAGTAATTAAGTGGATAAATTTGCTGTTATATCAGCTGTCCACACACTCTGGGTTCAGAACACGGTGTTATGTCTACAGAACTGATTTTGAGTTTCCTGATCCCATGTCTCCCTCTTTTATTGACGATGCTATTACTAAAAGCATCCTTGTCTTTTTGAGCCTGGAAGAAAGTCCTTTCCAGTGGCAGCATCCACTTGGCTAAAGCATATGATGTGGGAGAGTGAAAGAGCAACCAAGGTCCCTTCAGCTTCCCTCATCTCCATCCCTCCAGCAGCATTCCTGAATATCCAGCAGGACTGCAAGCTGCAGCTGCAAGGGCTGAGCTGATCTGAGTGACCCTGCATGGGTGCAAATAAAGGAAATCACACCCAGGGCACTGAGCTGTGTGACACAGGGATGGTGTGTGTGTGACACAGGGATGGTGTGTGTGTGACACAGGGATGGTGTGTGTGACACAGGGACGGTGTGTGTGACACAGGGACGGTGTGTGTGACACAGGAGTGGTGTGTGTGACACAGGGATGGTGTGTGTGACACAGGGATGGTGTGTGTGACACAGGAGTGGTGTGTGTGACACAGGGATGGTGTGTGTGACAAGGGACAGGGATGGTGTGTGTGACAGGGGATAGACAGGGATGGTGTGTGACAGGGGACAGGGATGGCACCTGTGGCAGCACACAGGGATGTTTTGGGGCTGTGCAGGTGAAGATTTTGGGAGCAGAGCCAAGCTGCATCATGTGCTGTGGTCATGGGTGTCCCAGGGGGTGACAGTGGCTGTGACATGACCCATGGCATGGGGCACTCAGCAGGGTCCTGGGGGTCCCAGTGCCCACCCTGCCGTGGTTCTGGTGGCCTTGGGGCTGGGGCCGTGTGCCAGGCAGGAGCACGGAGGGCTCAGCAGGGTCACCCTGGTGTCCCCTCCCTGCTGCTGTGGGTGGGCACAGACACCGGGGTCAGGCTCCTGCGGGGCTGGGGGGAGGGTGAGGGGCTCAGGGACCCCGGGGCTGGAGAACACATGGAGCCCTCCCTCAGGACAGTGTGGACACAGGACAATGGGACACAGGACAATGGGACACAGGACAGTCTGACACAGGACAGTGTGACATAGGACAGTGTGGATAAAGGGCAGTGTGGACACAGGACAGTGTGGAAACAGGACAGTGTGCACACAGGACAATGGGACACAGGACAGTGTGACATAGGACAGTGTGGACATAGGACAATGGGACACAGGACAGTGTGGACACAGGACAGTGTGGATATAGGACAATGTTCCCACAGGACAGTGTGCACACAGGACAGTGACACAGGACAATGGGACACAGGACAGTGTGCACACAGGACAGTGACACAGGACAGTGTGCACACAGGACAGTGTGACACAGGACAGTGTGACACAGGACAGTGTGGACACAGGACAATGGGCCATCAGGAGCTGGAGGAGCTGTGGTTTCACACAGTCTGTCCCCAGATGCCAGGGGCACAGCCCAGCAGGGTTTGCTGCCCTGGGATCCTCCTGGCAGCACAGCCAGGGGTGGTCTGGGGGCACTGGGGGTGATTTACAGCCAGGGGTGGTGTGGGGACACTGGGGGTGATTTACAGCCAGGGACAGCGTGTGCTGGGGCTTTGCTGGTCACTCCACACCTGCAGGACCATCAAAGGTCAGCAGAGCAGTTAGGGACAGACAGCAATCAGTTCAGGAATAGAAGATGGCATTGCTCTATAGTTTTATGGGATTGAAGGATCAATAGGGGTGTGGGACACGAGGTGGGACAGGAAAAGCTGCACCAAACCTGGGCTCAGGGCAGTGACCAGAAAAGTTTAAGGGTGAGGGCAGGAAGAAGATAAGGCTTGGATTACTGAAAATACCCAAATGCTTCACCCTTGGGCAGATTGTCATTCTTATTGGTGCATTGTAGTTGTGAGAAATTGTAAGAGGATTTTATTTAACAAGTAACAAGAGACTGAATCGAAATATTTTTATTGTGTTTATACTGAAATTATTTTAGTTAAATGTATACCTGTATACCTGAATTTCATTTTGATTAAATATTAGTTTCAGAGAACCGCAAAACTTTGCCTTTTTTGTTTAAATTTTATTTTGACTAGTGAACTGAGGCATTTTCTTGTGTCCATTTTCCCCCCAAGCTGGTTTTGTTGAAAAAACTTCATCTACTCTGCCAACACTGATAATACTTAGAGGCTATTCATTCATAGTAGTAAGTTCTTATCTGTAAAATTACCAAGCAGTATTTCAACATTTTATAAGGTAATAGAGATGCTGGTTTTATTTCAGTCCCTCAGCTCAGTAAACAGCATGGCAAGCCTGCATCTGGGGAACAGGGAGAAGAGAGCTACAACAGGGGATCTTTGCAAAGAGAAAAGCTCCTCGGGGATGGTGGCTTTTGAATCCTATTCCCAGTTAAGCATAAGTGTTGAAAGGCAGCCATGTGTTCAGATATGTTATATGAATTGTTCTTAAGGCTAGTAATTTTTTCCATGGGTAAAGCTTCCCAGATTTCTTCTGAGCCATCTGTCGAGGAAAGAGAGCATTAGATCGTCAGACATTGTTTTCAAAGCTCACTAAAATATTATCTGTTTAACCCTTGCATTGCTTAGTTTGAGTGAGGGCTTTAAGAAAGGGGTGTTTGTTTCACTGTTTTATTTTATTTTTTACAAATGGAGAAACAGAGAGGAAATGTTGGGTAGCTCACTTTGTCTGGAGTAAAGCTAAGGCGGGGATGTGGCAGTCCTGGTCTTGTGACTGGAAATGCCTTTTGATGAAGAGGTAATGTGCTGCTGTGATAGTCCTGGACAAAATTTAGATGATCATTCAAACCCTTTCATCCTTCCTTCCTGGAGCCAAGGAAGGCAGTGAACAGAAAGAATTGTTGCTTCACCTGGTGAGGTTGAGGGGGTGACCTGTGGCTCCTGGGGCAGCTGTGACTGCCACTGCCAAATTTGTTTGTTGAAAGCTCAGCCTTATTGAGCTCCTGTGATGAATTCAGTTCCCAAAGCCACTGGCTTTATAAACTACATTAAGTTATTTGTAATGATTTTGTGGTGTGTGTCTGAAATTAAATCCTTTTAAAAAGTTCCCCTTAAGGAATTTAAACATAGCATCTTCTTCTCCAGGTTGGAAATCGCTGCTTAGAGGAAAGAGAAGTGTCCTGAAGACATTGGGGTATGCACAGCCAATAGTATACTATAATATACTATAATATATTATACTATACTATACTATATATAATATGTCAGGCAGGAGGTGTTTGTAATGAACAGGGGGTGAAAATGGTTTTCCTAAGATAGGAGTGGTCATTCCTCCAGATGTGGCCCTGCCAAGCAGCCCTGATCCCCTGGGATCCCTCAGGAAGCAGGAGGAACTCCCTGCAGCTCCCTCCTTTGCCATTATGGGCAGCCAGATTCTCAAAAACTTTGGAAAAATGGCACTGCTCTGTTCCTCTTTCCCAGCTACACTGCATGGAAACAGGAGCACACTCAGCCTCTGGTTGGATCAGCCTCTCTTGCTCCTGGTGGCTGGGAAAAATGCTTGGAAAGTGTGGTTAATGTCTGCACAACCCTGGAGACAATGTCATGGAAGGATGGAAAGGGAGTTTGTCCCCTTGGTCACATAAATAAGGTGAGGGGGTTTGTTTGTGATAGTTTGGATCTAATAAAACCAGAGTTATATCTGTCCAGTGGTGCCTCACAAACGCTATTTCTGCAGGAAAAGCACAGGCACTTCATTCTCAGGTCAGGAAAGAAACCCAGCTCGCAGAAGGCAGTAGGTGGAGGGATTTTACAAGCCCCAGTGACCTTGATGGGACAATATGGGATTGTTCCTGCTCCTAACAGGGTCCCTTTTCCTGCACCAAGCTGTGGATTGGGATTTACCAGCAACAGCTTGAGGGGAATCTCAGGAGAAGTCCAGCCCAGCCCAGTTGTGTGGGTCCCTGTGCTGGTCCTCAGGGGGATCAGGAGGGCAATCCTTGAGTTGTGCAAAGCCTGCCAGCCCCCCGGGGGAGCAGGGAAAGGAAAAACCACAGGATAAAACCCCATCCCTGCCTCCCAGGGACGGCTCCCACAGCCACAGGAGTGTTGGGAGGGCTGGATTCCCTTTCTGGAAGGACTGGATTCCCCTTCTGGAAGGACTGGATGTCCCTTCTGGGAGGACCTGCAGCATTTTTTACAGGCTGTGGTACAGGAGCAGCGTGCCACGGGTGTCCTTGGCTGTCACCAGCCATTGCTGAATGCTGTAAATCATCCGTATTTTACTTTATGAATTGTAAAACTATCATACATTTCACAGGTATCTCAGGACAAGATAGTAAATATCAAGGGTTTTTTTCCACGAATTTATGGCCAAGCCTCAAAAATAGCTGGAAAAAAACCATCTGTAGATCTGAGGAGCAATAGATTGTCCTCAGTTTGGACACACCACTCCCTGTGACATCAAGGGCAATAGGTGACCCATGGGGTAATTATGTAGTACAAAATGAAAGAAAATATGAATCCAGGTGTACTAAGATAGGCTGAATTTTGGAAGGGCCATGATTAAAATTATTTTCCAGTGGCATTTTGTTCTTGGCTCACTGTTTCCAGGAACACAGCAAATCACAGCTCCTATCTTCTCTCCTGGATAAACAATTTCTTGTTTTGGTGGTGGGTTCTTTTATATGTTTCAGAACACTGCTGCATCACAGTCCATTTTCAAGGAGAATTTCTTGTTTGGCACACACATGGAAGAAATTTCCAAAGAAAACTTTGTGTGTTAAAGGGATTTTTAAACGTGTTAAGGATAAGTACATAAATCGTTACCTTGCTCAAAACAGCTGCCAGATTCTTCTGGGGACATTTTTGGTGTGCATCAAAAGAGCAAATAATGTCAGTGTGGAGAAGCTGAACTCTTCAGGTGGTGCCCAAGTTCATCCAGACATTTCACACCCCTGAGGATGAAATTTGGCCACAAGGGTGGAAGAAAGTAGCAAGTGGGATGTTATGCTGTGAGCACATCAGAGCACTGAAAATCTGTTCCTTGCCTTCCATTCACGTTCAGATCCTACATAATTGATAAAATTCCTGGCTAGAGTTCTGTGGAACTGTTATTTCTGTATAGGGCCAGATGCACTGCTAACTGCTCATTGACATTAACACGTTCTCATCCCTGAAATAAAAATGAACCCTGTTTTTAGCCCTCTTCACATGATCTCTTTCAATCTCTTGTTCTTAGGTTTATCAAATTAAAATGCTTTTCTAGGAATCATCTGGTATTTCTGAGAGGTTGGGCAAATAGAAATATCTGCAAAAACTAAATAAAATTTTGCATTCTACCTTGTTGTAGAGAGGGGGGCAGAAGGATCAAGGAAAGCAAATGTTAGCCTTATTTCTTGTGGCAACACAAATCATTTTGGTATTTATTTTTTTCCACCTTTTGTCTCTTATAGGAGCCATGAGCTTTACATTTCATGCACAGTCATGGAATGTAATGGGATGATTTTAATGCAAGGACATAGTGTTGCCAGCTGAAAGTAGTTAGCAGTTTGTATTACAAATACATCTCCTAATTTTCTTTCCTATAGTTATAAAGCATTCTGTGATGACATTGAATTAGAACATCTGCATTCTCTGAGTAGTCACTTACCAAAAAAGGGAATTTTTGTTATGTGGTTCTCAGGAGCAATCCAGATAGTATGTGGATATAAAGGACAAAGATCCCTAAAGTGCTTCTGAGGTTTTAAAAACACCACTGCACAAAATTCCTGGGTTTGGAGGGTTGCTTCAATGTGAAAATGCCATTTAAGGAAAATGAACATATCTATAAATGTATAGCTTTAAAAGTCTATTGTATGGCCACCACCCTCTGCTCATTAGATAACTGTATTCAGCAGGTGAAGGCTGTAGGTCAACAAGTCAATTAAAAATAAAACTAAGGATAGTTTGTGCCAAGAATAGGAGAATTTTCAGCCCTTTTTAGATGGCTTTTCTTCAGGTTGCATTTCACCTATCTGGCCAGTGGGTTTATTCAGCAGTGGGCACTCTAATGGCTTTAATCTTATGATCTTTTTGCAATCTTTTCTTGTCTTTCTACCTACAGCTAGAAAAGGCACCACAGCGAGAGGTGGGCAGCTCATTCTTCGTGAATGGAGGCTCTGTTCAGAGTTACAGCTCAATTAGGGAGGATTAATCTGTGAAAACAACGAGATCAGCAGATGTTTGTGGAGGAGAACCCAGAACCACTTTGTCTGCCGACGCTTCTAAAACCATGCTGTGCATTTCCAAAATGTGAGGGGGGGTGGTGAGGAGGGAAGGAAGGATTCAGTAAAAAATAGTTTCTTTTCCTTTTAAGTGCCCAAGCACTAACATAATTATAAAAGGAAACAATAAGATTCTTAATATTCAGCGGCAACATGGAAGGAAAAATGCAGAGGAGAACAACAGCTGAGAGATTCTTTAATCAGGGTCCCTTACAAAGTCCCAGAAAAAGACACAAGAGGTCTAATGAGACACAGCTGCACTAATCCTTTTATTAAAAAAAACAACCCCAACATTCAGGAAAAAGGAGATATGTTAATGAGAGATTGATAATGCAAGACACAGTTGGCTGGAGAAGATTAATGCATTGAAGCAGCCACTACAACAAAGGAGCCCAGCAAGGGACTGTGCAGCCACATCCTGCCACAGGTTACACACAGCATCACCCGAGGCCTCAGTCCCAGCAGGAACTGGGATTTGGGCACGGGGACATTCCTGGAGCTGGGCTGGCTGTGGGGGCAGTGAGACTCGTCCTGCTCCTGGGATGGAGCTGTGTGTCTGGGACGTGCCTTCCCTGGAAAACCCAGAGTGCAGCAGGAAAGCACTTCTGATAGAACAGGAACCCAAAACATCCTGTTCCTCTGTAACATTCTGACTGGAGCAACCCAACAGAATTCCTTTTCTGGGGAAAGCTCAACCAGCTTTACCCTGGACATGCTGCTTTGGGTTGTGTATAATACCCACCAAGCAACTGCAATATTAAAGAAGAAAATCCACATTCCTCCTCACACAGAAGTTTTATGGGTTGTTTTAGAGGGTTTTTTTTTCCTTCCTGGTGCTGAGCAATGCAGGGAGAGCTATGGCACATCACATCCCACACAAGCTGCTGTCCTGCCATTCTGCCATGCTGTAGAATTACTTGGATGGGTTCCAGCTGGGAGCACGAGTGATGTGATCATGCTGAGGCACCCCCAGGTCCTGTCCCCACTGTGCTCCCAGGGCTGCTCCACACCCAGGCCCTGCCAGGGGCTCTTCCTGGGCCACAGCCCAGAGACTGCCCTGGGAGGAGCATTCCTGGACACAGTTCTGCAGTCTGAGGGGATGGATGGATGATGGATGGATGGATGGATGATGGATGGATGGATGGATGGATGGATGGAAAGATGGATGGAGAGATGGATGGATGGATGGATGGATGGATGGATGGATAGATAGAGGGATGAATGGATGGATGGATACACACACACAGGAGCTGGGCCCATGTTCAAAGACTGGGCCA
>VWYP01027735.1:139021-164185 GCA_013400435.1 Pycnonotus jocosus | reverse complement strand
TGGATGATTGATAGATGGATGATGGATGGAAGGCCCTGCAGTGTTTTCTTGCAAAGAGAATTGGGACCTTGTGCTCCTCTTCTTCCTCCTCATCCAACTCCTGCTTCAGGAATCCTGGGGCAGGCTGGGACCCCCCTGCAAACCTGGGCAAGCCTGGAGCCCAATCAAAGCAACACAAACTTTGCCTTCTGTAGGTGATACATCAACACAGGCTGGACAACTGCTTCTTTCAGCATGGCTGACTTTGCCTTGTTTTTGCTCTGATTTACAGTTTAATTTGCCTTTGACACCTTCTTTTTCCAGCTGCACATTTTTGTTCATGAACAGCCACTACCTCCTGGCAGCGTTCCGTTGGATCCATGAATTAGTGCTGTTTCCTCTGTTGTTTCATCATTTGCAGGACACAAATCACAGGCAATTGCAAAGAGTTGGATCCTCTTTTAAGGAAAACTCAATCACTGCGTTCCTATCTGTCTAGTTTTCAAAAATAAAACTGAAATTTCCACGTGCTTCATGGGACATTTTCCACGTTCACCAAGAAATAGCTTAATGGAGAAAAGAGGGAGTTTTGAGCACTGGGATTGCTACAACCAAAACTGACCTAAGGCTTCCTGGCAAATATCAGGTGGTGACATTTGTTCCAAGCACGCAGCAGGGAAGATGTGATATTGGCACTGGGTATGTTTTTAACACTCTTCACATTTCCAGAGCAGTTAGAAGCTGTCTGGAGAATTTCTGGCAAACTTTCCTTGAAAACTACCCATGTGGAGCAGCACTTTCCTAATTGGCTATAATAACCCCCCCCTGATTAACTTCTCAGGGACACACATAAGGAGGAATTCCAGAGTATCTTGCAACCAGACTGGCAGGATTTTGCCTGGCATGCATTAACCCTTCCTCACAATCTTTTAAAATTTACTGTCTAATCAGGAAATATTTAGAATTCTTTGTACCTCTTCTAAATCAGTGATTGTAAATATAAAGTTATTTGTGTCGCTCTCCTAAGCAGTTAATTTATTTTGAAAAACATGCTTTTAATTTCATGTTGACCTGGACATTAGGATATTTAATTGTGTTGTCTTTTGAGTGTTTTAATTAATCTTAAAAAAAAAGTTTTAAATAATGTCACTCAAAGTATTTAGAATCTGTGGCAATAAATTCCATCATGCTGCTGTCAATTACCAATCTCTAACATTAAGAATTAATTTTAATTCAGCTTGTTTCTAACCTAATGAAAGTAATTTTCCAACTTCAGTGACGGAGAGCATTTCTGCTGCCAAAATGTCTTTGCTGTCTCTGGTGTGTTAATGCCTGTAGACATGCATTGAAATCACCATCATCCCTGCAAGGCTGACCACCCCAAGAAATGCTTTTACAAGATTTTTTTTGGAACACACTCAAGGCATTGACTCAGGTGGATTTTCTTAATTCCATGCTTTCGTCTCTTCGTGCTCTGTGCTGTGCTGGCTCTGCTGTTTGCCTTTCTGCAAGGTCTCACTTGTGCCTGTCGGAAAACAATTAAAGAATCAGGATATTCCTGGAGCACTCTCTGAAGCTGGTTTGCATTACTGCATGTGTGAAAATCTGTTTCCAGGTGAGTGGCACTGGATGGCTGCTCTGACTGCAGCGTGGCTACAGCAGGGACCTCTGGAGTGCTCTGGTCCAGCCTCCTGCTTGAAGGGCCTGTCACAGCCACTTCAGGAGGTCAAGCACAGCTTCATCCAGCCTGCAGCTCTCAAACAGCCATCCATCAATATTCAGCCTCTGAACAACCTGTTCCAGTGCTGTTCATCCACATCCTCCAGGAGAGATGATCTGGTGTTCATTATGCAACTCATTTCCAGAATGAGCTGCTTGCTCAGACCGACACTCAAAACTTCTAAAAAAAACCTAGGGAAATTCAGAGTTTCAGAATTTCAGGAAATAAAGTACTTTGGTAGGTATAAATTTCTTTCCTTAGAAGCTGAAGATGTCATTCCTGAAGTCCTGACTATGAGCAAAGCACTGGAATTTTAGAAGTCTGAGCATGAATATTTGATCACCAAATGTTATGTGTGAGCATGTGTTTGTGGGGACACACACTCACTGCATACATTGGTGTGCTGAGGCTGGGTTGCAACATTTAGAGTTTAGTCAGAAACATATTACCAGGCTTGTATTTATATTGAGCTTTAATAAACAGAAATTAATGGAAACTTTATGGGAATCCTTTCAGGGAGATAGATACAAAAATGTGAATCCAGATGAGTTTCTTTCTGTGCACTGATTAATCTTTTGTAATGACAGGAAAGCTCAAGGTCAGCCTGCTGATGTAAGGTGTGGAAACACAAATTTGTTGTTCCTCAGTAATAACCTTAGAATAAGGAGTTCAGGAGAACAGAGAGAGCTGGATTTATGGTGTGACAGCCACGCTTTGAACAAACCCACCCAGGTCTTCCTGTCATTCCCTGTTAATGAACACAGCCACGCCTAATGGAGCCATGGTGGACAGCAGTGGTGTTTAAAAAGCAATCAGATCAACTAATGCTTTCATTAGAATAATGATAACTGCATCAAAGGGCCACAGTGCCCAGCAAAACACCTCCTGCAGTGCATAAACAGCACCACCACAGGAGATGTTTATTGCTTTAAACATGCTCCCTTTGAAGTATTTATCAGTTAAATGTATTAGTTCTGCTCCGCAGCTGTGTGCAGAAATAGCACTGAGGAAGACCACATCCCACGTGTGTTGTACATAGCATCACAACCTCTGAGCACCAGGATCAATAAAGAAAATTCAGTCAAAAGAGCTGAGCAAATTTAGAGGCAACAGTGTGGATGTTGACAACTCATGGCAGCGCTGAAACTCCAGCTGCCTTCATGGGACATTTTTGTCCCAGCTGAAAGGAACAGAAATTCCAACATCATCTCGTGATTCAAGGAAGTTTCTCCTTAGAGGAAGTATTGCCCATCCTTAGGATGGAATTCATTAGGTCATGGCCTTAGATGGGAGAATGCTACGCTCCACTTTGTGCACGTTGTTTTGTGTGTGTATTTATTTGGCGTAAAAGTTACTATTTCTTCTCCCTGGGTTTTAATCCTGTGATTTAGATAATTGCATGGTGAATTATTGTGCATTAGGTTCAGCTGAGATCAGGTCTCTTGGAGGCTGTTAGTACATAGTGTTCATTTCCCTGCATCCATAATTGCAGATGTTGATGTCTGAATTTATTTTAGCTACTGAGAGAAAAGAACCTTTCTTCCGGAAAAGAGCCATGTTTGTTTATAAAAATAATTTAAATATAATTCCAGCCCACAGACCATCTAACTTGAAACTCTCCTGTTCAGTGGCTGATGCTGCTGCCTTTTCCTGGTGCTGTGCAATTTAGATGTGGAGCATGGGAGGCCAACTGTTGAATTACCACCATGCCTGACAATGTGCACTGCGTTTTTGCATTTCTTTTGGACTTTTTTTTTCCTTTCATTGCAGAACTATGAAGGATAGAGAGTGATAATTATGTGTGTGTGTAATTTTGTGTTAATTCATGTAACACAAGCAGATCCAAACAGCCTTGTTTAGGTTAAGGTTTGTTAATATGGGATAATAAGAGAAGTTAAAGTTTGGTTGCATGTGATGAGGAGATTGAACAAATACATAATGAAAGTACTTAATTAATAATTTAATTCATTTTCTTGCAAACTAAAATGCATATTTTGGTTTGTTGGATATTTCACCCAACACTTCAAGATGCAGGAGTTTGTGGATGCTGGAACTTGGTTTTCCAGAGCAACCAAACACAAATTTGGTGTGGAACAGCAATAAACTCATCTCCAGCAGTGGAGATTTCTTCATGTGCTCCCCCTCATTGAAATAAACTCTAGAGCTGGAGCTGGCTGGTGTGGATCCCCAGGAACACAAAATCAGCAGTGACTTCCAGCTCCTTGTGCCTCTGTGCCCAGGGGTGAGGGGATGTTTGAAACATCTCTGTGTGTCACACAGAGTTTGCTCCTGAAGACACCTCAATGCTGTTGGTGGTGTTGTGACAGCACCAATTAATGAGAAATGAACCATTTGCATTATTGAAGAATGTTTGTAAGTGCTGAAACATTGCCTCCTGTAAAGTGCATTCCTTGTGCCAGGGTTCAGGGATGGAGATAACATTTGCATGGTGTCATTGCTGACATGCAGGGTGTCACCATTGCAGCCAAGACAACAAATGCTCATCAAGGAATGAAATGTATGGGATATAAGTCACAGATTGCACAAGATGGGAGAAATTCCTTCATCACACCCTTTCCAAATAGATTTTTTTTTCTGTTCGAACTTTTAGTTTAATTTTTAAGTGTTTTAATCTCTCTAGTAATTACTAGCTAATACTGATAATTGATTGAGTGTGGCTCTTAAAATATTATATTGTTGATCTTTTATTTATAACTAATCAGGAACTTAATTATTTATTGGTTACATTTCATGTCACATTTAATAGGGTAATGTCTGAGCATAGGAGACTTCCCTTAATTACATGGGAAATCTTCTTTAAAGGCAAGTAGCTTGATTGGTTCATATCTTGTAAGCTATTATTCTAGTCATACATTAAACAAAAAGAATCCAGGAGAGAAATTGTCTTCTGAAATCTCTGATTTTTATAAGGTCAGGAAAATGGATCTCTCAGTTATTTGCCTGTCATTTTCCTAAACCAACTAATGGGATTGTTTGTATACAAATATTCCCTATTTGCACATTGATTTGGGCTTCCTTAATGCCAAAATACACAATATTATGTGCATATGAATTACTAATTTCCATCATGCCTGTCACAAATAAATCTGGGTTTATATAAAGACATCCTCACTATTTGCCTGTTGCTGCTCAGTAGTGTTGATTTCAGTATTTTTTAAAAACTCACCTCCAAAGAAAGCACACACTTTGAAAACCTGGAAAACCCAGAAGTTAAATACAAATTTCCAGCGTTAACTTGGACATCAGGAAAAAAACCCAAACAAACAAACCCCCCCCAAACAACAAATTGAAAGCTTTGGATTCCTCAAGAAATCCAGTGTTTCTTTGAACTGAGGAACCTCATGGGTTGTTCTGTTGGGTTTTTCCCTTCTCTGGCTTCATTCCACAGGACACCTGTATTTCTGCATTGCTTCCAAACTGCTGTAACACGTTTTTTAGATGCCTGCCTGCATTAAATCAGTTCTATATGCTACTGGAAGTGTGGCTGGATTTCATCTGCCAGGAGAGAAACCTGGTTTGCTTTTTCTATTCAACTCCTCTGTGTTTTCAGGTGTCTTGTCTCGTGTCCTTTAGAACAAAGCTGTTAAGTGAAACCCTGGAAAAACACCAGGCTCCCTCTCCAGAGACAGGGGCTTTAACATTTGATGAGTTTCCAGAGGCAAAAGGCAGGTGTAAAAAGGGGAGCTTTTCACAGGAGAACAAACTCTGCTCCTCCAGGATGAAGGTGGCATTGGATGTTCTCTGCTGGGAGGAGCACAAGGCTGGGCTCCTGGCCATGGACACCATGGTGTCACCAGGGGAGTGACCATGGGGACAATTGTGGGGTCACGGAACCCCTGAAAGGGAAAATTTCCTCCTGCCACGGGCACAGTGATGGATCCTTCCCAATGCCTGAGGGTGGAAATTCTGCAGGAGTAACCAGAGAGCTCCAAACCTGAGACAGGAGCCTGGCCAGGGGCTCATGGGGACCCCAGAGGTGACAGGAGAGGCCCCAGGAAAGCAGGCACAGCTCTGTGACAGTGACAGGGGAGGGGGAGCTGCTGGGACAGGGAATTTCTGACATTGCCTGTGGGTTACAGGGGCCAAGGGGAAAAATTGAAACTTGGAGTACATTAGAAGACAGATCTTAATGGAGATTTCTACTTGAAAAGCTTGATGTTGGAGGGTCAGGACCTGTACATATCTCCCAGTTACCTGGAAAAAGCAGCCTGTTACCTTGTTTTAATTGGAAAGTGTCCCTAGCTTTGAATTCACATCACTCCTGGAAGTAAGATCTGATCCAGATTAGTATCAGTGTGCTAAAGCTGCCTAAGAGCTCAAATCTCATTTAGAGATTGCCTTCATGTTCTCCCAAAAATGTCATATCACTCAATTGTTATGTTTTTTTCCAGGTGCTGGAGACTATAAAACACACTAGATGTCTTTTCAGTAATATGAAAAGTGATTTTTTTTTCCCCCTCAAGATTATACTGCACAGGGAAAACACTGGAGTTGAAAAGAATTTTTAGTAGCAGTACATGAGTCTGCCACAAATAGGACGAAGGAAAATAAAACAAAATGGATTTATAAACCATAAAAGCACTGTCAGGTTTTTAAAATGCTGCTGGGTTTAAAGCTGTACGTGGCTTTTTCTCAGTTCTTCTTGATCCTGATGCTTTGTCTCCTGACAGTGTCCCAGTAAACAGGGAGGGCTGGTGATGTGCCCCACAGCCCTGTGCTGCTCCTGGGGGATAAATGGGAGTGACTCCCACGGGGTTGTGTGCAGGAACTCAGCTTGCCTGGGCTGTAAAAGACAGCAGCAATGCCCAGCCCCAGCTGAGGATGTGGAAGGTGCTCTTGTTGCATGGACAATATGGAAAAAGCTGGCCAAATGCATTTCCTGAGGGAAGGTTTTCTGAGCTTCCCAGCTCTGGGGTGTGTAAGGGGTGAAGAAACCCAGGACCTGAGCTCCAAACATCTGCTCTTGTTAATAATAATAGTAGTAATAATAGCAGTAATAATAATAGTAGTAATAATAGTACTAATAAGAATAGTAGTAGTAGTAAAGCAGATGGTGGGAGGTAGGTAAGAACAAAAAAGCTGGGCTTGGAGCAGGACAGATCAGTCACTGCCACTGAAATACAGGCTGAGTGGGTTTAGTTCTGGTTTTAGGGCTGAAACTTTAAGCACACCCATCTATCTGTGCGTGCCAGCCTCTCTGGCAGGGTGGGAGATGCAGCACTGTCCCTGGATGTGCCACATCCCCTGGGTGTCACAGCCCCCTGCCCAGCCCTTGGCCAAGCTGCTCTGGCCCTGCTGTGCTCCCTGGCTAACCCACATGGAGCAGCACATGGAGCTGTTGGAAGGTTTCTGAACCAGCTGGGTTTGTGTCTTTTCTCAAGGAGAGCTCTGTCTCTGTCCCTCCCTGGCCAGCCCTGCAGCTTCCCCCAGAGGAGATGGGACCCAGCCCTGCCCTCCCAGCCAGACCCCCTGGGCTTCATTCATCCCTTGCCTGGGTATCAAACCCTTCGGGGGAGAGGGGCTCCTCTGCTCTTAGCTCTGGTACAGCCAGGGCTCCCTGCAGAAGCTGCTTCAGAGGTTTTGTTCCCCCTCCCTTTGTGTTTTGCAGCATGGCTCTTGCACAGCTTTAGCCAGGAGCTCTCAGCTCTCACTGCTACTGGCACTTGAAGCTCTCAGCAACACGTGGAAATTAAGAGCAATCCTGAATCCTGAATCAGAGCATCTCCACCTTTCAGTGCCCTAAGGCTGCTGGGAGCCACAGTGCTCATTGCCTCAGCTGTGTGCAAGTGAGAGAATTCAAATTGCTAATCAAAGGCAATCGTTAAGGACAATGATGGATTAAAACTGGTTTAATAAATAACATTATGTTGTCCTCTTTAGCAGAGCAACCCAGTCATTACATTAATCTTTGGAGGCTGGAGGGGGTCAGCACCGTTCCTTGGAAGTGCACTTCTGGTGAGGATTCCTGTTTTTTCTTGGGCGTGTGTTTGTTTGTTTGGTTGGTTGATTTTTAGGTTCTTTTGGCTGGGTTTTCTTATAAATCTGAAAGGAAAACCATGTGCTTTTAAACCAGGTTAGTACTAAGAGTTGTTCCACAAAGCAGATGCACTGATTTGCTGTAAGTGAAATGTTTCTGAGCTTATAAAATGCTCTGTCTCCTGAAAAACCCTCTTGCTGCTCCCCAGCCTGTCAGCAAGGGCTGTGTCAAACCTGTTTCTGTTCAGTGTGTGCTTGCAGAAAATGCTTTTCCATTTGACCTTCCGAAGGCAGCTGGAGCTCAGCCCCTCTGGGCTGGTGTTTGGTGATGCTGAGGGTGCCCCAGCCCCTCTGGGCTGGTGTTTGGTGATGCTGAGGGTGCCCCAGCCCCTCTGGGCTGGTGTTTGGTGATGCTGAGGGTGCCCCAGCCCCTCTGGGCTGGTGTTTGGTGATGCTGAGGGTGCCCCAGCCCCTCTGGGCTGGTGTTTGGTGATGCTGAGGGTGCCCCAGCCCCTCTGGGCTGGTGTTTGGTGATGCTGAGGGTGCCCCAGCCCCTCTGGGCTGGTGTTTGGTGATGCTGAGGGTGCCCCAGCCCCTCTGGGCTGGTGTTTGGTGATGCTGAGGGTGCCCCAGCCCCTCTGGGCTGGTGTTTGGTGATGCTGAGGGTGCCCCAGCCCCTCTGGGCTGGTGTTTGGTGATGCTGAGGGTGCCCCAGCCCCTCTGGGCTGGTGTTTGGTGATGCTGAGGGTGCCCCAGCCCCTCTGGGCTGGTGTTTGGTGATGCTGAGGGTGCCCCAGCCCCTCTGGGCTGGTGTTTGGTGATGCTGAGGGTGCCCCAGCCCCTCTGGGCTGGTGTTTGGTGATGCTGAGGGTGCCCCAGCCCCTCTGGGCTGGTGTTTGGTGATGCTGAGGGTGCCCCAGCCCCTCTGGGCTGGTGGTTGGTGATGCTGAGGGTGCCCCAGCCCCTCTGGGCTGGTGTTTGGTGATGCTGAGGGTGCCCCAGCCCCTTGGCTGGGCTGAGCACTGCTGCTGTGCTGTTCCCAGGGTGAGCCCTCCTGAGCCTCTCCAGCACCACACAGGAGGGGAGGCACCCCCTCATCACCTCCACACACAACCACAGAGCATTTCTTCCCCTGCTCTGGCTGGAGATTTAGTTTTAGCTTAAAGGGAACAGAGCCGATGTTAATGAGAATACATTGTCTTGATTTGCATATTAGATGAGGTAAATATTGAGTTAATTTATACCTGAGATGGGTTTTATTGCAGTCTACACATTCCATAGTTCTATTCAATATATTTTACACAGTGACTGAGTGTAGTTTAGAGGAGTAATGTGAAAATATATTATTTTGATAGTGAAAACAAAAGGGAGACTGTTTCTGTTAGTTATATTGGGTTTGAAAATGTTAATAATTTAAAAGGCTTTATACTCCTTCCCTCGCACTCTGTGAAGACAGGAGCAGCTGTGAGTAAGGGCTTACACCCAGTGTGCAAGCTGGGAGTGCAGAACCTTCCTCCCAACTGCACCCCTGGCAGCCGTGGAGGTTCTTGCTCCCCTCAGCTCCCACCAAGTGCAGGCAAATCCAGAGATTTTCTGGTGACCTGTGCTCTTCCTTTTGCCTGGAAGGGATTGCAGGAGCAAACCGTGGGCTTGGAAATCAAACCACAAAACCTTAAATAGTTTGAAGCACCTCTTAAAGATAAATCAGAGAGAGGTCCAACATCTGAACCAGCAGAACAGGGCTTTGTGGGTTGCACAGGATGACTCACGAGGGTAGGATGTGTTGTACTGCAAACATCCATTTGGGAAGACAAAGCACTCCTGTAGATCCACTTCATTTACTTCAAATAATGCAGATGTAGAAGGTTTGAAAGAACCCAAAGAGTTTGCAAAAAGGAAGGAAAGGTGCTCTGGGTGTTTTTGAATTTCTGCTTCCTTTGTCTTCCTTCTCCAGCTGTATTTCCTCATTATAGCTGTGAGAGGAATCTGCAAATCTTACTGATATAATTTCATTCTCTGGTTACCTTCTGATTATAACCCTTTTATTTTGGAGAAGGGGAATGTGGGTTTTTGTGTAAAACAGAGGATTTCAATCAAACTTTGTACCACGAGGCACTACCTGTGTGTCCACATACACTGAACACATTGTGGAACAACATTTTATTAAATAACTGAAATTTTCAGCTGTTTTGCAAAATGCTGGGCTTTTTCTTACCCACTTTGAGTTTTCCGCCTGTCCCCTATGGTAAATGTTTGGATGGCCAAGGCTGTTGTCCAAAGCCTGTCATTATTAAAAATGCTGTGTTCTGGAGCACAGCAGCCCTGGGCATTCTATTATATATTTTATAGTAACAGTTCAGTCTGCTGGGGGAAACAGCCTTAGTGGCAGTTTGGGATTAGAATGGTGGAAAATGCATTTATCTCTTTAGGTCAGCCTGACTGCACTCCCTCTGTTTGGTTCTTGGTGCCCAGATCTGAGCATGGAGTCACCGAGCCTGGAAGAGACCTTCAGGATCCTTCAGTCCAAGCATCAGCCCAGCAGGGCCATGGTCACCCCAAATCCACGTCCCCATGGCCACAGCCAGACCCCTCTTGGACACTCCCAGAGATGGTGACTCCATCCCTCCCTGGCAGTTTATCCTCATGGAGTTCACAGAATATTCTGGGTTGGATCATTGAGTCCAGCTCCAGTGAAAGGCACAGCCAGGGATCAAAACCCAACCCTGGCTTTGCCAGCACCACCTGAGCTCATCCCAGGGCCTGAGCTTTCCTTCAGAGGGAAAACAGCTGAGATCTGGCAAGTGCTGGGCAAGGGCAGCACTGGGATTGTTGCTCCTGCTCTTTGTGTCACTCTTTGTCACCTGCCCTTGGGAGCTGCTCTGCATCCTCTGTTGGACCTCCACTGCTGCTCCTCACTCTGTATTTATGCCTTGATTGGTGCTGGGTGTGGCATTTTGAACCTCTTCTGAATTGTGTTACACTTTTTTCTGGCTATTTCTCTCTTTTTTAGGGTATTTCTGAGCATACCCACACAGGGCACCTCACCAGCTATTCTGGCCAGGTGTGCAAATGTAAACTGAATTTGTTTTGTTCTCAGCTGTCCTGAGGGCCTCTTGTACACCAGGGAACAGCATCTCCATGAAAACTCAAACTGGAGGAGATTTCCATACTCTGAGAGTCTTGTTCTGAACCAAGGGAACATTTTAGTGCTCAGGGAAAGGCTGTGTCTCATCACAGAGTTGATACTGGTGGCACCTCTGTGTCACTGAGGGGGATGAATTGTGTTACACAGGACTGGATACACCAGAAAAGAAATGGAATATTTTCTGTGTTCATCTCCAGTTAGTATAACTACAACAAGCCATGCTTTAACTACACCTTATGATATTCCTGCTGTAAAATCAAGAAATTGTACACAGTTAATTTGAAAAGCATTATTTCTTCAGCAAGCAGCTCTCAGGAAGACAACCTGTCTCCTCTGAAACATCAAACTGACACAAAGAGTGTCAGCTTCCTCATCTTAAAGCTGATGAGACAGTGTGGGCACAGGATATTTTTAATATTTGCCATTATTTGATTTTATCTACTAGAAAGTTTTCTTAGCTTCTTTGCATAAACAACTTCAGAGAAATACAACAAAACCTTCACCAAATGTGAAAGTTTAACTTTGAAATTAATGGAACATTAGGTTTGGTGCTCTTTTTAGCCCCATCTTCCACTGGAAAAACACCTGCCCTCCTTTCAGAACTGCCACGGGACCTGAGCAATCAGTCACTCATAAACACCTACTGAACTGAGCTTTAGGAGAGGTGATTGGGGAATAACAGAACTGATAGATCTTGCAGAAATATTTACATTTCTTCCAATTCAGCTGAAGGATAAGATGCCACATTCCCTGAGAGCCCCCCTCAGTCCTTGGTGCTCTCCCAAGGCGTCATTTTCCGGCTCCATGGGAATGCTGAAGCAGTTTCTGTCTCCTCCCAGCCTTTGGAAAAGAAGGAGGAGATGCTGTTTTGTACTTTCTCCCTTCACTACCACAGGAGCAGATAAAAATTAACCTGACTGAACTCTGTAATAGCAGAAGCTGTCATTGTATGCTTGTGCAAAGAATAATTTAAGAGGATGCTTATGGAGCCTTTACAGAAAGGGAAAAAATATTTCCAAGTCTCAGCAAAATCTTTAAAAACAAATACATCTGCATTTGGGATGATTCAGAGGATAGCACAGGAAATAAATCAGGTGTAAAGGCTATAACAAGCATCATAAAAGATTCAGAAAGGTATTGAATTGGTCTGGATGAAAAGAAAACAAACATAAATCACTAGGCTTCAATTAATGTAGTGTCAGGTTTGTTTCTGGGTTGGTTTTTTCCTGGTTAATAATGTTCCCAGAAAAGAGCATCCAGTTAAGAGGGGACAGGGGATTTTTCCTGGCCCCACCACAGATGTCACAGATGTCACAGGCTGGCAGGGCCAGCTGAGAGTGATGACACACAGCCTGGCAATGTCTTTATGCTGCTTTAATGGAGCTCTCTGCTCCCTCGTGCACTTTCTCTTCTCCAGCACAACTGGCCCACGCTTTAAACCATCCCTGCAGCCCTCCAGTTATGCTGCAGCTTAGTCCAGCAAGTGGGAATTTAGTGTGAGCAATGTATATATTGCTAGAACTGTGTATGTGTTATTATCAGCCTCTAGGAGCAGTTCACATATATTTTTAATTTTTGAATCAAATAAAGTGTAGATCTCACTGGCCAAATTGTTGCCCTGCTGTTGATTCTTTTTGGACCAAATGGAAAAACAATAATTTTATGCTTTTGAACTTTGTGATTTGGCAAAGTCTCCTAGAATCTACTTGGGTTTTAATTGGAAGTTGAAAGAATTCATAAAATAGATTTTTTTAAAGTAATTTTCAGACTGGATTTCCACAAAGAATGTTACATCTTTATAGCTTTGTATTGCTTTGAGAGAATAATGTATGCCAATGTATTCCTCAAAAATAATAATAAAAAAGGACTAACCTTTGAATTTGATGAAACTTGATTATGAAATTAAAAGCTATTGAATAAAAAAAAATAGCAAGAGAATCAGAGTGGTGGCAGGTTATAAAGTGAAACAGTCATTGAATAAGGCTCATTTAGAATGATTTTATTAAATTTTAAAGGAATTAAAAGATGATATATAATTATCTCCATAAACTGAAAATATGAGCTAAAAGCACAGAAAATGGCAGTGGACTAGTGACTGTCTTTGCTTTTTGTCTCTAAAAAGCAAAGCTTAAAAAAACTTCTGTAGATTTTCTCTTAAAAATTAATTCCCAGCAGATTAAAGCAAGTTGCAGCGAGGCAGAGGCAGAGGCAGCTACTTTTGTGTAATTTTCTGTGAGCAGCCCAGCTGGGCTGGGTGCAGAGCAATGAATCCAACACTGCCCAGGCAGGGCCAGAACAGCTCCCTTTGTTTATTGCCCATTCCTGAGGAAGGTTAATAATTGCAGTGTTTACACTGAACTTTTAATTAAGATGTCTTTGATTCCCCAGATTTCTGTTTAGCTAAGATTCAATGTCTTTGTGCCTCCTGAACCGTGCCCGTTACAGAAATAGTTCTTAGGCTTTGTCACTGCTCTCTTGAAACTTAATATTTCTACTACTGCTTCTTTATAAACATCTGAGTGCCTGAGGCAGCAGATGAGGAAAAGCTGGCACAGTAATCTCCCTCAAAGTTCTCTCATTGCTGTGTCTTTTTCACATTTTCAAAATTCAGAGATGAAAAGATCCCTCTCAGCCAGGAGAATAAAAAACTGTCCTTCCTTATTAACCTCTTGAATTAAGAGAGAACATTCTAGGGAACACGAGGAGAGGAGAGGAGAGGAGAGGAGAGGAGAGGAGAGGAGAGATACAGCCCTTTGGTTCTGGACAGGTGTCCACAAGATATCTTTTAATCAGTGCAAGGAACTGGATCCTGAAATAAATTTTCTCCTGGCTGTAACTGGGCAGGAGTTTGCTTTGGCAAGAGACAAGGACAAAAAATTAAAGGCAAAAGAAACCCTAGTGTTTTCCTGGGGTTTGAGGAAGGAGGATAATGCAGAATCCAGCACTTGGACAGGAGAGTGGAAGGGTTGGTAGCACTGTCTATAAAGATATGGCTATCACTAGATACAATGCAAAAGCAGAAAGTGGAGAATTGATATTTTATGTTAAAAAGGAGGGAGAGATTGGCTGGCCAGGCATTGTTAAAGAACAAACCCTGAAGGAAGTGGAGGGGAAGACAGTGGTGCACAAAGCAATGAAAAGCAATTCAGAGTAGATTGATCTGATCTCTAAACTGAGGCAGAAACCTCCTGGATGTGAACTGCTGGTGTGCCTGCTTCTGAGGAGCTGATTTGGCTGCACTGGGGGAAAATGTTCCTTCAGCTGATCAAATCTGAATGGTGAATTCAGACAGATGGGGAGCCGAGAGAGCTCTGGATGAAAGGAGAGTAGACACAGAGTTCTTGAAATAAAGGGCTTGGGATCACAAAACTCTTTCCTTCAGTGGTGTGAACCCAAGGTGGGAACACAGCGGAGAAGTTTGCTGATGCTAAAGCTGAAATCAGCAGCAGAGAGGAGAACGGGAGAATTGTGTAGGAGGAGTGAGTTGTCTGGGGAGTAAAAGAGCTGCTGGGATCACATGAATGATGTGAAATGCAGGGCTTTGTGGTGTCACAGGAGAATTCCTGCCCTGCGTGGGAGGGCTTTGGGGCAGTGAGGAGATGAAACAGCTGCGTGTGTTTGTGGGGTACAGGGTGCCTGTGGCTGGGAGAAAGGAATGTCAGACCCTGCCTTGGATGGGGTAGGGAGACCAGGAGAGAGGATGGGTGCCCTTGGAAAAGGCATTGATGAGATGCCACTTGGAGTGAAACATAAAATATCCTGTTTCATATTCAGAAAGTGCCTTGATCCAGGGAAAGCAATGCCTGTTGGAAAGAGGAAACGTGCCCCAAGCAATCCTTTAGCTTAGAGAAAGGATTGCTCTTTGGGCTCTGCAGCACACATGAGAGCCAGCTGTGATTTCAGGGAATGGGGCTTGGAGGAGAAGTTAGGCCTGGGAGGGGCTGGATTCCTGCTGGAGCCCTGCAGGAGAGGGATGGGGCTGCTGGAGCTGGGGACACTCCAGATGAGCCGGCCTGTGACACCAGAGCCTGGGGTGGATGCTTTACACCTGATGAAATCAAAATAAAAAGGTGGATTGAATAAAACTAAATGTTACAGTTACACCATGCATTGGAGGGAAAGGAGAGATATTTCCATTTTCCAGGCAAATATATTGTGTCTAGTTACAACAATCTTGGCAAAACTCATGGGCAGGGAAGTTCATAAATTCCACTGTGGTCATGTCTGGCTCAGGCAGGGACCAAAGCTGAAAGGTTTCCAGTGCTGTTCCTTTCTCCAGAACTTCTAGCTCCACAAAGGATTGAAGCTATCTGAGCTATCTGAATTTAAATAGGTTCTCTGCTTTTTGTTGTCTTGTTATTTTTCTTTTCTTCTACAGGAAGAGTTGGTATTTTTAAAAGATTTTTGTGTTCCTTAATTGCCACTGAATTTGTCACGCTGCCAGTTGCAACCAAAGACAAAAATGTGTGGATGAAGAAAATACAGTGAAAAGAAAAAGTGTGCATATTGAAGGCAGTTCAATAAAAGTTCTGTCTAAAAAGAAAACATTCCCTTTGTTTGCCAGGCTTACTAAGCTCTATGAGCTTTTACCTAGATTTTAAAATCATTATAAGTATTGTTGTCATTGTTACCATTATTGTTGTAAACAGTTCCAGGGTCCTCTATTGAAACTTAAATTTTCCTGCCAGTTCTGTTGATAAAACACACTTCTTTTCATGTGCTCCCCAAAGCCTTGTGCCATGGCTTTCCTAATGCAGCACAGTGGGAAAGCAGCCTGGGGATTTACTCATCGTGTTTAATGTCAGGAGAAGCATTTCCTTTAGGTCTCCTGTCACTGGCAGCAACAAAGCAGCGAGGAAGGAGCTCTGCAGCTCCTCTCCTCTCTGCGACATCTGCAGCAGACAAAACTCAAAAGCCCTCAATTCCCAGGCATGAACAAGCTATAAAAACAATGTGTCAGAAATGAAAATTGTTCCATCATAATTTTTCACAGTTCTTTTTGACAAAAGCCAAACAAGTCTCATGAATACACATTTCCTATAACCTTATACATTATGTATCAGGCCATAGTGGGAGGGTTGGGAATTAACTGTCCCTCGTAAGGGCCTTTGAAAGTGCTCAGTTGGTAAATAACCCAAGCCCTAGGAGTAATAGGTACTTTTTTTTTTTTTACATTTTATATTATCTGGGAGTAAGGACAGACACACACTTCAGCACTTTATCTTCTGATAAATCTTCAGATCTACAATAGCAGAGTACTTTAGATCTCCTACCATGAGCTATAATTTCACCCTCCCCAAAAACATTCTGAGAAGTCACAAACTCCCAGGAGAGGCTGTGCCACCAAATGGTGCCAGAAATGTGGTAAGAACAAGTGTTAAGCTGTGCTAAGTGTGGTGACTTGTTCCTCATGTCCCATGGAATTTTCAGATGGCAGGGGGCCAAAGCTGCATTTCCAGTATTTTACTGCCTTGTTGCTGGGCCAGGGCTCTGAGTGGGAGCTTTGTAAACCTCTGTGTTCATCAGCACTGGGCTGGCATTTCTTGGAAAGAACTCTTAATCTTTTGTGCACAAGTTGGGCTCTGTCTGTAAACACCAACAGAGATACCAGGGGGGTGATTGATTTCCAGGAGCACAAAATGGGTGAGGACAGAGCACGGCTGCAATGGCTTCCCATGCAGAGGGTGTAAAATTCCAGGGTAAGGATCAACGAGGAAATGCAGGAAATTCCCCATCATTGTTGGTCAATGAAGATTTATGGTGTTTGCCTCAGCAATAATTTACTGATTGGTGCTGCCTGACTAATGCAGACACGAGGCAGCTGAGGGCTCCAGTTCATTGAAATGATAGGGCAGTTTGCAACTGCTTTTAGGTGTCACTGATAATTTACTCATGTGATTATGATTTAACTTTTCCCTGGCTGCTGCTCCCCCGGTGGGAGCTCGGAACATTACAGAAGTGAGAGGATAAATTAGCTGCAGACAAACAACATATGTTTGTATCTGCTCTATAGTCAGACAAGTATTTTTAGTGAAACCCCATCCAACTTGTTGATCCCTGTTTGGCTGAGGAAAATGCTTAAGCCCTTTAAATCAGGAGCTACTTTTGCCTATGCAGCTGTTGGATATGAACTGTAATGGGGCTGTAAAGTGTCTGGGAGTCCCAAGACACTTCCATAACTGCTAAAAATGGTTCATGAAATACAAGTGCAATGCTTCAAACACAGGGAAAGCCTTGCTCAAATGAGTATGGACAGAGCTGCTCTGCCTGAGGAGCAGGGCCCACAGCAGAGCAGTGATAAACAGATTTTGGCTCCAAGTAACTGCAGCCATTTCCCTAAGAGTGAACTCAGCTCTGATAGCACATGCTGCCAGCTTTAAATATGATCAAAGTCTTGTATTTATTTTTTTTTTCCCTTCACATTTCTATAGCTTTAAAGCAGAAATATAACCTGTGCACCAAAGAAAATTGGAGCCAAGATGGATGTCCACCTTTGTTGTGTGTGAGGCAGTGCTGCAGCTTTCCAGAGAGCTGCTCTGCTGACTGTGCAGTGCCAGAGCTGTCAAAAGCATCCAGGGAAACTCACAGGATGGCTGCTGAACTTGCTGTGGTAGGGGAGGCTGCAGAGATTTAACTGAGAGTGTGAAAAGGGAGCAGCGATGCCTTTCCCAGCAGCTCTCTGATGTGGCAGGAGCATAACCAGCTCCTTTATTTATCCTTGGCAAGGGTACTTGGCCTGCCACTGCAGATTTTTTATTTTGGGAGAGCATGTGTGTCAGATATAGAAAAGTTCATTCTTTTATCCACAAGAGGACAAGAGAAGGAGAAGTGCAGCAGGTTGATGTTCTGTGGGCAGACCACAAGAAGCAATAACTGGGGCATGTGAGTGCAGGCAGCTCGTTCCCCTGCCCACAGGAACAGGCAGTGCTGATAAAAGGGATTGCACAAGAAAAGAGCATCAAAGCCTCTGCTTGATTTGTGTGGAGCGAGGAGCAACGTCACAGCAGGACAAGGTTTGGTACTGGAACAATGCAAAAACTGGGCAGATTTTGAGGCCTTGCAGTGACCCAGGTGATGAATGCAGGTAGGGGAGGTACCACTGAGATCAAAGACATGTGCAGGTGCCAACCTGAGATTAAAAGTGTGATTTTTAATGGTTTTTAACAGATTCTGTTAGTAACTGGTGCTATCACTTATCTGGTCTGAAATTAGACATCCCCATTATTTAATGGCAGACATTTGACTTATTTGTATAGGTGGTTTGAATCAAAACAGTTCTAAGAGGTTTTGTTTTTATGGGAATGTGCTTCTTGCAGTACAATAAATTATTGAGCACTAAAATGTGCCTCACAAAACAGCTGACTCTTACACGGTATATGATGTCAGTTCTTTAAAACTCTGCTTTCAGTCTCTAAAAAACTGGTGACTGTGGTTGTCAGTAATGTTAAGGCCAAATCCAGCCAATCCCACTAACTCACTGAGTGCATATAGTGAGATATAGTAGCATTTATCTGTACCATAAATTAATATTTATGTGAAATTATAATTTTTCACAATTTCAGATGGAATGATTGCTTCCTATATGAAGCAGAAAGAAAGGCTGAGGCCTCAAAAATTATTTCCGATAATTCTCTGTGGTTTTCCTTTTAATATCAATAATGAGCTAAATGTTTGGAAAAATTCTTAAAAATATTTAGAGAAGTATTTGGCTTCTTAAACCTCTTCATCAGGCTGTTTACAAGGACATTGCATGGAATTCCAGCCCTTAAACTGAAGTGTTTCTGAGAAAGGAGCACTGTATTCTATGCAACCTTAACCTCTCTATTTAGCAATGTCATAATGAATATCCCAAAAATCTAATTTTTTCTGCTTTATTTCAATAATCTTTCAAAATGCAGAGAAAGTTGTCACGTTTATGGCTCCATTCTTTAGGAAATTGCTGGTGTCATTAAGAGGCTACTGGAGTCAAATGTTTTATTTAAAGCTGTAAGACTGAGTTTATGATGGCAACAAGAACTTAATCACTTTTCAGTTAAGCTTGAGTGGTGCTAAAGCTGCTGAATGTAGGTGCTCACTGTCCAGTGGAAAAGATTTTCTATTTTATTTTTTTAATGTTTTTAAATGCTTTCAACTAGATTGCTGTAAAGCAAAGCAAATCAAGTAACCCTGGATATGAACTGGTCTTTCCTGTATTGTGTCTTTGCATTTGTGTTGGAGAAATTCCTAATGACAGGAAAGGAATAGATCTGGAAACACTCATGGGGTTCTTACTGCAGAGGTGTGGTTTTTAAAATCTTGACATTTTCCTGTCTGAATGCACAGCAGTTACTGCAATCTGTGTTATTGGTCTTTCCCTAATTACTCTTGACCTGGACCTCCTTTGGTGGCTTTGAGAAGATTCTTTGGGTTGGAAGAGACTTCTAAACCCACCCAGTGCCACCCCTGCCCTGTGCAGGGACACCTTGCACTGTCCCAGGCTGCTCCAAGCCCCAATGTCCAACCTGGCCTTGGGCACTGCCAGGGATCCAGGGGCAGCCACAGCTGCTCTGGGCACCCTGTGCCAGGGCCTGCCCACCCTGCCAGGGAACAATTCCTGCCCAAGATCCCATCCAGCCCTGCCCTCTGGCAGTCTGAACTACTTCCCTCCCCCTTGTCCTGTCACACCAGGCCCTTTTAAATAGCCTGAAATTCCTTTGTTTTAACACCAAGTTAAAACCCTCCCTATAGAAACAGCCAGACAATTTTAGAGTGTACCTAATTATTCTTAGTGTCCTTGAAATAAATAAATTTGCCATTTCTTGGTAATCTGACAGCATAAAGAATTTATGTTTTATTTTCTTTCAGTTTCTTTTTTGCTTCTCTATATTTTTTTGGAAGCTAAACTGGACTGATGGCAGAGTGGCATTAAATAACCAGATATGGATTATTAAAATATGTTCTTTCCATGAAAGGACCGAAGCACTGGTGGCTTCCTGCAGAAGCAGAGTTCCCAGTGTCTCCACACACTGCTAAGTACAGGCATTATCTTCAGCCCCCGTTTATCTGCTGTGGCTGTGGGGCTGTTGGTGAGGTGGCAGCACTGTCACGCTGCTGTGGCAGCTGTCACAGGGCAGGACATGCCACCTGCACTGAAATGCAGCTTCCACAGTGCTCACCATGCACTGGGGACCCTCCCAGTCTGCTGCTGCCTGGGATTACCAGCAAATCCACATCATCCTGTGGGACTGACATATTCTGGGGTTACACCTTGTGTATAATCAAGAGCATTCTGGATAGGTCATTGTGACTTTTCTGAAGAGTGATTGTTCACTGGGAAATCCTGGGCAAATGGCTTAAGTCCTGACATTCTGGCAGGACAAAAACTCCAGCTAGGATAGACCACCTGCCTGAGCTGTGTGTTACACTGGAGCTGCCACAAGGCTGCATTTTATTGTGCAGAGCTACATCAGGGGGTGTGAGCAGATAGGGATGGTGTGGTTATCAGACAGATTTATCCCTGGTGCCCAGGATGAAACAAGGAGGGGAGATTGCTCAGCGAGTGCTGCTCACACAGAGCCCACACAGCTGTGATTTATCCCTGCTGCTGTTCTGGGGCAGGAACGCTGCAGCAGGAACCAGGGAAGCATTGCAGTGCATTAATTGCAGGCCTCATCAGGCACCTTTGTGCTGGGAGCACACGTGGGGAGGCATCCAGAGGCAGCTCTGTGCCTGCACTCGTGCAGAGCAGCTCAGCAGCAGATGGTCACCCCCAGAGCCTCCTGCACGGCACACCCAGGCTTTGGAAACTGGAGAGGGACCTGGCAAAACAGCTGGGATCTCCAGAAGCTTTAATGAATTGACTCAGCACCAAGATGTCAAGGGGAGCTCCCATGAACACCTGCAGTGATGGGTTTGCCAGGGGCCAAACTGGTTTTCTCCAAAGTCAGATTCTGGGAACCAGGAATGTCAGAAAAAAGTAAAAATCACCAGGATAAACTCAGTGAGACTTGAACTGAATTCAATACCAAACCAGAGAAATACAATTGTCATCATCTTCCTTTGTCACCAGTGAGTTAATTTGTCAGGAGGATACAGGATTTTTCTTAGCAAACATGAAATTATTATATACAGAATACACACTCCTGCTGCTTGGTTATAAATTTTACTTAGGAGTTCAGCACCTTTGCTAGCTTGATTTTCTATAAAGGGGCAATTGGACACCGTGTCTGGGTTGAAGGTCTTTTCTAACAATGGATTGATATTTCTGCATCATTTATTGCTTGGAACAAATGTATACTTGCATATATCTAAAGTAATTCATCCCAATACTGCAGAAGAATAATTTTTGAGCATTCCTGAGGGGGTTGTAGAAAATTTCTTATTTCTTAATTCATTTTTCAAACTTAGGTGACATCCCAGCCACTGTGAGCAGGCTGCTCTGTTGGGATTTCCCTGATCTCTTATCCAGTGTCTGCTCTCAAAGCCAGCCCAGGGAGGTTTTTTCAGTGGGCTGAAGTGGTGGTCTGTAATTTCAGAGTGATTAAATTAATCGTGATTTCTTGGAGAACAGGAGCTCTGGGGCATTCTGGCCATGAGAATGTGGAACATGAATTACAAAACATAATACTAATATTACTAATTAGAATTGTGATGGCTTTTTCTTGCACAGGTTCATGGAAAGAATAGAAAGTGTGACTGATTAAAAACAGTTTAATAAGGACAGAAATAGTACAAAGTTAATCCATTCTCACTATTTTCTTAATACTGTGATCTTTGCAAGAGCTTTTAAACTCTTCCTAATGTGCCAAACCTGTGCTGTAACACAGGGCTGGCAGCCACAGCACTGCAGCAGCCTTAGTTCTGTTGGGATTTTTCTTAATAGAAAAAGGTAAAAATTTTGTATGAGAAATTTACTGAAAACAAATTGGGTAAACAATATGTAAGTTTTTATAACTAGTAATTTATTATTTTATTTTACATACTTTGGGACCTGTGGATTGGTGATTTGTTGACTGGACTCCCAAAAGCTCTGGATGTGAGAATTATATGCACACTCTGAAATTAGAGAATCCCAGAGTCATTCAGGTTGGGAAAGATCTCCAAGACTGACACCAGCCTCTGCCCAAGCACCACCAAGGCCACTAAACCTTGTAGTGAAAAGGGTGAAACTGTTCAATTATATATCAATATAATCATTCCTTTGTAACAGTTAAGCTATTTATCAAATGAGGAATTTGTCTGTAGTGTCTCTTTGTCATTTTGGGAGGAAGTGACATTGTCTCATGCCCAGAGGGGTCCCTAGGAAAAAGGGGGTGCAGAAAGGGAGCAATAGCACCTGGAAGGATCTAGGATGGGAGCTCCAGCTTCGCCCCAGAAATGGAGAAGTCTCTGCTGCTTTAGATACAAATCCAGAACAGGAGGAATTTACACATTACTCTTCCATAACTTAAAATTGGTTTGATTTCTGAAGGCAGCATTAGGACATGAGGCTGCTTCTGCACTCTGGGCTGCTTAATTTGCTCTTACTAATTTTTTTTTTATTTTACTTTTTTCTTTCTTCTCTCACCTTTATCTTTTGTGTCATCATGCTGGGTTTTTTTCTCTACCAGCTTAATTTAGTGACAAGTTATCAGTTGAACTTCTATTTGGTTGTAAGCAATAAAATCATGCATGAGATGTCCTTGGTACCTTCATCAAATTTAACAAATGACTGTGTCTGTCATTAGGATTGTCTCAAAGAGTAAGATGTTGTCAGGCTGTTCACAGTGGTTCTAACTCTCTATTTTCTATATTCATATATTTAGTAAAATTATTTAAGGCTGTAGAATATCCTCATCTCTTTTGTACAAACACACTCTGATCCCTGGCTGCTGGTCACATTTTCATGTATTTGAAATCTTCAGTGAAAACGGTTGCTGGGAGAGACAATAAGCTCAATTTTAGCTAGAGATGTTTAATTTCTGTCTGTTTAATGATCCAGAATTGCGCCCACTGGCAGGAAAACTCTGTTGTATTTCAGCAGGATATTTGCTTCTAGAGAAATTTTGCTTTAAAAGGATTCCCCCTTTTTCCGTTCTTCTAACTGCCCTGACATATTTTGACCTGTTTGACCATACTTTAATAGAGATATTTTACTGAATAAACTATTTCAGCTACAAACACCTGGAACATATCTGATCACACCTCAGTGGAGTTATCCTCAAGCCTTCCCTTGGCTCAAGCCAGTGATGGCATCATTCCCTTGAAATACTCTTGGCAGACAGCAATCATAAAATTATCCATGTTCCAACATTAATATTGTGGGGTTGCAGAATATTGGCTGGTTCTTGTTGGCTCAAGGCCTGTGACCTGTGGGACAGCAGTGAGGAGGAACAAAGGTAGATTTTCATTTTAATGGGATGAGGGAGTTGAAGACACACCAGATTTCCAGGTTTGTTGTACAAAGGGTTGCTTGAGGAGGATGCTTAGTGGTTTATTAAAACTGTGCTGTGAGGTCCCAAGAGAGACCTTTGGGTGCTGGTGGAGGTTAAAACCCAGCCTGGTGCTGAAAGGGAATGGAAACACCTTTAAAGCATCCTCAGAGCTGAGTGCTGCAAGGCAGCTCCTGTCTCACTCGTTAGAGTCAGAACACATTCCCTGCCTGCTCAGCTCAAATTCACCATCCTGCACAGGGAAAGGCACAGCGATGCTCAGCAGAGAGATTTTTGCTTCCTGCACCAGTGGCACTGGGCTTTCTGCAGCCTCTCAGAATGTCCCTAGGGCTGGGATGGAGACAACAGTGGGAAGTGCTGGCTGCTTCTTTGGAAAGTGCATTAATTTAAAAAACTTTTGGAGCTGCCCTCATCTAAAGGGGCTTTTGTGTGAGTGCTGTGGTTTGCTTGTTTGGGGTTTTTTTGTCATAAGTTGCTTGAAAGAGCTGTAGACCTGTTCCAGTCTCCTGACAAGGACGGGAACTGAAAATGGGTTGTCACTGGAAAAATAACAAGTGGAAATCCCCAACCTAACAACAACAAAAAAGTATCAGTGCATTAGTCCACTGTGAAAATTACATTTTTTCCTTACAAATGGAAGAACAAAATGAAGGAAACTTTGCTTCTTTTATTTCAATGTACTTCAGATTTTTCCATGTGCTTTGAACTAGCTCTGTCTCCTTGATGAACATCCTTAAATTATTTTTATTAACCATGATCTCATTCCAATTTTTAGGATGGCTGTAACAACTAACACCTTAGTTACTCTTGGTAAAACCATCTTCAGTATATAGCAGTAGGACTTTCCTGCCTAATGAGAGCTGATTTCAGAGACATGCAGAAAGATATTGTGAGGTCCTCTGTGATTTGGCTTTGAGATATCCCACAAAGTTAAATGTAGATGAGAATATTTGGGTTAACAGGATGAAACCTTCACACATGAAGTGAAAATATTGCCCAATACCTCTCAAAAACAAGGCAAATCTATGAAAATTCAGGACAGAGCAATCAAGTTCTGTAAAAGTATTAATTTAGAGTAATAGATAAAAAGGAGGTCAGATATTGGATATTGAGGAAGGAATGGGGAACAGAGCATAGGAGCCTCATGACACAGCTCTATAAATCTGGGAGTCATCAGCATCTTGAATTCTGTGTGTGGCTCTGCCACATCAAAAATGATCCCACACAGCTGGAAAAGGGTCAGGAAAAGGAAACAAGGATGATCAAAAGCAGGAGATGGCTCGTGGGCTGTGAACAATTAAGTTGGCTGGGGCACTTCAGCCTAAGGAGAGATGACTGGAATGGGGAGTGAGACAGAGATGTGTCCCATGGATTGGTCACTGGAAATTGGCTGTTCAGGGTTTTTATGAGCAGGAAAGAGGAACATCAGAGCAAACCAGCAACTTGTTCACACCACATGTGGATGAGCTGTGCAGAGCTTCTACCAAAGGATGCTCTGGGTGCTGAGAGCTTGGGTTCAAGGGAAGCTCATTGGTGATACACACAGAGACATTAAATACAGAGAAAACAGCCATTTGCAGGTGAAAAGGCAAATATTGCTGGATACTGAGAAAATACCATAGGGAACATAGAGAAAATGTCATATCATGTGTCCTGTACACAGGTCTGTGTGCTTGTTTTTGCTGGTGCTACAGACAGGATGATGGAGCAGATGATCCTCTGCTTTGGGCCTCTGTCCTTACACCCTGTCCCCTTCCAAATTCAGCTCTTCTACTACTGAGTGACTTAGGAATGTGAGAATTAAAACCCTTCCTTGCTGAGAATTTATATCCCAAAATCTTTCCTACACATTTTTTCCCTGTGTATACCTGCCCCTGGTGTTTCTGTAGATCCAGTCAACGTGCTGATGCTGC
>VWYP01027735.1:104752-138989 GCA_013400435.1 Pycnonotus jocosus | reverse complement strand
TTTTTTTTTTTTTTTGGTGTGCAAGCAATTATTAAGTGTGCAAATAAATCTATATATAAAATAAGAATTTATTTTCCCTCCTTTTAATACCACTGAAGGAGCATTATGTCATCAGAGAGGTGTTTCTGACCATCCAAAATATCTTTTAAAAATTGGAGGCAGGACATCTCTTTATGGCATCATAAAACCAATAAATCCAGCTCTCTTTTTTACTCTGTGCTGTTTGGTCTGACTCCAGCACTGGGATGGAGATGACATTCAAACAATTGATGCACCCGTGTACCTCAAAATTAGTCCTGTTTTGGCACTGAGTTACACACTAGAAAATTCTCCTCTTCAGGAGTTTTTATGGCAACCAGAAAGTTTCTGTGCCATGTTTGGGTTTTGATTAGTTTCCATGAGCAGCCATGTGAAGGAAATAATTAATAGCAATTGATATTGATTGAGAACTGACTGTCCTGCTTTCTGTGGGAGAAAGACTGTTAAAGTCTGCACAACACCAACTCATTTGGGTTTCTCATAAATCTCTTGAATAACTGGATCATAGCCAGGAAAAGTAGCAATGACAGTGGCAAGATGCTGGCTAACACCTTCATCACTAAAATATTGGTTCTCAAGGATTTCCAGGTCTGTTCTCTCAGAGTCCTGTGTGCTCTCTAACCCACTTCAGAATTCCTGAGGAGAGAAAAGTTTGGACAGGTAAATGTTATATATCTTGAGGGAGCCAATTTTTGTTGAAATAATACCCCTGAATAAGAAACATTTGGATGTTTCCTTTATACATCAGATCAGAGGCAGATTTATCATCCAGTGACTGTACTTATTTTGATATTTTGATAGTCCTGGCTGATTTTCTTTCATGGTGTCTTATGCTATTGCTGAAAGTATCTGGTATCAAACGACACAACAAAAAAGCATTGCAGTCCTTGTATCCAAATATTTTTCCAGGAAAAAAAACCCCCTATTTACAAGAAAAATAAACCACACATTAATTTCACCGATAAACTTTGCAGTTCCATTTGGAAACCTTCAAGGCCTGGGCTTTGTGAGCTGTTTAGAAACCAACACAAACATCTCTCAAGTGGTTCTGGGAAATGAAACTGCAAAACAAACAGAATTTTTATATATGTGTCTGTAGAAGGAATGTCTGCCCTCTGCTCCTCTGCTGGGGGTTGATGTGATCTCACCCACCAGCAGCTGTCAGCTCCTGGAGAGAAAAATATCCGAGTTTGTTTTACTTTCCATTTAAAAAAACTTGGTTGAAATAAGTTTTTCTTAATTATTGAAAGAATAATATGAATAATTAAAGCTATTTAAATATTTTTAAATAGCTAGTTAAGGAAAAAAAGGGCAAAATTCACTGGATTTGGCTTGTCTGTTCCTAGTTCCATAATGAATTTTATTTTTCTTTTTTAATTTTAGACCGTACCTCATACCCTTTCAAGTTTAATTACTGGAAAAGCAATAATAAAAAATAACAGCTTCTGTAACATACTTTTATGTTTTGCAGATTCTCAAAAGTCACCTGACAGTTTGGGTGCTTTTGATTTTCAGAAAAACATTCAGAATTCTTTCAGCTGCCTGATTTTCAGTGCCTGGATGACAAATATTTTGAGAAAATCAGGCTTTGTGATGAGTCACAAATTCAGTTCCCTGAATCACAATAAATTTTGAAGAGATTTTGGCCTTTTCTAGGGATCATCAATTTTATTTTGGCTATCCCAGCATGGATTTTGCAGAATGTAGTCAGAAATTATTGTCCTGAGACCTTTAAAGGAAAAATTAATTGTTATACTTGAATTTTTCTCTTTTCATTTATGCTTTTAGGTACACCTTACAGCAGTTTTAGATTACCAACTCACCCGTAATTTAAAGGGGTTTTACACAAGAAATTGTGTAAAATTACCCAATTGTGTAATTACCCAATTGTTTTTATGCAGAAACTGGGACAAATATAGGAAAACACTAGAGAATGTGAAATATCTTTAACATTCATCTTATTCTCTGCTTCCCAAAGCCTTCCCTTCACCACCCTGGGCCCACATTAGGGATGAAGGTGGTTTCACGCCTTCCTCAAGAATTTGAAAGGAAGTATCTCACATAGCACAACAATCCTTGCCATCTCTGTAATTTCTTGTCTGCTGACATAAATTTGCATTCCTGCATTGAAGCTATTGGAGATTTGCATAAACCAACATTTTCTGTGGGACTCAGAATGACTGAGGCTTTGGCTATTGTCCAAATTGTCATTTTAATACCAATGTATAGCTCTCTAAAGAACAGTATTTGGAAAATTGACTTCTGAAACTTGATCCCTGACACAGCCACTTTGATTTTCAGTCACTCACTGAGGGCCAGGGGCCTCCTAATGAAGCTTGAAGTTAAATACACTTTCAAGCTTTAAATACCTAAATGAGGACTTCAAACTCTATCTCCTTTGAATATTGCCAGTGTGAAAATAATGGCCATATGTTGTAGGTGGTGACTGAAGGGAAAATTAACACAAGCGATATTATATTAATGCTGTAATGCTCATAAAATCAGATTAAGATTCTCAGAATGGGACAGGAAGCTGGAATAATGGAGCTCAGCCCTTTGCAAGGGATGGGTGAAACCATGGTTGGGCAAAGAAAGAATTGAACAGGCCAGACCTTCAAATGGTTGAATCATTTATATTGCTTTTCCTTCTTCAAAGCTTTCCCTAAGGACGTTCATAAGGAAATCCACAGTCCTTTCATAAAGAAAGCCACAAGTATTAGGGATTCTGTTTATTCCTGTTATTTAGGAAGCAATAATAAAAGAAAAATCAATAACAGAAGGGAAGAGAGGGACCTTTAAATGCTGTGGATTCATTGCTGTTCTGACCCAGCCACGCAGGAGATGCAGCCCAAGGTGAAGCCAGCAAAGGGCTGCAAAGCTGGGGAAGGGTTTGGGGCACAGCAGAAACCCAGGGTGTGACCATCTGCAACCCCTGGAAATGTCCACCCTGCCACTTCGGAATTTTGTACACTGCTGTGTTCAAGAGACTTATTGAGGTGTGGTGGAGTTTGCTGGATGAGGGCAAAATGATTTATTGCCACAGAATACTGTTTATAATAATTCTTCAAAGTCTGTAAAGCTGCAATTAGATGTCTTCAATTTTCCAAAATTATTCTACCTGCCCATGACAGTCTTGTGTGTTTATTGTTGTCAGACAAGGCACAGCCACATCCCTGATTTTATCACGTGGCCTCTGGCATGCCTCACACCGGGAATGCCGAGGGAATGGGGTTCCAGCCCATGGTGTGACAGTGGGGCACAGCAGGTGGCATTGCCTGCCGGGTGCCTTTCCTCCCAGTGGTTCTAATTCTAAAAGCAGCCCAAATGAAGCACAGAATGCCCTAGAAGGGACACAGGACGTGCAGTGTGAAACTGGACAGGAGACATGTGAGCAGCATCCTTCTGTGGGGAGGATGGGGCTTTCCTCTGCCAGCCTCTCCTAAACCCTTTGGGCTCATTCTGGGACCTTGACACGAGTAATTAAAAAATGTCAAATGAACAACATGGCCAATCCCAATATTTGCTTGACACACTTTTAAACCTTCACCTTAAAATCACTGATGAATTTAGAAGAATTTACTCCCACTAAATTTGATGGCTTTTCAAATTCCAGATGTGCAGTTCTCAGGGGGTCTCTGGCAGGGCCAGGGGCAGAAATGGCTCCCAGCTGCTTCTTGGTGGGATCCTTACCCCTCACTGACCCCAGGAATTCAGCTGAAATTATTTTTTCTATGTTTGTGAGAGCCATGTTAAATTCTGACATGACACCATGGAGAGAGGAGAAAAGAAAAACACAAAACCCCCAACCTTTTGGATGTGATGCACCCTGATATTCCCAACTCTTTTAAAATCATGTTTTCAGGAACAGAACAGACTCTTTGCCTCTGTTTATATACATCTGTGTGCCACCTTTTCAAAGTGTTTTTACAATGTGTGGAGTGAATGCCTCAGTGTCCTTGGCTGTCTTTAAAATAACAAAAACCAGGTGTCATGAATTAAGAGAGGAAACTTGAAGGATCCTGTTGCAAATGACATACAGCACTAAATTAGAAACAACTTCGTCTAGACAAAAGATTTTTTAAAAAGAAGAAAAACACATAGACTATTGAATGGATTTTATACCAAATTATAGCAGAGGCAACTGACAAAGTATTTTCCTGGGGTAAGTGTCACAATAAAGCAATTAATTTAAGGGATTCAAATATGCAGCCTGCTTTTGGCTCCAGACTGAGGGCTCCAGACCTTGCATCCTTTCTCATTCATATGTGAGAAAAGCCACTGCTGATTAATTGTTTCAGCAGGCACAGAGATTTGTGTAAGCAGATTTAACAAGTAATTTCCTTAGTTTCCCTCAGTTTATCTTCCACAGAAATGTAACCATATATCAGTATCTAAAGCCTATAAAGGAGATTCCTCTGATCACAGATGTCAAATTTCATAAAAATGAATTATTTCCATAGCACAAAAATCCTTGCAAAATGCTAGTAGACAACACATTAAAATGCAGAAAGTTTCTAGGAAATGTGTCTGTCTGACCTCTTTGCACTGGAAACACAAGATTCTCATGCTGAGGTGCTGCCTTTTTCCATGGGACATCTTGCCCCTCTACAGGGATGCTCTTTGTGCCATTCTCTGGGGAAACTGCAATTCTGGATCCCAAATCCTATCAGTCTCTCACGGTGTCTGTTACTCTATTTAAAAAATAATAATTAAAAAAAGGTGTTTTTTACTTTTATAAAAAACTGTTTCCTGGGGTAATGCCTGCTTGTGTGCACATTTGAGCCACTGATTTCGGTTTTGTTTTAAAAAAGGCAATAAGTTCCCCCTCCACACACTGAGGGGAGAAGGACAAGTGCTTTGTGGGAAGGTACTCAAAGGAGCTGCTCAGGGGTATCTGATAATTATCAGGGCAAGTTTTTTATGGTTTATCATATGCTGGTTAATTTTATCACCAGGATATTCACCTTCTGAAACAATTTGCAGGCACAGAGCTGATGTGCATTTTTGATGTTAGAAACATCTTTATTTTCATCCAGACTTTTAATTTATTTTTTTTTTTTAAATAAAAGGTTGCAGCTCCACAAAGTTAAGAGGCTCAGGAGGCTGTTTCGTGTATATTTCTATAAAAGCTCTGACCTGGGAGCTCAGACCCCTCCTATTTTGGTGGTTGATGTGTTTTTGGGAAGGGATCACTGCAACAGGCGCGTAAAGTTCTCTGGCTGTCAGCGACGTCCTGATCCTCAAGCAAAGCTGCTGCTGTCAGGGAAACAGGAGCATAATTTACAGATGTTAATAACTTCCCTGAGATATTTTGGGAGCACTCCTAGCCCTGTCCCTTCCTGAGTTCCTCCCCAGGGCAGGGTTGCTGGCATCCATCTGCACGGGGGCTGTGCCTTTTCTGGCTGACACACAGACAGCAGAACGGGCTGGAAACCCTGCTCCTTCTGTGCCACACTTAATAATGGAAAACCACATAAATTGGAGCAAGCTTCTTTCAGTCCTTCCCTCACGGATCACGTTTCTCAGGAACCAGCCAGAAATAGTGAAATAAATCACACCAGGGCCTTCAAAGAAATGTCTTGCTTCCACTGGAATCCCGTCGGTGTCTTCCAGGGCTAAACACATACCAGGTGTGGGCTGCAAGGAGGAGCACACAGTCCAAGGGCTGGCCCCTGGTTCGCATGCCAGAGCGGAGGCTGCCATGGCAGCTCCGGGCTGCTCAGAGCCGTGTGGGGAGCTCCGGGCTGCTCGAGGCCGTGTGGGGAGCTCCGGGCTGGTCGGAGCCGTGTGGGGAGCTCTGGGCTGCTCGGAGCCGTGTGGGGAGCTCCGGGCTGCTCGGAGCGTGTGGGCAGCTTTGGGCTGCCCGGAGCCGTGTGAGGAGCTCTCCGGGCTGCTCGGAGCCGTGTGGGGAGTTCCGGGCTGCTCGGAGCCGTGCGGGGAACTCTGGGCTGCTCGGAGCCGTGTGGGGAGTTCCTGCTCCCTCAGACGGGAGCGCGGGGGCAGGCGGCTCTGCAGGCTCGGAATGCGCCGGGACTCGAGCCCGCTGTAATGGGAACCAGATTGCCACCGGCTGGGGGATGGGGCAGGGCAGGAACTGCGATATTCCGCCTCCCTGAGCGCCTCAGCGTCCAGCAGCGCTGTAGGGAGTGAGGGATGCCGAGCCTGGGCGGCTGTGGCTGTGCTGATCCCCGGAACGGGCCGGGACGGAGCCGGGGAGAGGGGCGGCAGAGCCCGGCGCGGTTCAGACCCGGCAGGGTTCCTAAAACAGCCACCAAGGCGGCCATCCTCCATCATCCCTCCTGTCTCACCTCCCCCTCATGTTCTGAAAGCCACGAAAGATTCCCAGCACCCCTTTTCCCAGGGCTGGAAGACCAAAAGCCAAGGGGAGGACCAAGGAAAAGCCCAGATTCCGCGGGGAGGTTCCTGCCTGGCCTCCCCTCACCGGGAGCTGCTGTGGCAAGGGAGGCTCCTGGCACAGCCTGGCAGCGGCAACACCTCCACGGGCCATTTGCCTGGAAAAATACATGGCTCTAGTGCTTGTTTACATGGACTTGCCGGGAAAAACAGGTTTTGTTGTGTTAACATCAGTATGTTGTTAGGAGACAGTATTTTTCACCTATCTTAAGGCTTTTTATTGCTCCCTATCTGGAGTTTCTGAACACATTCCCTACATGATGGATAGCCAGAAGATTTTTGTGGAGTTTCTGGCTCTATTATCCAGCAGTGAGCTCTCACAGAAAGTAATTTGAAATTCATGATGCTGGCTATCATATCAGGATGTGGCTCTGTGAGCTATGTTTCTTCAGATCACTTTTCTTCTGTTATGAATAAAAAAACTTACCAAGGGAAAGAAATGTTTGTAGGAATAAATATGCTTGGAATAGACTAAATTAATGACTGAAAATGAGCAATGCAGTTCAACTGTAAGCTGCTCACAAACAAGTTGCCACAAAGTGAAATAGGTTATTGTTGTTTATATGAAAATATATCTAATTGGGCTCTTGTTAGGAGTACCTAAATTGTGTAGCTCATTGAAATGAAATCCAAATCCCATCTTAATCACATGCTGCATTACATTGTATTTCATATGCTATCTATCTTTACTACAAAACTAAATATTCAAAAGACTTAATAATAAAGCAATAACCTTTTCATTTGAAAACAGGCCACTGTAAATCCTCACCTCACAAATATTTGCTCATGTTCTGTCTCATAAGCAATGCCATTTATTTTAAATGCTTGTGGTAAGTGCTGAAAGCTGAGCAGGTCTGTGCAATCCATTTGCAAACTTGAGCCCTGAAGAGAGAAGTACAGAAGCAGAGAACCTTCTACTGATAAACTTTCGATTTCTCTAAACCAACTTCAGAACCCTTTTGTTCATGTAAATGAAAATTTCAATTGTTTTGTATTGTAAAAGGAGCTTTATATAGTATCTGGATAGGTTTTGGAGTCAAGAAACTACAAAATGGTACAGAAAAATATACAGCAAAATTATCCAAAGCATGAGAAATTGTGGAATGCTTTTGAAATACCCAGAAGATAAGGGCTGCTCCAGCTTCTTTCCAGACTCTCATTATCTCACTTCTGGAAAGAGCTCAGTGAGTAATCTGATCAGGTTTTCCACTGAATTCCACTTCCTTGCTTTGCTGGCTCAAAAGGATGGCAGCAAGGGGGGATTCATGCCGAGGCAGGCTGGAGGCACAGGAATGCCACTGAGTACAAGTGGCATCATCCTTAGCCTCATCCAAATCCTTGGAACAAACTCCTTCAGGCACCGACCAACAAAATGCCAATGTAGAAACGTGGGAAGTGGCTGACAAAGAGCACCTGTGCAGGAATGCCTGGATTAGGAGCTGAGGAGGCTGGAAGGAGCTGCTGTGCCCTGGGAAGCAGGACTGGAGCTGCTGCATCCATGGGATTGTCCTGGCAGCTCCTCTGGGTTGGGCCCAGTCCATGCAAGGTGTCCTTTGTGCCCATCCCTGCCACAGTAAATGAGATTTTATCTGTGCACACCGAGGGGGCTGTGCCCACGGGTACTGAAGGAGTTGCACAGCATTGCAAACATTCCCAAATGTTTTCCCTCTTTTGAGCCTTTGGGATCAGCCCATGGAGAGCAGACAACAGAAAGGAACATTCTCCATCTGGGTGCTCACTCTGTGTTCATCACATACCCCTGGCACATACAAAGGAAAACATGAGTTGCTTTTTCCATGCTTATAAAGTTTTCTTTATCAATGTGGAGCTATTTTTATCCAGGGACATGCAGCAAGGTTTAAAGGCTCAGCTTATTATCCTGGATTTACCTTGGTCCTGCACAGGGCCCCGACCAGAGTTGCAGCTCCACAGCTCCTCAATTGCAGTGGGATGGAGAATCTGTCCTTATCAATCTTCTGAAATTTCAGCATTTATTTTTATTTGTTCACTCAGAATATGCCTGTTCTGAAGTTCCAGACTAACTGGAGTCCAGTCCTCTGAAAAGGAGCAGATTCCATCCTATTGATTTCAGTTCTTTGAGGCAACTGGACCTGTAACATTGATTTCTGACAAAGCACTGAGCTGAATAATGGATGTTGGCACCCTCAGCTCTGGCTGAAGTCTTGGGGCTGCTGGTAGAAATCTCTCCAAGTCAGGAGACTTTTTTGTGCTTCCCAAATGGATGGATATGTGTAGGTAGGGACTCCTAATATTTAAACCAAATAGGCTGTTTAGAACTAGCCAGGAGGAGTCACTGGGCTCCTGCCAGGCTCAGAACATGCAGAGCTGAACTGGCAACATTTAAGATGAATCTAAGGGAGATCCAGGCATCACAGGGCATGATGGAAATAAATATCTGTATTTCTTTAGAAGAGCCATGTCTTTTAAAAAATCCTCCAACAACCCAATAAGTGATGCCATTTTACAAAATGCTGCTGCAACCAGATTTTATGTCAAATCCTACTGGTTACAATCTTCGTTCTGTGGAATGTGATATTTGCATTTAATTCTCCGTCCTACTGCAGCAATGAAGGTTTCTCCAGGGGAAGAGCTCCCCAGGCTTTGTTGCTGTGCATAAATGGGGCAAAACGTATAAAGAGGAGGACAATGCTGATGCAACCCAAGGGTGTTTTCGTGGGAGGCAATTTCTAGGGTTCTACCACACCTGACTGCCATGGAACCCTGGTTGTACCCTGTGGTGGAGGTCACTGAGCACAAAAAAAGCTTTTTATGATATAGTTGGAAACTTATGTTTTATGTTTCACAGAACACAGTAACCACAAGGCTACCAAGCCACACATCTTTTAGTCTCTCAGATGTGTGTCTCTTTCTTTTTCATTAAAATAAATTAGATTTAAGAGATGGAGTTTCTGCCTCTTCCTTCCAATCCATCCAGGGATGGAGCACTGATTGTGATGATAGTGAAAGACACAATTTCCATGTAGAGAGACCATATGTAGTTCTCTGCTGGTTTGTGAAATTTGGGTATTGCACAAGAACTAAGAAATTCCATGCACAATCTGGACTGGTAACAGCCTTGCAGAGAACTTGCAGTTTGAATCTTCTGAATATTGGAAGGCTTCTGGGTAGAAATATTTTGGCATGAGATGTTTACCTTGTGTTTTAAGTTTAGTCCAGGTGAGATCAGTAGAGATGGACAGGGCTCAACTTTCCCTTTAAAAAGCTGAGGGAGGAAGGCCAGTGGGTTCTTATGGAGGTCTGTCCATGAAGAAGGGAGCTCCCTAATGGTAAGTTGGGTTGTTATCTCTTAAATAAACCAGTCTGCCCTTGCTCTTTGATAGAGTGATGTGTATTATATGTATCTTCTATTCATTTATGTTTGCCTCTTTCAGACAGTGTCTCAGGGATAGATAAAGGGGTGCTGGGGAATGGAGAGAAACTCAAAGTGAATTTTCTTGGCTGTTGAATTTGAGATATGTGTACTTATTGGTTTGAGGGCTGGAAACTAAAATTTGAGCTTTTTATTCCCTAATATAGACCCAATACATGGCAAAAAAGAGCGGAATGATATTTTCCTGAATTTAAGATTGTTGTTTGTGCTGTTGGTGGCAATTAGGGTGGAAACATGCCTGCCCTGGTACCGAAAAATGTGCTTGTTATTTGTATCCTCAGAGCCATAGAACTATTAGTGCAATGTGTGCTTTCTTCCTCAAAACCTTAGCCTTAAAAACTGTGCTTGAAATTGGGCCATTGGGGGTGATGTAAATGAGTAATTTTATTTTTAAAGCAAAAAGGAAAGGTTACTTAACACAGTTCCAGTAAACAAGCTTGCAGTGCTCTGTAACGAGCAAGTTTAATTGTTCCTCAGTCCCACTACTCATATGCCATTGTTCATAAAATACCATTAATTGAAAGCATTAAATGGCAGCTAATTGTTGTGCTTTTCATCTTAAAATAATTTGGTGTGGAGCTGGTGTGGAAAGGATATGGCAGTTAAAGATGGGAAGGGTGTGATCTGGTGGGTCATTAATTGAAGGTCTGTCCACTGCTGGTTGGTGATGAGGGTTTTAAGTCAGAATTCACTGATGAGGGGGGCTTGGAGTATCTGAGCTCTCTTTTCTCTTTCCTTTGCATCACATGGAGCCATGAAGTGTCTGAAAGTGAGGAGTTCCATGAGGAAGGGTGGGGTGACAATGGGGCCGCAGGGCCAGAGCTGAGGGCTCTGAACCCGGCTGGGCTGGTGGTTGGAAAGAAAGCGTGTGTGTATATCCTGTATGAACATAGGAATTAATGTGCCATGAACCCAGATAAAATCCTCACTCCTGAAGGTCACTGAGGCACTGCCTGGGGTTTGACACCCAGCACTGGCAGCTGAGCTGTTCCCTGCAGCTCAGCAGCACCCTCAGTGCTGGGGGAAACCACTGTTTCGGGCTGAACTTTGGATGAATTCTGTTTCCCCGATTTTCCATGTTCAAGGGATGCCTGTTCTTGTCTTGTGCTCGGTTCCTGGGAACATACCCAAATCTGTGCATACACTGGGAACTGTCTGGGATGATCAGGGGGGTCCTGGCTGTATCCAGCCTGGTGCTGGGTTACCAGATGAACCAGTGAGTTACGGAACTGGAACCAGCTGGGCTTTTCCTCTGCCATCAGCAAAGGAGGTGCTGACTCCCAGCCTGCTTGAGCCACCCGTCTGCAAAACAGGGTGAAAAGGAGTGCTTGAAGGATGAATATTGAGATTATTTTGAAGGTTAAAGATTTATCACCAGGATGGCAGTCATCACCAGCCTGAGGTTAGCACAGCAGCTTTTTATGGAGTTACAGTTTACAGCTGGGACTCGATCTGGGGTTTTCTTTGCCTTTGCTCTTAAGCTGCTGAAGTGTTTCTGGAATGCTGAGCTGTGTTGCACCTTTGGCACAGCCAGATGTGGGGGATCATTGACTGTTTTGCTGACTTCTGCACGATATAAATAGAAATCTGCTAGAGCAGACCCTGGAATGGAACCAGTAACAGAGCCTAGAGCCAGTGTTACTGCTCCAGTTTGAGGTTAGCTTGTCCCTGTAGGTGAAGGAGTTCCTACAAAGAACATAAAATATGAATTATGTAGCACAGATATTTGTGTAAGAGAAAAAATGGCATTTTCAGAACGTTTATCTGGACTTTTGGAGTTCAAGAGAAGTTTTATATGTCTGGCTCATAGTCCATAAATTTCAAAGCTGGAAAAACCACACTTCCTCCTTTTCTTCAGTGTAATGAAGATATTCTCCTCTCTTTGGCATAATTGTGTTGTCAAATGGAGGACTGTTCAAGTAATCAGCAATGTAATTAGGAAAGCATTTTACTCACTGTGTCTTCAGCTGAAATACAATCTTTATTTCTAATGCCCTTTGCAGGAGGGCCGTTTTCTTAAAAAGGAGAGGGAGGAAAAAAATCCCAGCCTTTAATGAACAAGAGAGCCCAGGGAAACTGATACATTATATTTTTATAACTGTCTCAGAGGCAGCTTCAGCTTTCCATTTTTAGCAAATAGAAACCAGGTTACAAGACTTTGAAGACGTGTTGGATGAAACTGATCTTTTCTTTCCCTTCTCATCTCCTGTTTTATTTGCCCTTTGGGAATTGCAGATTCTCGTGCTCTAGGACATCTTATTTATTAAGAGAAATTTAACATGAGTAGCTGGAGAAAAGTCTGCCTTGGAATGATGCTGGCATGAGTGGCAGGGTTGGGAATGAGCAGACACGCTCCGGAGACTGTTTGATTCCCCCCACCAGGGATTTCTGCTGCATTTTAGGGAGAATTTCTCAGCTTTAGCATGCCATGATTTATTTATTTCTAGACACTGGTAGCTCTGTTTTCCTGCATCTGAGACACACTTGGAGCTGTTGGTGACCATGTGGGAGCAGGAGTTTAAAAGGGAACAGGTAGTTTTGGAGAGCAGGATGTTGCTAATGAAATGGATTTAATGTTTTGCATCCTGTGGCAGAAAAGTGGTGACAGAGACCAACCCATTTACTCCCAGCCAGGTGTGGAAAACCTTGCCTGCCCTGGAGCCTGTGGCTTTCCATAGATGCCTTGCAGAAGTGCACATCTTTAGCGTTTTCTAAAAAGGGCAGTAGATTTTTGTTTCTACTTTCCTCATGGTCACTTTGGCCTACAACTTCTTTTTTTTTATATTTCAGCAGCTGATAAACTTTTGTCTTGCTTCTGCCCATCACCTCCTCTAATCTGCTTAAAATACATTAAATATATTCATGTGCAGAAAATAGGTGCTGCTACAAAAATGAAAAGCAGTGACCCTTATTCTGCTTTTTATAATATCCTGCAGAACATTTTATTTAATAGTCCACCATAAATTTTCACTGTAGCCTTTCTTAATCAGGTAAAACCAGATTCTTCTCTTCCTGGTTGCTTTTTTTTTTTTTTTTTTAATTTTAAATTTCATTTCACCTTTCCATAATCTCTGTTGTAGGCACACAGGTTGGGTGGAAATCCATGGCTGGTTGTGCCAACTTTGCAACCTCATCTTGTTTAGAAATTCTATGGACTTTTATTTGGAAGAAGAATCATTTGACCAAAACATACAGATTATTTTAATGAATTTCAGTGTAGGACCTGTTGATTACAGCTGAGAAAGATACTGAAAATCCTTCTTAGGACAGATGAAGGCTGCTTTTATTTTGGCTAGGAAAAAAAAATGTATTTCAGAATTGATGCAAATTTTAAAATAAAACTTTAAAACTGTATAAAGCCATAAAATATTAAAATTAATTATATTTTAGTATAATTTTGATACAATTTTTATCATATGGTCATATTAAAATTTTACTTAGAGAAACTGCAAATCTTGCCTTCTGTTTAGCCAGAAGAAATTAAAAGTAACTTTTGGTCAAAACCAGTTTTTGAGTTAGTCTGTACTAAAATCAAGCCACTTTTGTGGTTTTGCTCTTCTGCCTTTATACCTGTTGTGTTCAATGTTATGGTGTTCAGGGTTTTTTGTTAGACTTGGTCTTCTTGAGCCCCGATTATTAATATTCCACATTTTTCTTCAAATCAAATTAATTTTACCTTGACAATTTCTGGAAAAATGATCACCAATATATTTTAAACCTATTATAATATTTGGCATTAGTTTTCATCAGACATTTTGGTGAAATAACATGTAAATAAGTAAAAGGAAGATTAATAAATTCTGAGTATTTTCTATTATATGACTATTTTTCTACAATCTAAGTAATAAAATGCCTTTTTTTTTTTTTTCCTACTGGATTTTTCCACTAATGGGAAATAAATAACAAAGCAGGGAGTTAAAGTCCCTTAACAAGGGGAAGCAGTCTCTTGTGCAGTCTTTATGGAGATCAGATACAATCTGAAGGAGGTTGGATTTTACACACACTTCAGCACAATTTGGCAAGTCAGATACTGGAGTCATCCCCCAGAATAAATTGAAATACCTAAAGAGATCTGAGATTTTCTACAAGTGTGAAATATATTGATTCCAGAAGCACTGATTCTCTGCACATCAGTACAGCTAATTTACAGTATTTTATCTGAAAAAGATCTCGTTTTCTCCACTAAGGTCTAAAAACCCAACTTGTTCTTGGTGCCACATTAATGACAGGACCCAGGGAATGGCTGCCAGTGCCAGAGGGCAGGGCTGGATGGGATCTTGGGCAGGAATTGTTCCCTGGCAGGGTGGGCAGGCCCTGGCACAGGGTGCCCAGAGCAGCTGTGGCTGCCCCTGGATCCCTGGCAGTGCTCAAGGCCAGGTTGGACACTGGGGCTTGGAGCAGCCTGGGACAGTGCAAGGTGTCCCTGCCATGGCAGGGGTGGAATGGGATGGTCTCTGTCCCTTCCAACCCAAACCATCCTGGGATTGAAGGTGTGTGTCTCCAGGACTTGCCAGGGCCACTCTGCTGTGGTCCCTAGGGGAGGATGAACACAGCTTCACCCACATGTTCCTGCCCCTCTTTGATCACTGCTGCTGAGTTCTAGTGCTGAACTCTTGCAGAGCAGTTATTGGAATGAATTTCCTTCTTGGAGCATTGGAAATGGAACAGGGATCTGTGAATGTAGGCAGGAACAAGTTGTTGTTGTGCTAGGGACGGCTGAAGAATGACACAAACTCCAAAGCTTCTCAGAAGGCAAACCTCACAGTTGATAGAAATCACATCTTTTATGGACTGTTCTGAGAAAGCTGGACATGACTGGTCTCCCAACAACACCCCTCACCATCATTGACTAATTATAAACAACACGCCTTCGTAAACAGCTTGCAAGTCAACAACCAGTGCAAAACACCAGGATTGTTTTAATTCCTTCATGAGTTTTCTCACTGCCTCCCAGATCAGTGTATGGGAAAGTTTTGTGACTCTGTCTCTCACAGGCTCTGCTGCTGTCTGATGCTTCCTCTCTGACCTGGCTGTCAGCATCCACAGGAGCACACTTGGGTGAGAAATTGAACTGCAGGTTGTGTTGGTATTGGGTGCTCAAACATCTTTTAATCCTGTATTGGAAATTTTCTGTCTTTCCAGTCTAGATAACAATGTAACCCCCAGACAACCTGTTTTCTCTAGTTCTATCCAGTGCAATTTCATGTATCTGCTCCCAAACAATGCCTTTGGCAGATAAAGGAGCTGTGGAACACAGGTGAAAGTGGCACATGTGATGTTTCTGGAAGCTGCAGCACCACCAGGAGAGAGGGAAGGGGCTGTGCCCAGGCTGCAGCTTCATCCTGGATGTGATTGGGATGGATCCTGTGCACGGTGTCCCAGGTCAGGGGCAAACCATAGCACACCAAGCTTAGGTCATAATGCCTGGGGAAGAGCTCTTGGCATAACAAGGGAATGTTAAAATGTGTGAATCCTCCTCTGAGAGGGGATGCTGGCTTGGGACATTTGAGACCTTTAACAACTCCTCCCTTGAGTGCTGTGAGTTTTAGAAGATGATTATAAGCCAGCTTTGATCTGTGCATCCTTAATGACTAAAGGGTAGACAAGATATCAAACAATGTTACTTGATTCACAAAACAGGGAAGATTTTCCTGTAGCTGGAGTTGGGTAATATGAAGAGAGATTTGTTTTTAACAGTAACAGCCCCAATTCATTTAAGCTGCTTATTGTGTTTCTGGTGTTATTCTTGTAAATATGGCAGGGAGAATATGTTATACTTTGAATCCTGTGGGATTTGAAGCCTTCCTTCCCTGTTGCACACTCAAAGCACACATTGAAATGGTGTTTTCAGCCTGAACACCCTTTCCAGACCCTTGGAATATTGGAAATGCTGCAGCACACTTCCTGCTCTCAAACATACCTCATTAAAGTTGGCTTGAGATGTTTTGGCAGGATTGCTTTAACCTCAGAGAAGTTCTGGATTTGGCTTTGAAGGATGAAAGAAACCGAAAAATGGAAAGGTTTCAGAAAATGGTGAGGGCTTCTTATGTTCTTAATCAGCTGAATGCTGCATGTGGTGGTTAATGCTTTTGATTTTTGGCTTTCCCCTTTTGTCCCTGTTCCTTACAGAATGACAGACAAGTGAGGGAAAAGAACATTGTAAAAAATCACCGTTCTATGTAATTTTAGCCACTGTTTGAAAATTGCATTCTGAAAATTTTAAAAGTACTTTTACAAACTTATATTTCCTAAACTGTGCTTTTTAAGAAGTGTTGAAGCAAAGAATTCCTTGGAATGCATGGGTTTTGGAGTAGGCAGAAGATGAAAACATCTGAAGCATTTTCAGATTAAATTCTCTACTGATAGCTGCAAATATTTTCTTCATTTGTGTGTTTAAACCTGAATATTTAGATATTATTTGGTTATGATTGTGTTGTTTTTGTTTGTGACACCTAATAGTGATTTTAACAAAAACAACTATTTTTTTTCCTTAGTTACTGTGAAGATGAAGGTGATGTAAATAAAATCTGCATTCTAAGTCATGGTTAAATGAACATTTTTCAAGAGTGTGAGTAGCTTATTAGTAGTAATGGTTTGAAATCTTTGTTCCAACCCACAGAACATAACATGTCCTGTTCCCCACCTTAACTCACATCCCACCTCCTACCACAGGTTAGAAACTCTGTATTAACAAAGATAGGTCCTTCCAGCTCAGAAATTCCTTTTCCTCATTGTGTTTCTGAATTGGTTTCATTTGGATTTATGTTGTTTTTCAATTTATGGACTTTAGTTCTGTTTCCTTCCATGTCTGTGTCCCTGTAAGGCTTTGGTAGAACTCACATAGTGCTGGGTTCATGAATGAGCGCATGTGGGCAGCACAGGAAGGAAAGGAAAACATAAATATAGTTGTAATTTGAGGCTTAGTCTCTCATAAAGAGAAATTGCAGCAAGGCAGAGGGAGAGAGTGTAAATATCCCACAGTTCTTTATCCTGGTTTGTTTCTCAGTCCTTTGCCTTGCCCCAACTTGTGTCTCAGCCTTGCTAAAACTTCTTTGTAAATTAAACCCACAACAAGACTTAATTCCTCTGTCCATGTTTCCTGCCCGAGGGCAGTGGCACCAAACATGATCTGCAAAATACATCAGCTTTTAGCTCCATGGTAGGTCCATGAGATCATCCTGGGGAGAAGCCAGGGAATATCTGTGAAGTGTCAGGGATGTACTAACGAGTGAAAGAACATCAAGACGTGACAGAACTGCAATATGTGAACCTGGTTTCCTCCTCCTTGGCTCGTGGATGACTCCAAGCTGACAGAAGTTTCATGGCAAAAGCTTCCAAGGAGAAACCAGCACGAAGAGATGGCTCAGCTGCTGAGGAGCTGAAAGGGCAACTGGTGCAAAGGACAGAGAATGGTCCAAATGTAAAGATCTGGTAAATTTTCAAAATATTTTCATAATGTCTCCAGGCTCATTAACTGTCAAGTATTGTAAACAAGAGCTGTTGATTGCTGAGTATTTTCAAAATCTCTCCAGCTTGGTTTAGGTGCTCCAATAAAGCCCTTGAAAATCCACTCCTGTCAGTGGGACCTAACGAGCAACCCAACCCATGGTTTACAGATGGGAAAAGGTGTACCACTCACAGGAGCAAGGACTGGCATGGCTCTGGCTATCACTGTCTCACTGGGTCTGCACGTGAGGAAGTCGAGGGAGAATGTTTCTTCTTTGTTTAAAAAATGAAACTAAAAATGATGAAAAATATAGTCAAGTGCATCTGTGAGCTCTGAAAAACAAATGTTATCTTCTGTCGCGTTTCAGGAGAGCAATGGAAGTGTGCTCCAATGTTTGCATTTTAAATTGCCACCTTTCAAAATGATTAGTGCGAGACAAAAATGGCTCTTGTTTCCAGGAATTATAAAAGTTTATTTCTCTTTTTAAAGTAAAGAAACTCTAAGAATTCAAGTTTTTTCCAGCTGAGCTCAGAAGTCCTTGTTGAGCACAGCATCTTGCATGTTCCAGGTGGGACACACCTGCTGTGTGGAGGTTCAGGTTAGATTTGCATTTGTGGGATTGAGGGCCTCAGCTGCAGCTGAATTCTCAGAAATGTCATGAATCACTGCAGAAAATGACATGAGTCATTGCATTGCTGTTCTACCTCTGCCCATTGCTCCACTGCTGTTTCCAGAAAGAAACAATTTATAATACTTTGCAAGAGTATAGGAATAATACTTATCTTCTGATTAGTTCTTTCTCATATTTGACTTGGAGGCCTTCCGGTGGGTTTCCAAATCTTTGCTTTCCCATTGTGTTTTGAAATATAAATGTTTTAAATTATTTATTTCATTGTTCAAATTCTTAGATGCTGGGCTGTGCAAATGGAACTTTAAAAGCTCAAAAATTATTTGGTTTATTTTCCCTTTTCAAACCACACACACAAATCTCAAAGTGGCTCTGACATGTAAGAGTTAAGTTTCCCTGCGGAGGCAGCAGTAACCTGCAGAGAGTTGCTTCAGGAACTCTGTGATTTTTTTGATGTAAACCATCCCAAACCCCCTGCCTATTCCTTGAACGTACCCAAACCTCCTGCCACGCTGGGGTAACGCTAAACAGAGCATAAAAAATAATAATATGGCTGATTTAAGAGTTAAAAATACCTCAAAAGGGGTGAGTAGCTCAAAGTAGCAGAGCATGGCTAACTCTGAGGCAGTGATGGGAGGCCTGAATGGAGCCTGCAGTGGCTGAGAGCCATCATGGAGGTGACAGTCGTGTCCACAGCTTGGAGGGTGGTGCCAAAACGCTGCGCTGCCTGCAAGGCTGCGAGCTCCCCGGAGGCTACCAGTTGTCTATCACTTCTCCTAGGACTCTGAAATAATATTGTCACTTGTGCTGTAAACAAGTGGCAGAATCATTTTATCTGGCTCAGTGTGTGTCATAACACACTCGAGGTTTCCCCGGAACATTTCCCAACGTCTAAGGAGCCTGTTGCTAAAACAGAGCAGTCTTATGGTGCTTTAAGGATGCTTAAATGTTAAGCAGATAATAAGGGAAAGAGAGATTGAAGCAGAATGTTAAGGGAAATCATTAGAATTGTTTTTTTCCATACCCCCCATGCTGCTGTTTGGTGTTGTTTGGTGTGGGGGTGTTTGGTTTGTTTTAAATATCTCTTGCAGGAATACATCCCCTCAGATAGGGGAAAAATTATCAAATAAATTATGCCTTGAATGAATTTGTTAGAGGTGGAGAGGTTTAAATCAATTGCTCTCTCTATGGAACTAATAGAAGCTGAAGTTCAACCCAGTTGGGATTGGATTGTGGTTCAGTTGTCTGAATGTACGCCAGGTCATTATTTTCTCTTTCTTTTCCAGGAGAGTTAAAGAACTAGAGGACAATAGAGAAAAAAATTGGGTCTTTTATTGCCTTTGGGATTTCTTTTGCACCCATTGGTGTGAAACTATGGTTGAAGATGGGTCTGGTTTACTTCATTGTGCAAGTAAAGATGAGATGATTGGTGGATTTTATCTGTGTAGCATGATAAATGCAGTCCTTGGCTGTTGAGTGTTATTTTCTGTTTAATTACACCCCATATCATTGCCCAGCCCACAAATGAGCGTCTGTGTTGCCTTCCCTGGAGCAGATCAGCCCTTTGCTGCTGTTCCCCAGCAGGTGCATGTGCTGGCACACCCTTGCTGATGTTCCTGCAGCAGGGTCTGAAGTGTGCTGAATACAGAGCAATTGCAAAAGGACACAGCTACAAATGATCACTAATGAGGCAATTAAACGTGCACCCCAAAGGAAACCAAGGGGCAGAGCTGCCAGAATGCATCTTGCTTACATGGCCTGAAGGGGGTTATACCTGGGCATTCCTCAGAAACCAGAAATATCCAACTTGTGGGCAATCTGTAGAGCGAGGGGTAGGGACCCTCCAGCCTCAGTTCTGGGCACACTCAATTAATTCTTGGCTAACTGTCTGTAGTTTGCTGTTTGCTTTGTTTTCATTTCAGAAGGTTCTCTCTCAGCAAACATTTAATTTGTGCTATCCACCACCCTTTGCAGCTGGGCCAGCCATTATAAATAATGACAGTGGCTTTTCAGGACACCACTTAAACTTTCCAGCAGTGTGCTCAGATTTTAACCTTTAGATGTATCTCTGTAATGATATGTGATCCCTAAAGAATGAAAAGCTGTTTACTGAAAGTAACATAAACTTATTTTCAGCCTGAAAATTGTAATTAGTTCTCAGAGTAGCTGAACTTTCTCTGCAGAAGTGTGGTCCAGCCTAATGTTCTGGTGGTGAGCAGGACAGCAGTGGTGGGAGGAAAAGTGTCCTTTTAATCAAACTGAAACAATGAACAAACCAACCAACCAAACCCAAAACCCCCCCTGAACCTGCCTCATTAGGGATTTCCTAATTGAAAACAAGACTTGGTTATAGACACTTGAAAAGTTTGTTGTTGCTAATTGTTAGCTTCCAAACATGCTGTGGCTCCCTAGTGGCTTTTATTTTCAGGCAGAAAATGCAGAGTAAAGATGTTTTAATTGACCAATGAGTCAATAATAAAATAATTTAAAACTCTACTTCATCAGTACTAGCAACTTCTGGATGTTTGAAGTCCCTGCATGTAATCAATCCAGCTGCTAAAAACTGTCAGCACAGTTTTAAGCTGTTCTCAAGTTCCTGTAAGGGATTTTCTTTAGGGAAAATAGGTTTTAAACACCAGTTTCTTCCTACTGTGGGCTTCATGTTGAAGTAAATTGAACAAAAGATACTGGAATAATTACATCCTCACTAAAAATCACTGTAAGTTCCTTCCTTTTTTCTAGGAACCACTTTTATGTCACTTGCTGTTGCTTGGGGCAGATTAAATATCATGGACTCCTTTGTTTGTGAACCTCTTCCTACAATGAAACAACTTTCTTGTGCCTTCAGACCAATCTGAGCACTGCAATCTCAAATACACGGTCTGTAATAAAGTTGTGAATGTAAAATTTAATCTTTAGAGCACAGAAAAGCTTTACTAAAAGCTTTAACTCTAGATTAATAGGAGAAAATAATTTACTGTACACTTAGGCTATGTTTTTAGACCTGAATGACAGCTGCCTCTCGCTATTCTCTGAAGTTTCTCATTTCCAAGTCTCTCTAATAGTTGTTTTACTCTTGGTGGATCCAATAATCAGATGATGGACTAACAGGATGTGTGTTTAAGTTCCACTGGGGCTGTGCAGCACTGGCAGGATAATTAGCACATCCAGAGTCCTCATGGTTTCAGTCAGTGCTTCACATGTAAATAAAGTCTGACTTTGCTGTGCCCTGCCACTGGCTCCTGTGAGAGATGAGAAGTTATTGATCTTGTTTACCACTGTGTGTCTTTAGGACAGGCCTGCCTTTCCCTGCAAAGTGCTGCTGCCTGCCAAGGCTGCTGGATAAAGTAGGATTAAGTGAATATATCTAGGAGTCACTGCTATAGCCAGGAGTTATTAGGGAGATAGTAGCTGAATGGTGTTAACTTAAAAAGGGTAAAGTCTTTATCCCCTAACTGGCTGGGCTCTGTTTGCTTCAAGGAAAATCATTATATCGACTTTTTTGGGAGGAAAAAAAAAATGTAGGTAGAAAAATTGGATTTATGTAGCATATTTTTCAGCATTTCAGTTTCTCAGAGCAGTATGTTAAATTTTTCACCCCCTTTTGGGAGTGAGAATAAGCAGATGAAGATACTTCCTGCAGCCTCCTGATGTGCTCAGCTGAAGAACAAGACCACAGGAGAATCAAAAACTGAGGGAGGACTGAACAAGGGGAGTGAACAGAGCCAGTGTGTGATAACCTGCCCTGAACTTCACTGCAGGGCCTGAAGGAGCCTGCAGGAGGGATGGAGAGAAACTATTTATAATGGCCTGGAGAAACAGGACAAGGGGGATGGCTTCAAGCTGACAGAGAGTACATTTATTTAGATGGGATCTTGGGCAGGAATTGTTCCCTGGCAGGGTGGGCAGGCCCTGGCACAGGGTGCCCAGAGCAGCTGTGGCTGCCCCTGGATCCCTGGCAGTGCCCAAGGCCAGGTTGGACACTGGGGCTTGGAGCAGCCTGGGACAGTGCAAGGTGCCCCTGCCCATGGGCTCCCCCTGTTTAGCAGTGGATTATTTAGATTTATTATTCTTTTGCAACTCATAATTTCCTTCTCCCTTGAAGTAAAAGGCCTGCCTGAAGGGACTGGATGATTTTTTTCATTAGATATATCCTGATTGCTTCAGAAAATTAATTGATTCTGAAATATTCGTGCAGTGCCTGATGTTCCCTTTGTAGTGACCTCCTGGTGTTCCCTGATGCACAAAAGTTTTCCTACAAGCATGATCCCTCCTTGCCAAGAGGAAGAACATTGTTTGTTATCAGAAGATCCTCAGAGGTTGCCTCAAATTATTTCAGAAGTAAGATGGGTTGACTTTCATGTACATTTACTTGATTTTAACCCTTATACCACAGTTTTAAAGTAATGTTTTTAGGGTATAGGCAGCAGGCACACATATAAATTCTCAGGCTCACTCCCATCTCTGAATTGTCAATTGTGTGGTCCCCTTGTGTCAGAAGGAGTTATTCAATTAAATGTTTCTCAGAAAGTGCTTGGGATCTCTTCCAAGGCTTGTTCTCCTCAGTGAGCAGTGGGAAGAGAAACCTTCTGGTGAGTAGGAAGTCAACCTGCTGCTGGCTTCAGCTCTCTTTTCAGTCTGGGCTAAAAGAGCTCCCTTCCCCTTTATTGACATTGAATATCACATTACTTCTGTTGTAATGTCACTGAATATCACATTACTTCTTTGTGTATCCCCAAAGGTTTCCTGGGCTTTTTCCATGATTTACAGGTGGCTGCTCCACAATGCATCCAACTCTCACTGAAAGTCAGTGTTGTTCCTTCTGATGTGGCAATCTCAGTGGGGGTTTGTAGAAAGCTCTCTGGGTTTGAGCATTTTCAGAAAAATCAAGACTGTTATGAGAGAGATGATAATATCTCTAAAATATTTTATAACATACAGAAATAGACTTTATAAATCTAACTTACACAGGTCAATGCAGTTAGATAACAGTGGTGTGTTATACAGTAAATTATATATGGGCTATAATCTATGGCTGCAAATGTAAGCCAGGATGCCTGAGGCAGAGTAAGGCAAATGTGCTGCTCACAAATCTCTAACACAGGCAAATTGTGTTTTCCTGAAGCTGACAAGACGAGGAGGGGTTAAAATAAAGTCATCATTGGATGTGAACAGGAAACTCCACCCAATGGAGGGATGGTTGGCAGTGCAAAGTGTTTCTTGGTTTGCTGCTAAGTGGAATCAGAGTTCTAAGAGTTCTTTATCAGCTTTTCTTCAAAAATAGATAAATAACTCGAGCTTGAGTATGAAAATTTCATAGCTACTGACTCCAGTTAGAAACTGCAATGGTTGAACCAGCCACACTCAGCACCTGGCTGAGCACTCTCATGTCAGTGGCAGCTGTGTCAGGCACAGGTGAGGGGACAGCAGGTTGTCACCTGGGATTTTTGGAAATGAAATTGTTGATATTGAATCCTGAAAGTTTATGAAGATGAAAGGGCTTATTGTCATGTTCTTAAAAAATTCAGCCTTTTGAGAAAATGGGTTACTAATTACTGTAGTAATATGCAGTATTCTATTGTTAACTGAGACTGATAATAACTTCATAAGTTGAAAATGACAGGTGTTTAAAATGTTTTCATAGTAAAAAGTCCCAAATTTAATGTAGCTATAAAAGCTGTATGTTTCAAAATTTTAAACTGCTCTGTTGCCTCTTGAGAGTGAAATCTGTGTGGATCAGTCATGACCACATGAAACTTTCATTTTTATTTGGTGGGCTGATTCAATCCCCCATTGCACCCACTGGCACAGGCCTGGAGAATAACACCAGATTTTTAGCTTTCCTTCGGTATCACTCTCTGTCTTTGCACAAAACATCTCATGTGACAACTTCAGACGGCACAAATTGTAGAGCCAGGCTGTCAAGAGGATGGATTATTGGTTGTTATTTGAAGCTCCTGATCACTTATTGGAACATTTGTGCAACAAGATTTAACAAAGGGGGGAAAATCTAAATGCCATAAAGCAGCCAAAATACAGCTGTTCACACTGTGCACTGCAGTGGAGCTTTCAGTGGTGGCACCAACACCCTGGTTTTGGTGGAGATGGGTGACAAAACACAGGGACCAATGATCAGCTGAGGTGTTGGCACTACCTGCCAGCTTTGCCCGATGTTGTATAAAATCTGTTTTCTATCCAAGGGATAACATGGCTCTCCTGGATCCTGTAAGGCTGCCACAGCTGGCATTGTTCACCTGCACAGGAGAAGCTTTGGGCTGAGCTCAGGGTGGCCTTGCAGGGCCTGAGGGAGCTGCAGGAAAGATGGAGAGAGACAATTGCCAAGGGCTGGAGGGACAGGACACAGGGAATGGCTGCCAGTGCCAGAGGGCAGGGCTGGATGGGATCTTGGGCAGGAATTGTTCCCTGGCAGGGTGGGCAGGCCCTGGCACAGGGTGCCCAGAGCAGCTGTGGCTGCCCCTGGATCCCTGGCAGTGCCCAAGGCCAGGTTGGACACTGGGGCTTGGAGCAGCCTGGGACAGTGCAAGGTGTCCCTGCACAGGGCAGGGGTGGCACTGGATGGGCTTTAAGGTCCCTTCCAACCCAAACCATTCTGTGGTTGTACAAAATGTATCTTCTCTGCTGGCTAACAGGGTTCATCTCCCCTGGGGTTTTTTGTGTTTTCAGGGCTGGTTGTTGTTTTCTCCCTGGCTGCTGGGCAGTGTCACTGTGCTGTGGTGGGGCTGTGGTGGCACTGGCAGTGTGTGACATGGGACAGCTCCATTCCCTCCTCACAGAGGTCCCTGCAGCCCCCAGGTGACCCCTGGGAACAGGCACCAGCACAGTCTGGGGGTGTAGGGGGTCAGGGTCGAGCTCCCCTGTAGCTGCAGCAGGGACTCTTGGGGACACAGAATCACTGAGGGCATTTTTCTGGGAATCATCAAATTGTTTAAGTTGGGAAAAAGACTTTAAGATCTGACCTTGAAGTGGCATAATGGATTTTTGGGCTTCTGAAGGTGGTGTTCATACCTGTAGACAAGGGCACTTGTGACTTTCCTTACATTATGCTACAGACATCCTACAAATTAGGGAAAAAAACCCCCCAAACAAACAAACAAACAAACAAAAAACTCCCAAACAAACACAAACAAAACCACCAAAGACCCCCCCATGACAACACACAAAAAACCTCAAAAACCCCACATGCTGCAAAAATTTTTAGGTATTGAAACATTAGCTCAGTTGTGTACAAATTAATTTTTCTGTGTTTTTTTTTTCCTTAACAATTTGTTCAGTAACAAAATTTGAAGCTCCTTCGTTAGGTGTGTGAATCTTCCCTTTGTCATGCAAACCCCTCGGAGCTCGTCCCCTCTCTCCCTGGGCTCCGAGGAGTGACAGCAGCACTGAAGGGAGGTGCAGTGGCCGGGCTTGTGTGTGCCTGTTCTGGGCTCATCCCTCCTGCAGCCCAGCTTTTCTGCCTGCCTGGTTTCTCTATCCCATCTCCTGACGTTTTGCCTGCAATGTGTTGCACTTTTGCCAGACAGCCCAGGCTACTCCACCGCTCTATAACTGTGCTTGACATTTAATTTAAAATCAAAGATACCATTCTGTAATAGCTTGTTAAGCTGTGCCTCAGTCCCAAGCAGTGAAAGTCACCTGATTTTCAGTGGAAGAGGCAATTCACTGCTCTGGCTGTATTTTCAAGATGATTCTGCCTTGGAATAGGAACACAGAAAGGTTAGGTGCCATTCTGTGCCACCCAAACTCAAATTGAAGGCCCATAATTTATGAGTTGTCAGCACAAAACTAATTTCACTTCAAATATTTTCATTTCTTACAGGTCTGAAAAAGCAAATGTGTGGATAAACCTGGAATTCTCTATTATTCTGTACTTGTGTGGTGAAGAGATTTTTGTGTGAATAATTAACTGCATGGCCTTATATTTCTAGAGGGAACAAGGAAGCAAGGTGAAAACAATTAAATCTATATTTATACCAAAGAATTTTTTAAGCATGAACTAAGGGCTGGGTCTTCCCATGTTCATCTCAGTTGGCTGGAATATTTGTTGGAAATGAAGCCTTTTGTGCAGTTTGTTTGGGTTTCTTTAGTGAAATAGAAGAGCTGAAAGATGTCTCAATTCCACGAAAAATGTGGTTGCATCAAACATACCTACAAACTTGTCAGGGTTTTGTAGCCAAATGTCTATATTTATAGTAGAGGACATTGCATGCTCACAGTTCAGTTGTTTCTTCCAGAACAGACAAAAAGCTGAGGAATTTCATGTTCCCCACAGTGGAGCACTTTGCCTGTAGTGATTTTGTCACTTATTCCTGTGTAAAGATCCACTGTGATCCCAAGAAACATTTCTGGGATGTGCTTCACTCAAAATTATGAAAAATGGATGTGAAATTTTGGTTCTGTAAAAGCAGTGCTGAATACTGGAGGAAAGCTGGGCAAGCTGGGACAAAATTTCTGGACGTATTTAGGATAACAAATCGTAAAACTGTTTCCAGGTTTCATTATGTAAAACATTCTCTGTGACAATATCTAATCCAAAACACAGCATGTCCTGTCACACACGAGTGTGTGCAGAGACTTGAAAGTATCAGGGGTATCACAAAGCTGTACCTTAAAGAGAAAATAGATACCTACATGATACCTGACCTGGTAGGCTCTGGAGGGAGAGGAGGGTTGATCCTCCAGCTGCCTCCTCTCTGTCTGTGCAGGTGACAATGTCAGCACCAGGGACTCTGGCTGATAGAGGCACTGAGGGAATTCCTTTGGGAATCATAGAATTGCTTAGGCTGGAAAAGGACTTTAAGATCTTAAATTAACCCAACACTGCCAAGGCCACCACTAAACCATGCCTCAAGTGCCACATCCACGTGGCTTTAACCCCTTCAGGGATGGGAACTCCACCCCTCCTTGGGCAGCTGTTCCAGGCTGGAGAACCCTTTCTGTGAGGAAATTGTTCCTAATATCCAACCTGAGCCTCTCCTCCTGTCCCTGTTCCCTGGAGCACAGCCCGACCCCCCCGGCTGTCCCCTCCTGGCAGGGACTTGTGCAGAGCCACAAGGTCCCCCCTGAGCCTCCTTTTCTCCAGGCTGAGCCCCTTTCCCAGCTCCCTCAGCCCCTCCTGGGGCTCCATTCCCTTCCCAGCTCTGTTCCCTTCCCTGGACACCCCCAGCCCCTCCATGTCCCTCTTTGTGAGGGCCCAGAGCTGGGCACAGCCCTCGGGGTCCCTCAGCAGGGCCAGCACAGGGGACACTGCCCTGTCCCTGCTGCCACCCCAGGGCTGGCACAGCCTCTGGCACCCCTGGGCTCCTGCCCAGCCCCTGGCACCAGCACCCCCAGGGCTTGTTCCTCTGGGTGCTTTTCCAGCCCCTCTGCCCCACCTGGAGCAATCCAGGGTCCCTTCCTGAAGAATGTCCAACTTTCCTGGACAGTTGGAGTCTGTTCCCAGCCTTTGCATGTTAGTTGTTAATTGTGAAGCAATTTATGTATTCTGGTAATATCTCAGAGCAGTCTCAGCCATTGGGTGCTTTAAACCATAACTTCTATTTTAGAAGTACAATGTTTGTTTTGGAATTAATGGTGAATTTTAAGGCATGTACCATTTGCAAACCTTGCTGGTGTGAGGGAAGCTCAGTTTCAGGTATTTCAGGCTCCCTGGCCCTCATGTGAGTGTTCCATTCTGCCTTGGAGGTGACTAATAGCAATTAAGAGCCAGAAGATGTCATTATGATCCTCTGTGAGGGGTCTGTCACTACTGAAATTGTATAATTTAAACACAGAACCCTGGCTAAAGGCTGAACTGGCAGGTTTTTCAGGCTGTGGTGTTTAATGGTAGCAGTTCCTGTGGTGCTTTAGGGAGGTGTGCTGCTGTGCTCAGAGCTCAGCCCGTGCCACACCATGCAGTGAATGTTGGTGTTTCTGGAGGGCTGCACTGAACAGGGATTGATTTATGTCAGCTGTTGCTCTGGGGAGAATGGTTTGCATTTGGGGAAAGAGGAGGAGCCTGTAGGATTCATTAGGGTTCCTTTTCTCCTTCCCCTGGAATAGGCAGAGTATAAAATGGTTGATGACACCTCTTTGGGGTTTGTGCTTGTTGGTATTTGTTGGTTTGGGGGTTTTTTTGCCCCTGTCTCTGCCTGGGAATTGTCAGGACATGCTGATGACAGCTGCCCAGGATTTTGGGAAGCTTTGTCCTCTGGGTTTTGGGGCTGCAGCAGAACCTCAGATTGCCCTGGAGAGGTCTGTGCCTCCACTGGGGAAATGTGCCAGAATTAAAATTTGCATAAAAGCATAACAGAAGAGCAATGTTCTTTTTGCCACCTCCACTGGCTACCAGGGCCAAAGCTACCTGTAATGTGTATTTTCAGATTTCTGAGGGTTTTTTGCTTGTGAGTTGATTGGTTGGGGGGTTTTTGTGTTTTTTTGTTGGTTTGGGGTTTTTTGTTTTGTGTGTGTGTTTATGGTTTTGTTTTGGTTTTTTGTTCAGTTGGTATTTTTTGTGGGTTTGGGTGTTTTGTGTGGGTTATTTTTGGTTTGCTTTTTTTTTTTTGTGAGGTCATTTGCTTTGTTTTGGATTTTTGTTTGTTTGTTTTGCTTTTTTGTTTGGGCTTTTTGAATTTTTTTTCTTGGAAAAGAAACATTTTGTTAGAAACCAGAAATCTGCTTTCTGACTGACTGATGAGGTCCAAGTAAGAGAAAGTGGAGCTCTGTGGAGCATTCCCAGAAGTTCTTGTTGTGCTTTACCTTGCTTTGAGGCTTTGTTAGAAACTGAATTTCTAGTTTGCCAGAAATTACATAGAGGTCTTCACTTTGGTGAGCAGCCATTTAAAACTAATGTTATATGCTGTGTCAGTCTGAAATATGAGGAAATATCTGGGTGAGAAATGGTGGAAGTTCAAGGTGCTGGAGGAAAAAGAGACTGAAACTTCACACAGGAACATCTCTTCAAAGAGCTCGTTTCAAGGCTGGGATGGGGAGGGGTCTTCAAATAATATTATTTAAATAATTTAACATGAACTCGAGGAGATAGTACTAAAAAATCCAGATTTTAGGCTTAAAGGTCAAACACACTGCATTAAACCAAGGAAATTAATTTATATGAGAACAGATGAAATATCTCCTTCCAGCTTTCTAGAACAGGCCACTAAATATTTTTTAATTGTGGCTGGTCAATAGTTACTTAATCTGATTAATGACTGCCAACCTTTAGCAGCTTTCTGTTAATGACTGGAGGTTGTTAATGCTCATTTCTCTCCCTTCTCTTGCCCTGCCCTGCTCTCTGAGTTCTTTTGTATTGCAATAGGAAACCTTCCGAGACTTTCAGGAAATTATCCCTGACAGCCAAGCTCATGTTTACAGTAACAAAGTGATCTCATGGCCATGCATGGGAAAAATAATGTTATTTTTTCATAGCAATTAACTTACGACTTGTGGTGATTTATTGAAAATCACTATGAAAAACCTGCCCAGGATATTTGCTTCAGCTGAGATCATAATCCTCATTTTCTCCTGAATCAACAGATCAAACTCTTTCAATCCCTCCTTTTCTTGATGGAGCTATTCCTCCTCCCACTCTGCCTCTCCTTGCCACTTCTTCATTAGTGGCTTTTGTCCTTTTTCTCCTCTCAAAATGACAGTGCCTGAATTCTTTTTTATTCAGGAGATGTGGAAGGACAGAAACTCCAGGTTCTTCATATCTAGCAGAGCCAATGGCTGCAAACCTCATTTCTGTTAATGAAAACATCCAGATTTGGGTTTCAGAAAGCTTTGAAACTGTGGCTCTGACATCAGCTGAGCTATTTCTGACCTCAGGATACTCGAGAGTTCTTCAGAAGATTTTCCTGTCACCAACTTTGACTGATTTCAGGCTTTGCTGACTTGAGGCTGGCACAATGCGTTGACATGTACATTGAATTAATATTTTTGTAGTTGCATGGGAATTCTCTTGCATTTCCTTAAGTGAGTACTTCAGAATTCCACAAGAATATACAAAAAAAGTTTCTTATACCAGTAACTGCTCTGTTTGCTGGCATGCAAAGCACGCCAGAAGATTGAACTGCTGTGTGCAGAATGTTAGCTACATTATGAAACACTAAAAAACCAGCTTTATTCCTGGCTGTTCTTCCACTTGGAAGTGCTGTTGGACACTCATGCTTAATTGGAACTGGAAAGCATCTTGCAAATTGGGTTTTGGGTGGGGTTTGGTTGTTAAGTCAAGCTTGCCAAATTATTTTGTTGCATTTCTGCTGGAATCTGGTGGTTTGGAATGGGTTGGTTTGACTAAGTAAAAAAGTGTCTTAAAAAAAGAATAAAGACAAATACAACCAAAATTCAACGTTTGGTTGTTTTCAGGCAAAATTGTCTGAGTGAGGGGTTTGAAATGCTGCTGTCCTGAGGGATCCCAGCACAGAGCTCCAGCTCCAGCCCACGGGGAACATTTCCTCTCCCCTAACACTGCTGCATGAAGGACACAATTATTGTTTGGCAGGAAAAAAAATGATAACACTTTTCCAGCTCCCTGTTTCCTCTTTGGTAATTCTTGTTAGAACTTCTGGAGACAAGGAACTCAATTTTTTTGTGATGTCTTTTCCAGGAGCTTTAAAAAGTGAGAGCTTTGTGTGCATTAAGAAAGGGCATTGTGTGTCACTCAATGAAGGCAGCAATGAGGCTGGTTTTGAGAGGCCAAAACCCTGTTGATACACATTAGTTTGGAGGTAGATCTTCCACAATGGCAGCTTTTTTCCAAGGGCTGCTCCCGTCTCAACAATGTGGAAATCTTCAAAGGCGCTCCTTCATCAATATGCAAATCTTCAAAAGGGGAATTACACAAAACCAAGAAAACTCTCAAAAGGAAAGTGGTTACCCAAAGATGTAAAAATCTTTGTCAGGGACAGCTCCTCAGCGATTTAAAAGTTTTTCAAAGTGGAAATCACCTCAAGCAATGCAAATTCTCTCTGTGCATGGGAAAGCACCAAGAACACTCGTGTGTGTAATCTTTAAAGTGGCAGGAAGTGTTCTCTTGAAAATTATTTAAATGGCATTTTTCAGAATTGGTGCTGTATGTACAATGCCACTACTGTGGGATACCTTGAGGGTGGTGAAGCTTTTGAGTTTACCAGAGGAGTTTTGGTTATGTCTTTATCAGATGGAGATCAGGCTGTGAAGCAGCACTTTGAGATAAGTGGTTTTTATTAGGCTCTTAATGGGGAATTATGAACTGCTGGATGTGGTTCATTAAGCAGCTATTTGTCAGCTCTTTTACGTTTGCAGCAGATATATTATTTATGTTTATTTTGAAGCAACAAGTCCAGCTTTGTGAGGACCAGAAGCCTTGCTGGTATGCCAACCACCGGGGAGGGAATTGGTGTTGTGTCCTGCTTGTCCTGAATGTTTGATGATGGGATGCCCACGGTGTCCTGTGGGACAGGGAGGCACCACTGGCTGTCAGGCACCTTATTCTGTGTGTCTGTGCACCTGACAGCTTTTTTATTTCCTGAAGATCAAGATGTGTTCCTAACAGCAGTAATGCAAGGTTAGCTAAACTGCAATACAGTATTTCTTTTTTTCTGGAAAAGCAGCACAACTCTCGTCTTTACTTCAGCCATGTGCTCAGTACTTGGCCTCTTCGGAGGATTTCAGGTCCCAGGCCTTAAAGGAAGGGGAAAGGGCCCTGCTCTGCTGCTGGGGTTTGCTCTCTCCAGTACCTGAGGTGGTGTCAGGTGTTGGCTGTGAGTTTGTCAGAAGAAGATCATCATGTTGTCCCAAATAAAAGGCAGATATTTTAAACCAATTCTATCCCAGTTAGCCAGACAATTCTGACAGCCACCAGAGGTCTGTTTTAGTGGCTGTCAGCTCCTGAATTCTGGAGCCCTGCTTGCTCTGCCTGCCCTGAAAGCCTGGTGCCTTTGCTGAGCTGTGGGCATGGAAATGGCAATTCTAATGCATGGTGTAAATAGCACAGCTCAGCAAAGTAGAACTTGCAGGGAAAGCTGTATTTATTTGACTGGCTCTTTGCTCACTTGTTGAACCTGGTTAATCATATTTTCTGAGAACAGCACAAGCCTTTCTATCTATGGTGACTGCAACATATACCCTGTATTTCAGTTTGATTTTGAAATATCACCCGGATGATTTGTGTTTGCTCTTAAAGCTGTGCTGAAAGAATATAAAGGAAGTCATTATTCTCATTCTGTTTAAGCTGGAGATTTACTCCATTTCCATAAACCTAAGACGACAGCCTCTTTTCAAGATAATTCACATACTGTGCCTTGCAAGCTGCCTGCTTATGATATCTGAAAGAGAAATAGTTAGAAAAAGAAAAGAAAAAGCAAATAATTTTCACTCAGTAAGTAGATTTCCCCCCAAATATCTCAAAGGTGATGCTGCTCTCAAATTATCTCTTAGGTTTTGGGGTTTGCTGTCATAAAGTGAAATACTAAGTGTTTGTAATTATTAGTAATGAGGAGAAATAGTCTATTTTAAGTAGCAGTTATTTTATATCATAGCATTGATATGTTGAGCACACATCCTGTTCAAGCATGATTTTGTTATTTCAGAAAGTGGTTTATGGCTTCTGTGCATGGAAGCTGACCTGGGGGTTAACAACTATTACAGTTCCCTATTAAAAGCTGGAGCTGGCTTGTGTTAAAGGAAGCTGTTGTTCTGCCCAGGAAATGTGGGCTTTGCTAGTGGGAAAAGACAGGAATAGACCCTGCTCTGTACCACAATCCTGTCGTATTTTACCTCTACCTGGCAAAATCCTTCTGTTTGCACAAACACAGTCATTGTGGCCATTATATGAAACCATAATCCACACAAACACAGAGCACTTTCTGAAATGGCTTCAGAAGGGTGGTAGAGATTTGGGGGAGAAAAGCTGGCTGCTTCCAGCCCTGGGATATTCTCTGTCTGGTTCTTATATTTGCAAGGTACAAACAGTCACGTTGTTTTGCTCTGTAAACCTGAAGAAAAGCAAAATAAAAATCCTGTGGCCCTGCACTGAAAGTGCAGTGTGTGGGTGGGACACCCCAGTGCTGAGTGTGGCTGCTAATTAAGGCAGTCCCTTGATGACCTTAGCCCCAAAAGCAGGCTTGGAAATGGTGAAAAACTGGGAGGGGCAAAGGAGCTTCATAAGATGTTGCTAAATGCACACAATTCTCAGCAAAAGAGTTTCTAATAAGATGTTTGTTTGTTTGTTTGTTCTTGAGAACCTGCACAAGCCCTGCCCAGAGCTCAGGGTCGCCTTAGGAGGGAAGGGAAGGGAAGGGAAGGGAAGGGAAGGGAAGGGAAGGGAAGGGAAGGGGCACATCCCCTGGGAGAGCCTCAGGATGGCAATGTCCCTCCTCCCAAAATGCTGTGAATTTGGTAATTTTCAGTTACTCCTGTGGGCTTCAGGAAGGTGAAGGGGTGGGGGAGGTCTGACACAGATTTTGTAGGAGGTAAAAGGGCTCTTGTACTGCTTTGATTTATAGGATAACTGTGTTAAGGAAATTCTGGGATTTTCCCTTTTCTTTTTTTTCAATACCGACATGTGGCAGTGAGTTTAAAAAGAGCACAAAACATCCAGGTTTCCTGCTGAGAGAAATTGTACTTTATAACATCTAAGCATCCTTACCTAAATTACTTCTTTTATTTAATATATATAAATTTCTCCAGTCCCAATGCCATGAGAGGCATTAATTTAGCTTCCCATGGGATTTTCTGCTCAGGGCTGACCTTGTGGAACAGACTGGCTGGAGTGTAATAGAACTGTCAGAATTGGGGAGGTACAGGTTCCAACCAGCATAATGCTGGTTTTCCATCCAATTTTTTTGCATATTTTTCATGTATTCTTCTGATAGGCAGTGGCAAGATGTTTAGAGATGCTATTTTTATATGAAAAAAAACCCCATGAATTGTTGGTGTCTTATTTTTAAAAATTGTTTCAAAGTTCTTTGCATGTTCTTGGAAACGAGAGCAAATGTGTTCTGCAGTGCACAGGTAGTGTGAGGGGAAGTTCTCCTTACCTGGGGTGAGAATAGACCCTTTTTGTCTCTGTATCAGACCTGTTGTGGGTGTCAGAATGGTCTGGCTAGTTGAGACAGAATGTGTTTAAAATATCTTCCTAGAATTTGGGACAACATGCTAATTTTCTTCTGACAACCTTGCAGTCAACACTTGACAGCTCATAGAATTTTCTTTTATTTGTGTATATATATATATATATATGTGTGTATATATATGTATATATATAAATACAATATATAATATATATTATATATTTTTATATTTTATTATATATATTTAT
>VWYP01027735.1:21226-88016 GCA_013400435.1 Pycnonotus jocosus | reverse complement strand
CCAATCCAATCCAACCCAATCCAATCCAATCCAATCCAATCCAATCCAATCCAATCCCACCCCTGCATTGCTCTGCAGAGTTTGGCTCTGTGTGTTTGTCATTACTGACTTTATCCAGCCTGAGACACTTTCCTGTGCTTGGCAGCTTTCAGGAGCCATTGCACCTTTTGGTTGCATCTGGAGAACCTGTCTGCCTTGAGCACTGAGATGATGATTTTGGCAGTCAGAGTGTGAGGAGCTGCTGGTTTTATCTTGGGTTATTTCTCCCCTGTCTTGGCCATAGCAGGGAGGGGCTTGAGCCCTAGTCTTCCTTTAGTTGTATATATATATTTAAAAATTTTATTAATAAAAGTTAAAACTAACAAATCTTTTCTCTTACATGCCCTAATCTCTCTGAACATTTGTTTGTGATTATTTTGTGCGCAGATTTTTTTGTGCTGCTTTCAATCAGAATAATTTCCAACAAAAATGCAAAGCTGAAGTTATTTGAAACTTTGCAGGCTCTATAACTTTAGCAGAAAGAACTCTTTGTGGCTTTCAGATTTCTTGCATGCATGGGGGTTTTTTTGGCCACCATCATGGATGTGTGTTTGTGCACTATTTTTCACTTTTAGTGACACTTAAACCTGATGGGCTTTTTAAAGTATTCCTAGGTCAGAATATTTAAAAGATGCTCAAGGATTTCAATCATTAGCAAAATATGGTTTAAATCTTAACTCTTAAAATTAGATCTTTAAATCTAATTTGACATGCACTCGCAGCTAAATGAGTGCATGCCAAATTAGAAGGTGTTTTCCCTCTCCTGTAGGATCTCCTACCACTCACAGTTCAAAATCTGATTTTATGAATATGTGGGATCAGAATAGGTTTCCAGAAGACAGCCTTTGCCACCCAGTAGAGAGGGTTGGTTAATTTTTTTTCTTTCTTGCCAGAGAATTTATTTTTAAGACATTTTCTAGGCTATTTCTCAATTAAAGATGGTAAATGAAAGTAGAACCAGCAACTAGAAAATTGGAGGTTGGGAAGTAGGTGATGAGATCTGGTGCCTTTCTGTTTTGTTGCCTCAACACAAAGTTTTACTGTACCTATCAAGGTCTGTTTCAAAATCTGGAGATAACGCTGTCATGAGAACTATGTCAACACTCCTCTTCAAATCCCAAATTGCCTGACAGAGAATTTTTTCCTGTCTCTGAGGATTATTTGGCTGTGATACTTTTCTGGAAAATGTTGTTATATTTGGCTTGCCTTGGTTTTTGAAGCTTGTGGATAAGACAATGATAGAACTGACCTTTGTCTAAGAGGTCAGTGTCCAAAAGAGAGAATTTGGTATTCTTTAGGCTGGGGCAGCAGAAGAGGAGTGTTAATATATTTAATGGTTGTAAATTAAAGTTTTTAGTGACTTGGTTAAATCACTAAAATGGAAAATGCATGAAAATGGAAATGAAGAGAAGAGAGTGCAAAAATCTAAGAAGTGCTTTAGTTTGTGGCTATAAATTCAGAAATGCCTAAGAACAGAAGCAGGTAAAAGAATCCTTTGTCTTCTGTGTGCTGTGGGGACCAGCAGTGTAATTGTGCCATGTTATGTTTGGGATCTGCTGTTTGATGGCAGGGAATTGGAATTTCTGTCAATTTTATCCTTTTGGAAGCAGCTTTAGGCTCTCCATGGGTCTCTCCTTGTGCCTGCAGCCCTGGCCCTGCCCTGGAATGAAACCTCCCTGCCTTAGGAGGAGCCAGCTGTGCCTTAGTCAACTAATCTATATGGTTTGGGATTGGTCCCAGATTATTCCTGCTTTTAGGCAATCTACGAGGGCTTAAACATAATAAAAACTCTGCTGGATTCTTATTGCCTTGCTTTTAGTTTGTTCACCTATTCTGTTAATAGCTATTATTAGGAAAAAAATCAATACTTTGACAAATATGACAACTTTAACAAACCAAAGAATGTGGAGGACTGATGTGCTTAAGGAAAGAATTGATTTCAAAATTTTCTTGGAATTTACAGCAAGGCTGTTAACTTCTGTTAGTTCAGCTGGTAATATTTTATTTTCTGTTGTTCTGGATGTAAAGTACAGGAAATAAAGGAGACACTGGAGAACCTTTTGGGAGATTTTGATCAAACTACCAAGAGTCCAAAAATGTTTTAATCACTTTAAGCTTTTGTGGGAGGGAAGGAGGAGAAAATTTTTTACCAGCTCTTTTGTGAAAAGGCATCCAAAGCTAATTAAATGTTGATTCATCTCTCTCATTTCACATTAAGTATAGTCTGAAGATATAATTCACCAAGATTATATTCTGATTTTTATTTATTCATATGATAAATAAGTTTGCATATGTTCTATGCAAAAAAGTGTGGGATTTTTTTCTGTCAATTAGTTGTTTTATATTACTCAAATCTAACTTCAGTAACTGTGCAAACAGAATTATCTCTGACATAACGGCACCACAGTCTCCTCAGTAAGGGAGGAGTGCAATGGTTCCAAAATTAGCTTATTAATTGTGTTGCATTGTGAAAATAATATTAAAATAAACCACTTACACTATTATTCTTGTAATTGTTGCTTTCAGAGTAGTGGTGAAGCTGTTTTGAACGTTGGCAATTATATTTGAAATCAGAGCAGTGGCCCTGCCTGTGAGAGTAACTTCAGCAAGTTTGGATTTCAAGGAAAACATTCTGGTTTACGTTAGGTTGTCCCAGATTTGAGGGAGATCTCTTACCTGCCCTTACAGGGGATGTCAGAAGGGGTCAGAAACCACAATTTCTCTGAACTATGTTTTCCTGTGAGATTTCCTATGGGCTCTGGGTGTGCTTCTCATTGCCCAGAGGAGGAGGGGGAAGAGCTGGGTTGGAGGGATTAAAGGGAATCTTTTGCCTCATTTGGACAACCAGGGGTGTTAAAGGTGAGGTGTGGATACCATGTTACTGGAGAAGTGCTTTATGACTTTCATTCTATGACCAAGTTTTCCTCTGGTTGAACTGAAGTTCTTTTCCTGAAGAGAGGCCCCGGTGGGCCAAGTCCCTGCTGTGCTGGTGGCCCTGGGGAGGGACATCCCACACACCCCCCAAGCACCCTGGGCACAGTGATGCTCTGCTTTACTGCTGGGAATATTCCCAGCGCTGGGAGAATTCTTGAGACTGTCCTGGGCAAATTTAGGAGACTAACCCAGAGGAGAGGCTTCTGACAATGCACTCTGAGGCTGCTCTCCCTTTGGCTCAAGATAAAAGACCCCAGTGTTGTTTATTTTCAATTGTTCTGATCTCCAGCATTCAGTGAGAAATGCAGTTCAGCTGCACCTGAGGAATGCAGCCACTCTGTGCCAGCTCCTTTAATATTAATGAAGAAATTGGGCTGTCAGTGCTCTCTCCTCACATCTGTTCCCCAGCAAGGAAAACCATTCCCCGAGCACCGGGGGCTGAACACACAAATAGATTTTTAAAATGAAATCGTTACAGGAGCAGAAATCTAATCCTTCAGTTAATCACCAGCAACATTTGGAAAGAGAGGAGCTATTGTGTGTCTGCCTTGCCTCCCCTCAGGTGAGCAGCAGGAATAAAGCACATCGGGAAATGAAACGTGTGTAAATCGTGCAAAAGGAGAAGTTGACCAAAGTTGTGTTTCAAGGTATTCAAAGAGCAGGAGAATGTGGATTAGAGCTGGGGGAAAAGAATCAGCTCAGCTGCTGAAAAATGGACAACATTTCTGTTATGTTTCAAAGGTGACTTCTGCACTAAGACAAAAAGGGTTTAATCTGAGGGGCTTTTAAAGGCAGGCATCCTTCTATTCATGATTTCAAGAATTTTAGCAGAAACAGAATAACTATTTTTCTTAAATTCTGACTTCTTAAAAATTTGTCCTCCAGGTAAACAGGCAAATCTTTTTTTCTGTCCTTAACTGGAGAGAAATACAGGCTGTATTTCAGCTATTTCAATAGAAGATCACCAGATTTTGGGTATGATTTAGAGGTATTTTTAGTATTTACTCTGTATTTGCTCTGAATTTCAATATAGAGGGTGGTTTTTTCCCCTAGATCTGAGGTATGCTTGGTTCTGTTTGCCCATCTGTGGATTGACAGGATTTTAGGTGTCTCACAAGAAAACAACAGCTCTTCAATGATGCATTCCCTGTTCCTGGCAAGTTCACTGTTCATGTGAACAGGGCTGGGAATGAGAGGCAGACACATCAATTCTTCATGGAGAGGGGAAAAAAACCCTGCAGTCAATAGAGTTGGAAATGAACAGCACCTCTCTCTTGCTTTTTAGGGGTGGGTTTTTTTTTAAAGCACACATCCAGACTTTTACAATCTTGCTGGAGACCTATTTTAGCTGGCTGGAATTTTGGGTCGAGCTGTCCCTAGAAGGATGTTTTTTATGGGTGCAAAAAGTGCAAATTGGGTGAGGTCTGAGCTTTGGTTCTGCATGGTTTTCCATGAGATTCCTGAGCAATTAGTGCATTAATCAGTGAGAGTGTCCTGTTGCCTTCAGGCCTGTGGTAAGGATGTGTTACAGAGTGCTTTTTAGGGGTGGGAGACCCTCGGGGCACTGATAACCTCCAGTGGGGCAGCCTGAAATCCCCATTATGGGATGCTTGGTGGGTCAGCTCCTCTGACCACAAACACCCTGGCTTCTCCTGCTTCTCCAAGAAATCCTCCTGCAGTGCTGCCCACACACTGACCAGGGAGAAGAGAGTTCAGTGGTGGAAAAGTCATCTTTGTGTTTAGAACATGAAATATAAAAGTGAAAATAAAATTACACACATGCTATGACTGGAAATTTCTCTAGTTCCATTGTGAAAATGGGATAAACCAAATAACCTTGGGTTAGGTTCCAAGGGTTAGGGTCAGGCTGTCCCTTGCTCTGGTCCTGGGTGCCTTCATGCAATAAATTGCTTTCAGAGTTTTGTCTGACTCCAAAGGAGAAATCCCTCAGGTGAACAGCCATTTAGTGATGCAGTTCCTGTACATGCCATAGGGAGAGGGCAAAAAAGTGCAGAGGCTGCTTGTGAATGAGAGCTTTTCCCAGGGAAGGATTCTTCTTTGCATTTATCTGGTTGGCTGTGAGCTGAACCCAGCAGCTTTGCAGACCTGTGCCAGGCTGTTTTTATTTTAACAAGTCAAACATTAAAGAGGCTGTGGCTGTCTGCAAAAAGCCTCCATGCAAGAGTTAGCTCCAGTAGTGCCTGGGGCAGGGGGTAGGGCTGGGGTGATAGATGCCAGGGCTGCTTAGGAGGGTTTTATTCCTTCCATCGTGGAGCTGGTGCTCTGTATGTGTAAATAAAATAAAGTATTTCTTCTGCCTTTGGCATTTCTGTGCAGACTGTTGCTATAAAGGCGAAAACCCCTGAAATATTTTAATTTTTTTTTTGTATTCAGAGAACATTTTGTTGTCAGGGGTTATGTGTTGGGAAAAGTATTGAATATTCTTAGGGTGGGCCACTTTCATTGTAGGAGAAAGCTCAAAATGTGTCTGGTCTGATGAAAGAGCATCTTGCATCTTTCTGCAAAACAGGGGGAAGACCAATGGTTCCATTACAGTAGCTAAGAGATGAGAACACTATAATCATTTAAGAATATTAGAATATAAGAACACTGTAACCATTTATTCTGCAAAGCTGATAGGCAAATGCAAAGTTAAGCTTTAAAAAGGAAGGCACAAGTGTTGTCAGTGTATTGCACTAGAATTCTATGCTTTTGTTCCTATTACTTGATTTTCCCCCTAATCTAAAGAGATATATAAAAGAAGGTTTGAAGTATGTAATTTAGGAGATTCTTACTGCATTTTTCCTTGTTGGCACACGTGTTATAAGCTGTATGGGCTTGGATAATATTTGTGTAACTACAACTTTGTGCATTAGGAATGGAGTTTGTCACGTGCACGTCCAGCCAGCAGAGCTGAGCACCCAGAGTTGCCAGGGCCCTTCTGTGCCCTCCTGGCCACCTGCTGAACACACCTGGGCTTCCCCTCTCTAAATGCACTCAGCCCACATCCCTGAGACAGCTTTTGAAAATGCAGAAGGTGTCTGGCTCGAGTTCCATCTGTGCACATCCAGCCCTGCTGGAGGCAGAACGGGACAGAAGGAAACAGGAATTGGGGGGGTGGGAAGGGGCAGGGATCACAGAATCCTTCAAGGGTGTGTTCAGGGGGTGGTGGCCACAATCTCACCTTGCTGCAGCCTCTGTGTTGACATGGAAAATGATATCGGGGTAGTGTCAGGCAGCAGAGTCTGGGGACAGGGAATTGTGGTGGAATTAGCACTGTTCTGCCACAGCTGAATATGGGAGAATAAAATATTTCCCTCCTTGAGGCTTGCAGGTACATGAGTAAATCTCAAGAGACATGTTAATCTGAACCAGTAATTTGTAATATAACTCAACTAAGCATTGACAAATCCATTTGATACAGGACTGATAATTTTTTTTTTTTTTTTTAAATTTTGAGTGCTTAAAGTGTTGTATGCACCAAAGCTGACGTGTCAAGATAAACGTGTGTGAGTTATTTCCCTTTCCTCCCCCGTTTATCATCAGTGACTGGGAGAATAAAATACTGTTATATTTTTCTGGATCTTACAGTTTTACTTTGTTTTATTGTGACATCTGTCACACAAAAAGTTTTATCCTCCTAAGCATCTTACAAAGAACTGCTTTTTTCATGGTGAGGACTTAATCTTTGATCATGACATATTTCAACCAAGACGTGTCACTTAGACACTGTTTTCTTCAAGCTGAGGAACTCTTGGAGGTGTTTACTACTAAACAGAACTTTGGGGAAAAAGAGAATATAATTTTTGTGTCATGGAGAATATTATGATGCAAGTGGGAGCAATTTCAAAAGAAGTAGAAAAGAGAAGAAGTATAAAACCTCAATAACAAGAGAATGTGCAAGTCTTCGTTTGTTCCATGCTGTCTTGATTTTTTTTTTTTTTGCCTCAAAAAATGGCAGCTGTCTCACGTACAGCAGCTTCATAAAGACAAGCTTAGTTGCATTGCTTTGAAAAAATGTATGACCAAATTCTGAGCTCAAATATAAGTAGCAAACCTCCACTCATGCCACCGAAATGTCACAGTTACACACCAGGAGACAACTTTGTGCTTCAGGTTGCATGGGTCCCATTTAGTTTAGATTTCCACCAGGAATCGTATTCATTGGATAATTCTTCATCTTTTTTTTCTGAATTGCAAGAAGATTAAAAGCAAAAAAGAAAAGTGAAAGATGTTTGGAAAAGAAGATATTAGCAGGAGACTTCCGCATTTCCACTAACAAATGGAAAAGTGCTTGAATAATTCTCTTTCTTTTCAGTGTTATGTAGGCATGCAGTGCTGTGCATTTTTGGTGTGTCACATGTGGTAACATGAAAGATGAGAGGGCAATGGGAAGGTTAATCAGTGCTCCAGCACCAGCTCAGAGCTGCTGCTCTGGAGGCACAGTTTGGATGCAGTTCTGAAATGGCTGCAGGAATTGCGCAGTGAGGGAATGTATTGATCCCTCACAGCTCCTCACAGGAGTTCAGCTCACTTTTTGGAGGGAAGTCCCTTCTCCTAGAAGCACATAGCAAATTTCTCAGGGCACTTTTAAAATACCATTGGAATAATGAAGGCTGTCCTGAGCAGACTGAAGGGGAGGCACTTTCCCATTCCAGAGAAAAGGGAGATAATGGGCAGGTTAGGCACCATTCCTCCATAATGGGAGACACCCAGGGGCACCCTCCATGTGCTGAGCTGCTGTCCCTCCATCAGGTTCTTCTGTGTCACCCAGGTCACCTCTGCAGCTGTTCCTGTGCTATTTTATGGGAAGGAGCAGCAGAACTCGTCATCTTCAGCAAGGTCCAGCCCAGTTCTCCATCTCACAATCCCATTGAGGAGGAATTGTCCTTGTCCTGGAACAATCCCTCCCCAGTGATGGGCACAGCTCCTGGGCACAGTCCCAGCCCAGTTCTCCATCTCACAATCCCATTGAGGAGGAATTGTCCTTGTCCTGGAACAATCCCTCCCCAGTGATGGGCACAGCTCCTGCCTGGGGTGTCAGCTGCTCCTTGGTGGCTGTTCCTGGTTTGCCAAGGTGGGCATGTTCAGCCCTGCCTGGGTTTGCACTGGTGAAGGGATAAAAGCCCTTTATTCCTGCAGCAACACAACAATGCAGCCACCTGAAGGAAATGGGTTTAGTGGGGGATTTTTCCTGCATGTCAGGCCCCAAGATGAGGAAGCAGAGGGGGAATTGCAGTAGGAACAGTAGTTTGTGCTCTGCAGTGGATTGTGGCCACTCCTGAATTCCACCCTGCTCTGAAAAGCATTTCCCTGCATATTTCTGCCTGCTTTTCCCAGCCCTACAGCTACAATCACGGAATCACTGAATGGTTTGTGTTGGAATGGACCTGGAAGATCATCCCAGCCCCTGCCACGGGCAGAGACACCTTCCACAGGACCAGACTCCTCAGAGCCTGCCCCTGAACACTTCCAGGGATCCTCAGATCCCAGAACAGCACCCATCCCACCCCACCCTCTGTTCTGGGCATGGATTCATTCACAAAACAGATCGAATGGAATGGAGCCATCAAACAATTTCCCCTTGCAAAAGCTACTGTTTCTCTTCAGGATTTAAGACACCTGAATGCAAACCTACAGTACTCAAAGTAGATAAAATATGATAGGAAAAGATATTTGGGAGGGAAAGTGTGGAATCAAATGGTCACTCCATATAAACAGAGCACAGACACGTCCATTGAGTATATTGGAGGATGTGAGAAAAAATTAATGTACAGATTTAAAATGTGCAATATTTTAAAACAGTAATTATTGTCCAGAGTTGCAAAAAGGAAAGATATGATAGCTTTTAGGGTATTGAAGCTTGCTGTGTTTTCTGCCTGTTTTCCCCTACAGATACTTGTTTGAAGGGCTGTGGATTGAGGTTTTGTCTGGGTTCCTAAGGTTAATGTGGGTTCTCCTGTAGTGTCTGGTTATCGATCTCTGCTTCTCTCTGCTTTATAAGATATTTTGATTGTCATCTTGCTCATGCACTGTTAAGGTTGAAAAATAAGATTTCTGTGTATTGTTCCATGGCATAGAAGAGTTAAAAATATATATATGCTTCTCCATTTTTGTCCCTAAGTAATTTCTAGGCTGTGATTTCCACTTTATTTTTTAACCCCAATCCCATTAGCCTTTAAATATTGTGAGTGGGGATTTGGGGAATGGGGTTTATGTTTGGGTGTTCAGAAGCCCCTCAGCATGAGTTTGTGATCAGCACACCTGCCTACAGCTCTTCAGAGGGTGAAATATGAATTAAAATGAGTAATTAAGCACATAAGCAGTTTTGAAGACGCTTACAGTCAGTGGTGATGTTCTTCAGGCATGGAACTGCCTCCTCTACCCGAAGTGTACTCAGAGAAGGGCAAGTCTGATGTTTTCATTCCTGGGAAATGCAGCAGTCATTGCGATCAGCTGGGCTGGCCTGGGCTGGGCTTTGCCTTACTTTTCCTGAGGGGTTTCATTGTTGATGAATGATAGTGGTTTGTGAAGTGACCAGAGGGTAAAGAAGTGGTGGCTCTGTCTGAGTGGCTAAGCTCCATCACAGAGCAAGGACTGGGAATTCTTTCCTGAACGTCATGTCCTATTCTGTCCACCCTGCCCAGGTAACTCTCTAATACCAACAAATCACTTCCTTTTTTATTTCCAGTGTAACTTATTGACATGTCTACCTGAAGGCCTTTTGAAAGAGAGAAATCTCAAATACATCTGGAGTATTTTAAATTCCTGCACCCACGAGGAAAGCTCTGGGATCTGTGAGGAGGTTGTGGTGTGGGGTGCAGCTGCCTGCAAGCCCTGCTGCTCCCTCTTGGGTGTTCCCTGAGAGCAGCGGGCAGGGATGAGGAAAGGGCAGGAAGGGGAATTTTGGGAGCAGTGGGATGTGTCTGTGCCAGTCTTGGCCTTGACAGGGAGAGAAGGAAGGTGCTTCCCTGAAGGCTTTTTTCCCCTCAGTCCTCATGGAATGAAACACCAGGAGCCCGTGTGGGAGTGCCTGTGATGGGAAGAGCCCACAGGGGAGGCAGCCCTGCTCCCACTGATGGCTTTTTGGAACTACCTAGAACAGAGGCCAGACAAAATCAAGGGAATAAAAAGCAGTTGTATTTATTGAAGGGCCCTCAGGTACATTTAGGGCAGACAAAGCCCTCCAGGAGCTACACCTGAAATGAAAGAGGAGTCACAGGTTTTTATACTTTTATAAGTTTGGGCCATTTACATATTGGGGTTCATCTTCCAATTCCAGCTTCAGGTCATGAAGTCATTTACCCCAGGTTTGCTCCCCCCAACTCCCTTTTGTTCCCATCTCTCAGGGCCTGAGGCAGTGAGGTGTCCTTGATTCCCAGGCCTGCAGAGGAATTGCTGTGTCTGCCCAAAATGGGGAAGCAGCAGCTCACACTGTGTGTGGAGTTTAGAGTTCTACACTAAAGAATTGCAGGGTTACAGATATATGAAAAATCTAAAAGCTAAAATCCTCAGGCATCACCACACTGAGCTGGAGTTCAGGAATGCTCCCTGGGGATGCTGGAACTCTGCAGAGGAACAGGTCAATCTGCCAGGCAACACTGGCCTTCCTGAAATAATGCTTGTTCCTGAGTGATCACTTGTGTTTGTCTGCTCAGAGTGCTCAGCACTTGTTTTGGTCCAAACAGCATGAGAGCACTGAAGGGGTTAATCGGGGCAGGGTCTGCAGGGATGGGGAGGGCTGCAGTGGATCCTGTAAGAGCAGTGCATCAGCACCTCCCCAGCTCTTCCCATGAGCCTGCCAGGATCCCTGGATCTCCTGACTCGGAGGTGATGCCTTGGTGCTGTGCAGCCTTTGATAGCTCCTCCACTGGATTTGTTTCAGTGGCCTCTGGGTGCCTCTGGGAGCCCTGGTGTGCTCAGAGACACGAGAGGAAAATGCACATGTTGTTAAAAGTTATTGATCGCCTCCCAGGCCTGGAACATCAGCACTGATTTCCACATGAGTGCATTGTGAAGTGTCCATCCATATTTATTAATCACTGATGGAACAAAGCAGAAGGATCCAGAGATGCCTTCCCAGGCTGAGCTGAGTTGGAGTCGTTCATAAATAACGTTTGCATGTGCTCATGAGGTGCTGGGTTTATTTGATTTAAATTATTAATGGCTGCAACTTTATTATTGGTGTTTACTCTGCATTGGATTGGATTTCTATGCTAATAACGCTGCTGCCTGGTGCCCACCAGGGGCTGGGGTTGCTGTCAGCCCTTGTTTGAGGCTCCTCTCCCCTGACCTTTCTGCAGTGCAGGGGGAGGCACAGACCCTGCCCAGAGCCATGGGCAGGAGCTCAGGGGCAGAAGCTGCTCCTGAGCTCTTTTCCTGGGCAGGGAGAAGGATTCTGTAGGCTCTGCACCCTTTGCAACATCCATAAATGACAGGATGTGGCTAGATTTAGACAATTTCAAGTCCAGCTGTTCAGTGACCTCTTGCAGGTAACGCAACAAAACATGTCCCTGCACACAAGGCAGAGCCAACGCGACACAATCTGGTCCCTGAATTGGTTTCCTTCTCGGGAAGCAAAAGGGAAAAGAAAAGAAAGAGAAGTGCTTCCATGCTGTGCACTTATTAAAGTAGCATTCAAAGGTATGTTTTGACTTTGTCTCTTTCTTGCCTTCAGCCTGGCCCTACTCTTTTTTGTTCCTCTCTCTGGGTCTCGATTTTTTTCCACTTAAAGCTCTCCAAAGTTTCCAAGTTAACTTGACCTGAAACGGTGTAAAGCCTTGAGCTGCATTTGAAGTGAAGGTCATGGAGGAATAAAATCTTTTGTTAGATAAACTGAAGTATCATGGAGGCAATTAGGGGAATTTTTCCACTCATCTGATCAATTAGTTTAATAAAAACAATGTCTACCTCTGCAATAAAATCTCCTTTCCGTGTCCCTAAGCCACAATGGCTGCTCAACACTGCTTCTGTAAATAAATACATTCAGGGTTGGACCATATTTTTCAAGCACCCTTGAGTGTTTTTGCTCTTTTAAATGCCTCCCTGCCCCAGATTTGTCATCCATGTGTTTGTAAGGTGACGTTTCCACTGAAAAGCAAGTTAAAATCAGCCTTTAAAAAAACCAAAACAAACCAAAACAATTGTTTTTCTGAAAGTACAGATGAGAATGGAATTGGTGATAAGAACCTGGCACATTTTAGTTCATTTCTTGGTCTGGTTTCCTTGTGAACGGAATTAAACCAGAAAAATCCAATCCCTACGTTTTCCAGGGTTTGTGCCTCGTGCTCAGTTGATCTGGTATTGATGTCACAGGAGGTTAAGGGCTTTTTCCCTGGAACAAATCTGACTTTCAGACAGTTCCAAAGCAAGTGTTTAACCTCACCTCCACTGGCTCCCTATCCCATCGTAACAGCTGAACCAGGGTTTCTTCTGGAGCAATATTCAAATCAGTTTTTAATGAGCTATTTAATGAAAGGCTAATTGAGGTGAATTCATTAAAGGTTTCCAAATTATGCTTATCGGAGTAGCTGTGTTTTAAGTGTTAAATATTTGTTTTATACTGCATTGTTTGATCATGAAAGCACATCTAAAACTTTTTAAATGCCTAATTAGACTTTCTATGCACTTTCCTTAATACCCCATGTTGAATTTACCATGTGTGAATTTAATATATTGCTGGTGTTTACCTAACATAATTAACAAAGCAATTGAGGGATGTTTTTAGAATCTTGGATAGGACAGAATTGGAGTATATTGGAAATAGTGATATTGTTGTGTTTTTAATTAATCTCAGTCTCATTCTGGGTGGATGTTAACTATATTTAATTCTTATTTTCTTAATCTTGAAGCACTTCCTCGACAGCAGGCTAACTGCAGGGGATATTACCACATTATTATAGTATAATTTTTTTTTTTTTTCAACCATCAGTTAATGAATAAGAAAATTAATTAATCAATCTGGTAGATTTATCTTTCTGGGAGTACTCTCCTCTCAAATCAAAGTAAATTTGGAAAATAGGCACTCAAGTTGGCTTTAATCATTTTGTCAATGACAGAAATACCAAAGCAGTTGACTGGAAATGTGGGGGAAAGGAAGAAAAAATAGAACAAGAAAGCTGAGGCAGACAATTCCCAGAGTTAATCTACATTTCCTGAGCTCTCAAGATTTGCTATCAATAAATGGGTCATCAGGATAAAAACCTCTAAAGAAGAGGGCTACAGAGACCTCGTTGAAATAAACACTTTTTTGTTTTATTTTTCTGCCATGTTTCCTTTTTGTTCCTTTGAGTGGCTGGAGGTGAAGAGCCCCGTCAGCCTTTCCTTGTGTTTGGTATACTTGGGATTCACCAAGGCAGCAGGAATGCACAACCTTCCTGCAGCTGGGGTTTGGGAGGGGATTGTCAGTGCAGGAGAGCAGCAGAAGGTAAATCTGACTGAAATATTATTGGTTATATAATAGAAATGTTATTATAGATCCACCAATTTCACCCTGCACTGCTTTCTCCTGGGACTGATCCCCCTCCAGACTGGAAATATTGCAGGTTATTTTCTGGTCTTGCCCTCTTAGTGGGGATTTCTCACATTAGGGCATGAATGGTCCATTCCTGTACTGTTGAGCAGATCAGGCACAGCTCTCCTGCAAGAGGAATGAAGTTTTTGCAGGAGTTCTCACTTTGTTAAGGTGGTGACAGGGTTGTCACTGAACTGTGCTGTGCCTTGATGGAAGATGGAGTTGCAGCAATCTCAACAGTCAAAGTGTTTGAGTGTTTGTTGCTCAAGGATTAGAGAACTTCTGCCAATGAGAAGCTCTTTCAGTTTTGCCAGACAAACTGAAATATCAGTGACAATTTAAGCTTTTATGTTCAGGGACGTAAAGTGAGAACAAAGGGATTTTTCAGACCTTTTCAAACCTTTTTACCAAGTGATTCCTTCAGGTGGTCACAAACATCCCATTATCCTTAAGGTGTTTAAGGCAAAGATATTTAATTTAAACATTGAAATGTTTTAGGTTGCCCCTCAAACTGTTTGTGAAATTAAAGTCATCTTAAATCTGCTGAAGAAATTTCTACATCCCAGCTGGCTGGTGGCATTGGATTTTTTTGGTAAAGTGATCTAGCTGAGCTAAAATCATATTTTCTGTGTGTGTAGGACAAATCTGAGAGTCTGAGACATCAATCATAACATTATAAGCCTCATTTAGTTCCCTCTTCTACATCTTGTAAGCTGAGGGACCCAAGGCTGTGCCGTGTGATGATGGGATGGCTTGAGGAGAACACGAGCTCTGCACCCTTGTGCTCACCAGGCTCTGTCCCCAGAGTGGGTGACAGAGGTGACACCTCTGGGGGTGTTCCATGATATCCTCCCAGCCCACTAATATATGGAGCAGTTGCTTCCAGTGCTTTGGGGGTGGACATTCCCTCCAGGAATTTATCTAATTCCTTTTGAAACAATTTATACCCTTGGCAGAAGCACGATGCTGGGGTAATGAGCTGTATGATTTAATTACGAGTTGCGAAGGAAAAGTCCTTCTTCTTGGTTGTTTTGAACTGCTTGTTCATAATTTCATTTTATTCCACTTATGTCTTGAATAATGGCAAATAATGAAAAATCATTGCCTATTCACTATCTCAGTGCTGCTCCTCGTTTTGTAGACCTCGATCATATTTCTCCTCAGCCACTTATTTTCGAAAATTACTGCATGGAGTTGGCTTTCTGTGAAATCCATTCCGTTCCTCTGATCAAACTCTTTGTTCTGCATCCCCTGAGCTGCTCTCTGGGTCACTGCAACCCGGGAGTGGTGATGAGTGTGAGGTGTGGGAGCCGTGGGCACACAATGCTTGGAGGCCCAAGCATGCTTTGTGCTCTACCCCCTCTGTCTTTCCTCAATTCCTGCTATAATGTGGGATATATTCACAGCCATAAAGATAGGGACTTGATTCTCTTTTCCAAAGTGTGATAGAAAAGGGTCTATGCTTTTCATGCAAAAAAAGATCTTGTTCACAAGGCAACCAGACTGAGCTTATTTAATTTTCGCCTGCCATGGTACTGCAATTTCAGGCATCTTCTTGTAGTTCTTCTGTGAGGTGATAGTTATAATTGTTTTTTTATAAAACTAATATTCAAAAACTAAATAATTTAATTTAATGTACATTTAATTTGTTTTCTCTCACATTATTATATACACATTTCCTGATCACTTATGATTATGTTGAACTGAAAATATCCTAATGCAGGTTATTTAATATCTTCCACTTTTTTCTTCCCTAAGCAATCTTGGCTTTTCAGTATTTCTTTCCTGTATGGATTTAATTTTGTTTGTAGTCTGCATGTGACCATTTTACATGGTCTGTAAAGAAGAATTTTTGCTTTTTGGAGGTCTTGTTTAAGTTTAGGTAACGCCTTTTTTAATATCATTGATATCTTAAACAATGAATTTCCTATTTTACTCAGTACTTCAACTGCCCTGTATTGGAATTTGTAGGTAAATACTAGCTAGACTCAGATTATTATTTTTTTTGCTCTAATACTAAATTAATGGTTTGTTTCTTAATTAATGTTTCTTAAATTATTTTTTTTGTAATCTGGCCTAATTTCAGGTGCAATGTACTTCCTGTCATCCTAATGTATACATGCATATATATATATATTTGATATATTTCTCAGTCCTTTGTCAGAGCAATAGAGGTGTCTTCCTTTCCAGCCATAATATGCAGACAGGTTTGCTTGAAACGGGAAGAACTCTGGAAAAAAGTTGGGAATAACTGACATAATTGGTAATTGATCATTTTAGGGGTGCACAGCAGTGGGATTGCTGTCATATATATTTGGCTTGGTGTTCGCTGATTTTTTTTTTTTTCCTTAAAGGAGTCTCATTCAAAGCAAAAGTTTGAGGGAAAAATCATTACTGAGTAATATTGAAATAACAGGGCTTTTTTCCTTTTTCTGGCCTTTCAATAAAACCACCAAAGGAACATATAAAAGTGGATTTAAGCACATTTTAAATTGAAATATTATCAGGTAGAAGAGAGAGATGTTCATGATCCGGTGTGAGGGGAGGATCAATACCATAATCTGTGTGTTTCTGAATATGTTGCACTCCCTGTTTCCAGCTGTGATTTATAAAGGGCTGGGCAGGGAATGAGCTGCAGGTCAGTGATTATCTCTCCCACTGTCTCTCATGCCATGTTAAAACTTCAGGAACACGGGTGATGGGCAGCAGATTAGAACCTCAGCCTGGGAATTGCTTTATTTTGGGTAGCAGGGAGCTGGGCAGAGGTAATTGCCTGTGCTTTATTGCATGAGTGCATGGGCTCTCCTGCTCAGCACCAATGCTAAATTCATCCAGGACCACACCAGGAAAATACTTGGTGTAAATTAAACTTAGCCAGTTGTCCCTCTCCTGTTTCTTTGGCATCGTTTAAAAGCAAAGTTTTTTTAAAAAAAGAAAAACAAAGAAAAACCAAAACAACAACAACAAAAATCCTCCAAAACCCCAAAAACATCCACAAAAAAACCCCTCAAACAAACAACTATTCCTCCCCCCCAAAAAACCCCAAACAAACAAAAAACAAAACCCCAACTTGATAAATAACCTTGAATAACCTTATGTTGCAATTAAAAAAAAACTTATCAGGCCCTTTCTCAAAGTTATAATGCTGAAAATAGAAAGATCATCTTTGTTGTTCAATTTTCAATATTCAGCTGTGTTTGAATAGTCTGTGAGGCCTGTAAGCACTGGCATTCTAAGATAATACCAACACTGTTCATGGACTAATCATCAGTGTATTGTTTGTAGAAGTAGGAACACAGTGAATTTTATTTATTTCATTCGTACATCAGAGTACTTGTCGCTGTAGGGTGCTGTGGGATGTCTTAGGGCACCCTGCTGCTGCCTGGGACAAGGCTGGGCCTCAGAGCTGCTCAGGATTTTGGCTGGAGAAGATCAAGGAGATCTGACTTTTAATGGAAATAGGTGTTTTTAATGGAAATAGGAATGTGGATGTGTGTAAACCAGCTCAGGCACAGATGATAAAACTTGATTGTTTAAGGGAGGAAGTCTCTGTTTGGATCAGCAGTTCTGATCACAAAATCCTGCCTTTATTGGTTGTTTCTAATATGTGTTGTCTTATTTGGAGGCTGCTTGGGATATTCTCTTCTGCTAACATCTATCTGAATCCCAGGATCACTGAGGCTGGAAAAGCCCTCCCAGCCCATGGAATCCAGTCTGTGCCCCATCCCCACCTTGTCCCCAGCCCAGAGCCCTGAGTGCCACCTCCAGCCCTTCCTGGGACACCTCCAGGGATGGGCACTCCCCCTCAAGTGGTGACTCTGGTACCTGGCCAATACTCTGTGACAAAGGTTATCCATGAGGCAGAGCCTTTCCAAAAGCACATTCCCATGTGAAATCTCTTGTGAGATCCCCACCTTTCTGGATAAATTGCACAGAAGAACATATTCAATTAGTCAAGTTTAAGAAATTGAAATAATTCTACATTTTTAAGAGGATTAGACCTCAAAGTGTGAAGAGAGAGCCCTGAGTTGTCTGTGCCTCCTGGGCAATACTGGAAGCATCAGTGTGCTGGAGATGTGTTAATGCAGCACCAGGGGTTATTAAGAGGGAGGCAAGGGACACCTGTAGCTAGTTTGGGGCTAGTCAGCATAAATTCATGGAGATCATCCATGCAGTGTTAGCTCAAACAATCCTTTTATTGAGAACAGAAGCTGTACTGTGCAATGACACCAGACAAGATTATGGGGGAATATAATGAAGTTTGCAGTGTCAGAAGATAGGATGATTAAATACCAGATGCCAGGCACAGCCTTCCTACACCTTCATCTTATGTTTTCTTGTTTTAATGAAAAATAAGTTCCTTAAGAAAAAAAAGGCAGGGGAAGCTGAGCTGGAATTGTCATGTTGATATTGGAGCAGAGGTGATAATTATGCACCTATTCCAGCCTGTACTTTCCACTCTTCCTGCTAAAGATCACTTTGTTTAAATCATCACCCCTCTCATGTTGAGACTTCTGTGTTCCTGTACCAGTTTATTGTGTCCTTCCTCTCTGATTTCCTCACACAGGTCCTTCTTTCATTCTCTCTTAATGCTGCTCCACTGGTTAGGACTTTTCTCCCAGATTTCTTGATCTCACTCTGCACTGTGCAGATTAATAAGTGGATATTAATGTGACAGGATCTCCCCTGTTTTGCCTCCCTTATCTCAAGTGTTCCTCCTGTGATCAGTATTTACCCAGAATCTCTGTAATTCAGATTTCCCATCCTTAGTGTCAAATGGGTTTAGCAAGACCAAGTGGTTTTGGCTATCCCTTACTCTACAAACCTCCTTTGCCTTCTCCACCACTTTCCTAGATTGCAAGCTCTTTTCAAACCTTTGTCATTAACAACTACTGAGGACTTGCTTCCTCTGCTCAGGTTCCAGTTCTTGTGCCACCAGCTGCCCTGAAAAAGCCTGTTTGCCTCTGGCAAAATAAAAGTTCACTCCTTTGCTTTTCACACTTCTTTTCTCTGGCAATTCTCAGAAATGAGATGATTGCCCATAATTAAGGGCACAGTTAGAGAAACTCGAATCTCTTCTTTTGAGAACATTCAGGAAAATCGGTGGGGTCTGTACAGAGCAACCTCTCCAGGCTGGAGGGTCCATTATGGGATCCCTTTTTTTAAGGGTCTGTGGGCAGAGCTTTGAGAGGATTGTGGACAGTTCAGCTGAGATATTTGTTTGGCATTAAAAAAACCTCAGCAGGAGAATGAAACACACTGACACAAGTTGTCTGTGACAGAAGGCAACAGAAATTTTGTTTTGCTTTTGTTTTTCCACCTGGGATGTGGAGCCATGCAAGGAATTGTAGAACATTCATCTTTCAACGCACCAGAGAGGCCAATATGAAACAATTTCACAGATATGTTTGCCAAGTTTGGAGTTGCTGGTTAATGTTGGATAGAGAGCCAGCCCCTGTCATGGCAGCCCTGCCAGGTTGTTCTTTTTGTTTTGTAAATAAACCCCCCATTCTCGGGCCCTCAGCCCCTGAAGCGTGGCAGGATGGGAGGAGGTCAATCCAATCTGGAGTAAAACATTATTAAAGTTGCTTTACCCAGTGTCTTCATGGTAACCACACAAGGATTTCTAATTTGGTTTGTTTGATACAGATTCACAGGATTTGGGGCAGAATAAGCCCATACAAACCCTACAGGAGAAATTATTGCACATTATTACAAAAGAGGTGAGGAGGAGTTGGATGCAATTATGTGCAAGGCCTGTTCTGTGGGGTTGAAAACATCAACACAAAGAAATGTCTTCATTACGTTGTGAAATACGGTGCAAATTACTTTTTCAAAAGCTATTGTTCCCTTGAATGCCTTCTATGTCCAGACACAACACCTTGTGTGTGTATATATATATATATATTTATATATATATATATAGCGCCACATTTTGGCTGAATTTCAAGAGAAAAAGTCTGTCTTTCACTTTTGTGGCCTTGACTGTTAGAAATGCCCTTATTTTTTTTTTTACCTCTCTTTCTAAAAAAAGAGTCAATAAGGAAGGATGCTGCAATGCATTTATTTTTATTTTAAAAATAAAAATAACTTTAGGCTCCAGGGCTAATTGTTGTGGTAAAATTATGTAAGGTAGCAGTGAAATTCTAGAACTGGAATTATCTGCTGAGTGGAGGAATCCTTCCAAAAGAGCTGAGGCAGAAGTTTGCAGCTCTCCAGTTGAGTGTAGTGGAACATAACCAGAATGTGTTTGTGTAGCATCTGATTCGAACCTGTGACCCAAAACCACCAGTATGACTTTGCAGAAGTTTAGAAAAAAATCTCAAAGGAAAGAAAGTAACATGGGAAATATAATAATATATTAAAATGTCATGTGTTCTTATTTTCTACCTGCTACGGGAACTTGGCTGGAAAGGGGTTAAAAATCTGTATTTGTTTTTGCAAGAGACAAAGGTGAGAGTCCTGGGGAAAAGGGGCTGTGTTTCTGCTCAAGGCCTTCAATACCTTTGTGCCTTCAGCTTCTTTTCTTTGTGTATTTCAACACAATGTGAATTTTCCTTTCAAATGTGGGAATTGTGGTGGGAGAGGACCTTCCCTCCCAGACCCCCTCCCCTTGGGTTTATTGCCCTGGTGAGTCATTCCTGGATGTACTGATTGGTTTAAATTGCCAGATTCCAGCACAGTGGCTTTGGCAATGTGTCCCTGCTAATCATTACTTACCCAAACTCTTCAGGACTGTCAGCAGGATTTTCAAGCCTAAAGGCTTGATGGAGCAAGGAAACAAAGATTTCCATCTACTTATGCCTCCTGTTTTGTTGTCTAATTATCATTCATTTAGCTTGCCATAAAAGTCATCCTTTACCTGCTTTCTGATTGCTTTATGGCTGCTTTTACAGCCTTTGGGGAAATAAATTGAAATATATGTTCTCCATGTGCTCTATCCCTAAAATAACTGCTCCAGTCAACAATCTGTGTTTTATTACCCAAATGATCTAACAATCCCCGTTTTATAAATGGAAAATGGTAAAATTAGAGAGTTCAACTCTCTCTGCTGAAGTCAGCAAAATACTTCTACCTTTGTTTTGGCAGAGTCCCCTGCAGTTGGAGACATCCAGCCTCCTCAAAGCAACTGGGAATTAAGGGCTTGTTCCCAGCTGCTTAAAATACAAATCCACAAATAGGTGCATGAAAAAACACAAGTGTAAAATATTAATAACTACAATGAACGCTGTATTTTTGGACTGATGTTTTTGGAGGGGTTCTTTTGTGCTTCAGCTGGTTTGTTTTCCTGCAGGCAGATTTGAAGGAGCTGAGGCTGATGCTGTGGTTTACCCTTTGCTCTGTGTCCCCAGACTGCTCCAAGCCCATCATGCTGATTTTTGGTGCTCTGTCAGTCAGACATGCTCCAATTTATGTAAAATAATAAAAAAACTTGAGAACTGAGAGGCTTGTTGCTTGTGCAACTTAACATAAAATGTTGAATTTGGTTTCTTTTAGTTTTGTCATGTTAATTTGAAAGACAGTCCTAGCATTAGCATTTCTCAGAAAGTCTGTGATAAGCTCTTGATTTCACAAATTTACAAAGAATCAGCAGAAAGACAAAAATGTGTGTACTGAGGGTCTGTCTGACAGGTCCTGGTGCCGTGTAGGATTCCTTGGAGTCTCATCCTGGCTGCAGAATTGAGAAATTGTTCATCTTTATTCCCAAGGCCCTCCAGATGCAGACTTTAAGCTGCCCTGGCAGGTGGCTGTTCTGGCTTGATGGGGCAGGCAGGGAGGCTTTGGGAGCTCTCTCTCTCTCATCCCTTCTCCAGCTTTTCCCTTTCCTGCCTCAAGGGCCATCCTTCCACCAACTGAGCGAAACAAGCAGAACTCCTTGAGCAGATATTGCTGGTAATGCTGCATTTTCCCTTCCTGGTTTGTCATCTCTTGTCCTTTCCTTCTCCCCCTGGATGTGGATTCCACTGCCTGTGGCACTGAGAGCTGCTCCTTGCAAAACACCCAGGTCTTGCCTGGGAATGTAAGGAGGGCACGTTGGGAGACTAATGGTGCTCCACAAATGATCCTTCATTAATTATTCTGAATCCTTACGTGCTCCCAGACCCATATTTTAGTTTGTTTTAGAGAACCAAAGGATTTATTGATAACATTGATGTTGGCCTTCACATTTAAAGCATGTTTTCCCAAATCACTCTCTATGAACTCTTCTGAACAATTCCTAATTAGTCGTGATAAATTTAATAAGCAACTCTAAGCATGTATTGAGCCGTGTTTCGTTTGTAATGAATTAGGACAAAAATACTTCTTCATAATATATTAAAATATGTTCTCCTTGTTTCCTGAATCTGGGTTGATCCTGAACCCAGATTCTGTTTTTCAAAGTGACTGGTGGGCCAGGCAAGAGTTTGCAGTGTCTTTCCTGGTTTTGCTTGCATTGATGAAATTATTTTAAGCCTTTGTAAAGCTCAGCCTTGCAAACACAAGGTAGTCTGGAGCATCTTTTAGCTCTTTATATAGCTGCTGACACTATTATTTCTTGACATCTTCCTGTTCTAGTGGCATTTTTCCATCTGCTTCCAAGATGTCATTATAATGCAAAGTAAAAATTTTAGTATATTCTTCTAAAGTCTTTGCTTCTCTTGCTGCGCCATTCTAATTCTGTACAGTCTCTGTTGATGGATTCCTATTTATCTTGGCTGATAGCTGGTTTATTTTCCTATTATGTTCTGCTATTCAGCTTGCATAGAAGGCATCAAGATGCCTTCTCAATTTAAATACTTGCCTTTTCTTCATTAACAGCAACGTCTCGTCTGCTACCCAGACCTACTGTTCTCCTTTTGCATTTTAGTTGTATAATTTGGCGAAGCCTGCAAAATCAGGGGATCTATTTACAACCTACTTTGGATAATTTTTCACTAGGATTGATTGCATGTAGAGGAGAGGAGGTGTGCAGGATGTCTTCTGCAAAAATAATTGATTGAGAGAAAAATAATTGATTGAGAGAGTTCAGTGTGTTCAGGAATGAACCCACCAAAATAACCGTGCAGGTCTGTGCTATAGGCTCTGACTGCTTTGAATCTGAGTTTGCATTCTGGCATCTAAAGCTGAATTTCAGCTTTTAATTTTATAGTTTGAGCAATTTTGTGTCTTTTTACCACACACCCTGACATTTTGGGAAAAGGCTTCATAATTTTAGCAAATGGAATAAGGAATATTCGTATTACAAATGTAGGAATCCATGGCTGTCCCTCATGCTGATTGCTATTTGCATGGAATAATCCACAATTTGTTAATTTCATAACCAGTCCTAGTATGTGAAAAATTAAAAAATCAAGCAAACAGTTGGAATAATTTTAACACTACACAGTTTGCTTTTTTTTCCCACTAAGGCACGTTTTTATTGGTATAACACCTATGTGTTCTTTCATTTCCATACCAAATCCATGACTGAATGTTTTAAAAATTTCATGAATTTTAATCTTGTTTTTCTTCTGTAACAGACCTAAAGAGATGTGTTAGCTTCAATCTTGCTCAAATTGTCCATGTGCAGTTGTATGATTTTTAATCCAATGTAATATTTATCAAAATTTGCCAGGGCAGACAAGCATTTCCATGCTCTCACTGGGACAGGAAAGTATCTTGGTGTAGAACACAGGCTGTGATGGAATGAAACTAATGCCTGTGGAAGATCAGGGGCATCTCCTGAGTAAAATGCCACCTTCTCCAACGTGAAGGCAGCAAAATGGAGAGGAAATGTATCCATCTGGGGAAATTATCCTCCCCATCAATGACATCTGCCTTGGCATTTTGTGGTCTTTGTGTTATTAAATGCTTTGCTGTCTCATGCACAGGTTCATTAGTACAAATTAGGTTCTGTTCACATTACAGTGGGTAATCAATTATATTGGATGTGAAATGTCTTCTCATAAATCTGAATTACACTTTTCTTGGAGCCTGGGCTGGTATTTGGGCTGGTGCAGACCTGGGCAGAGCTGACAGCACTCGCTGCAGATGGGATTTGAGCTTTGTTCCCTCTGTGCCAGGGTTATACCAGGTGCAAAATTCACTGTGCCAGGGCAGCCTGGAGCTCCTGGGGAGTTCCAGCCTGCAGAGGCTCAGGTGGGATCCAGGCTGGAATCTCTGTTATATTCCAGGGACACAGCAGCAGATGAGGCACCCCAGGACACCTGTGGGCACTCATGGGCTTTATTAACCGAGATTTGCTCTATTCAGCTCGATGGCATCTGACAGGCAGCTGGGATCAAACACTGGCATGTCAATTGGAGTTCATGTATCAAGTGTTTTGTGTGTTGATTCCTTCTGTGACATGTGGTATTTGCTGAACTGAATTGAGTCAGCCTGAATTCCTTGTGCTGTGAAGTGCTGCTGAACTGGGTAGATTTTATTTGTCATAATACAAGTTTCTACTATAAAAAATTTATAAATCAACAGCCTTGTTAATACTTTGAGCAGGGAAGCTGAAAAATACTAATGCATACTAAGAGTTGAGGTGTCCTTTTATCATCTGAAGGAGGAGTGTGAGAAAAATTTATCGATAGGATTTGTCTCCTGAATCCCACTGAATTTCTGCTTTTGCACAAAGGAACTTGGGACATCTGTTATTTGTGGGTTTCAATGTTCTCTTTAATTTTTCCTTACCTGCTCATAATTACTTTAAATTTCCTGTAGCTAATAAATGCTTCTCCAGAAAACACCACTTCTAATTAAAAATCCAGCCTGAACCTGACAATCAGGATCTATAGAAACGGTGCTGCTGCTGTAAATATTTTAAAGCTTCTGTGCATTTTCTTCTCCAGGCTTTGTGCTTGCATTGCATCTAGAATAAAGAGTGTAATTACCTGCAGTGCAGTTCTGGGGAAATAATGCTCAGGATAATTTGGGCTCAGTACTGCACGTTGTTTAAATCCACCCCTCAAACCCGGGCTCTGATGACCAGCAGTTTATGACAATGCAGATAATAGCAAGTTTCAGGTTATTTCTGCCTCAGCCTTCAAGCTTCAAGTACCTGAAGTCTCTGAGGTCTCTCGTTAGTGTCTGAGAAGCATCTCCTCTGTTCGAGCATTAGTTCTGTCTCCTGCTGATCCTGAAGTTCTGAGTCAAATCTTTTTTTTTTTTTTTTTTCCTGGGATTGATGACTGCAATTCTTGGTTTCTTTGCTTACCTACTTCTGTTAGAAATAGGCTCAAACTGGGCTGGAGAGATCTTACAGAAGTGATTCCCAAACTCGAGCTTGTCAGCACTGTAGCTTTGAGCTAAATGCTTTATTGATCTTTGGATATTGATCCTATCTGAATATTGATCCTGTCTGAATATCTTATTTCTTGACTATCTCAAAAGGCCAGGAAGAGTTAGGCAAGAAAGGTTAGAAGGATTACTTTGACCTAATGAATGTGCACCCATGTAACAGTAATTACCTGGTGTTAGAAACCTGGCACATTTGTTTATAGCACAACTCATTATTGTCTGTCCCATTCTGAGCCCTCATGGCCAGAGACCCTGAGGGGCTGGGGGTGTCCAGGGAAGGGAACAGAGCTGGGAAGGGAATGGAGCCCCAGGAGGGGCTGAGGGAGCTGGGAAAGGGGCTCAGCCTGGAGAAAAGGAGGCTCAGGGGGGACCTTGTGGCTCTGCACAAGTCCCTGCCAGGAGGGGACAGCCGGGGGGGTCGGGCTGTGCTCCAGGGAACAGGGACAGGAGGAGAGGGAACGGCCTCAGGCTGGGCCAGGGGAGGCTCCGCTTGGCCAGCAGCAGGAATTTCCCCATGGAAAGGGGGCTCAGGCCATGGCAGGGGCTGCCCAGGGAGGTTTGGAGTGCCCATCCCTGGAGGTGGCACTGAGTGCTCTGGGCTGGGGACAAGGAGGACATCGGGCACAGCAGGGACTGGATGGGCTGGGAGGGCTTTTCCATGAACGATGGAATGATTTCCTCAATGATTCTGGGATTCTACATCTCACTTCCTACTTTTATCTCTCCGCAGTGTATTTTGAGGGACAAAAAGTAGTACAGTTTTTCTATAGTTGAAAAATCTTCTCAAGGTTTATTTTTTTCTATTGGGTAGAATCTACCTCATCTATTCCTTGGAATTCTCCTGTCAATCCTTTATTTTTTTTCCCAGATCTTCAAACAAAATTTGACATTAGAAAGCAGATACCAATGTCTTTCTTGGGTAATGCTTTAGCAGGAAGCACAGGTGACTTCTATGTCAGAAGGTGTTAGTAAAAATGGATGCAGAAAAACAACCTCACATATTCAATATAAATATTTCCTAAAAGCATCAGATTATTTTCCTAGAAGACTACAAATACAATTTCACAGCTGGTCCATCATTGCAAGTACAAGTAAGATGCTATTTAAGTATTGCTGGCGTTGTGTTGTCAGTAAATCAAGGGGCTCAGATCATCAAGCTCTCTTTCTGTTTTGTAGGTAAAGAAGTTCCAAATAACGCTTCTATTTCCTTCCTCTTTTTTTCCCCCTGTAAATAAATTCTGTTTGATGCTTACTTAGATATTTTTTCTTGTTTCTTTGTTTCCTCTCCAGTCAGGTTTTCTGTGTCAGATGCTATCAAGCCAAACCAGGTATGAATGCAAATGGACAAATGTGTTTGTGGAAATGATTAAGGCTGGAAAACACCAGTGATGAGATATTGAATATTTCTCCTCTAATCTGGTGAATTCAGACTAGGGTGGCAACAATCACAAGCCCTTGAAAGGAAATAAAAAGTAGCAGTAAGTATGTCAGAGTAGCTTAATGTATTTATTTTATAAGAACTATCCCTTTAATAAATAAAATACAGCATAATAGCCCTAGAATACTGGAGTTACAAGTTTAGAAACAAATTTTACCTTGAAGACTTGATCCCTTTCATTTAAAATAAATATTTCAAGGTTTCTAAGTCTCTTCTGTGAATCTTATTTACATTTTTATTAAATGAACTATATTTACATAGCTGTTTCCATAATGTTTCTTCTTATGCCTTTTTAAAAGCTGACAGTATATAGGTCACTAGAACCTTGAATTTCTGAAGTTACTTTTTAATGTGATGCTCATAGGCATGAAAAACCTCAGTAAACTGGCTTTTTGCATCATATGACGTGAAATTTTGAAAGGCAGCCTGGTCTTACAGGCCTCATTTGGAAGGATCAGAAGGGTTTTCCTCTGGAAGAGAAATGTGGGCAGTTTTTGGGGAGTGGGAGAGGAAATCCTGGCATTCCAGATGTTGTGATTGAAGTGTGTACTTCTGCAAAGCTCTGACCTGGGGTCCTTCTGCTGGACTCTGCCTGTTCCTTCTGTTTTCAGGTAGGAAATCTCCAATCCTGGTTCCAAGATCTTTTAGACAGCACTTAAGTGGAATTAATCCTTGTTCATCTATGGACAACTACACAGAGCTTTGGTTACCACTTAAGAAATGGAGGAGGGGAAGAAAAGAGGAGTGTTTATGCTCCATTAAATATTTTCATTACGCATCAGATGTTAAGAAATTTCTAGTAAGCCTGAAGCATCTCTGGCATGACTGTTTGGAAAATAAATACAAAACTCTGTGGTGCATGGCAAGCAGCATGGCTTGTTTTCATACTTAGAACTGTATTTTGAATTGTATATGAGATGCAACACAAACTTATCAGGTCTTTGGCACTGACTGATGGTCACAGAACAACTGAGATTTGGGAAACATTATTTCTATTATCAGTTAAAAGTGTTTTCTCTTAATGGAATGGTATGAGAGGGCAACGTTACATTGGGTTGGACCATATGGATGTGGATTCCAGGATTTTTCTCCTTATCCTTTTGTACTTGTTCAGAGGAGTCTTGGTGGGGTTTGGGGTGGGTTTTTCAGTGAGCTGGTTCCCTGTCCAGTCTGAGTGTATAAATTAGACTGAAGTGCAAAGGAGCTGTGGGTGCTGGAAGGGGAGGCTGTGTCTGAGACCCAGCACAGAGCCTGTGCAGTGCTGAGCCATCTCTCTCTTTCACTTGGCTAATTGGAACGTTCCAGTAATCCAAGTGAATTGTGTTTGGCTTTCACTCTTACCTCATGTGCCTGTCTGAGCCAAGCCTCTCCAAGTGCCTGGTGTGTATTTACCAGGCTGTCAGAGATCCTGGTGAAAAGCTGCAAGGTAAATACACACCAATCCACACACTGCAACTGCTACCTTAATCCTGCAGCAGTCAGCTCTCACTCAAGGGTTTGCTCATCACAGCTTCCTTCAGCTGTGCTGTTCAAATAGTGCAGGATCAACCCAAATATCATATTCATGTGTTTGATGTCGGGGAATCGAGGCTTCAGCAAAGCAATTGGATTGAAGTGAGCACTTAAAGTTGAGTCATTGCCTTTCCATGCAGATGTGCCTGGGGAAGAGAGATCCTAGGAGGAGGCATGGAGGTGTGTGAGCATGCAGGGAGGCACCTGGGAAAGGCTGGATGTTGCTAGGGAGTGGACTTGGGGAGGGTGGAACAAGGGTTAATTCTGTTATCAGAATTTTCCCCATGCCATAGATAAACCAGTTAGATCTTTCTCATCAGTGGTTATTATTTTTCAGGTGTTTGCTAAAATCAGTGCCCCTTTTGGTCTCACTTTCCAAAGGGAATGGTTCCATGACTCTCCTGCTGCCCGATCCTGGCATCACAGTGGAGAATTGACCCAACAGTGTTTCATCCCAAGGTTCTGAAGCCTTGGAAGTCAATCCTCCCTCAGCCCTACCCAGTAAATTAAGGTAGCAGGAAGATAAATGTTATTGATGTTCAAATACTTTGTCTCCTTGAAGCACTCAACGCATGCAAATTGTATAAAGAACAATGCTGGATTCTTGCTACTGTCATGGATCTCCGAGCCTGTGTAATAAATGTTGTTGTCACATTATATGGGCTAAATTACTAATGATGGAAGTGTGTTCTTATTCATGCAAGCAGCTGCTGAAGAGTGTGTTGTCCTAAAATATACCTTCCTGTCTGTGGGGCTGACAGCCATGAAATGATGGAATCAAGATCCTGTCCTTCAGTGTTGCTAACAGTGAAAACTATCACAGTTTTTAGAGAAGTCTGTCAGAGAAGGAGCCTCAGTTCTGATACAGTGTGGACAACACACCCTTGATATTCTTTGTGCTGTGGACAGTGTTAAGTGCAGCATCTAGATGCAATTTTACCTTTCTTTTCATTTCATTTCCCGTCTCCTTGATGATTTATTTTAACCCCTTGTCCATTAGAGGGCAATTCAAAAATGAGTAAGAAAAAAGGAATCAGTAAGCCCAGATGTCACAGTGATCTATTTACTGCCTTGCCTCTGGAACAAGCCCAAAGATTAGAAAGATTTATTTATTTATTTATTTATTTAAATTTTTCCTATTATATGAAACTGAAGTGTGAAAACTTTTGGGCACCTTTGTCAAGTTTGTCATCATGTGCACTCTGACCCTGCAATTTTCTCTGTCTCATTTACATCAAGAGGCTCTGGTGACATAATTTTCTTCCTTGATGACTGAACCTCAGGGGAAGGATGTGAAGAGTGAATGTGGCTTGACTGCAGGACTAAACCCCAGAAATAAAATGCCACCTGTTACTGAGCTGCTGTCCTTATCCTCACAACTCCTGATTTCAGCTGCACAACACATTTGTTTGAGAATTGATCTAGCAAAATACCTCCTGACTCCTTCTGGTGCTGATGCACTGTCTTGTCAAATCCAGTCAAGCTGAGGTTTGTAGTGCTATTTAGAAACCATGGTTTGGGGAAAATATTGACATTGTGCTGAGAGCTGCTGACACAACTGATGAGGTGGGCTCTGCCCTGGTGAGTCCTCCAGCCAGAGCTGACGTAGGTTTAATGAGCAAGTACCTAATTAGGGTAGCAGAGGTTATTTTAGATGTGTTCAGTGTATTACAAACATAGAACTCAGTGATGAGAGGAGAAGGAAAGAGTTCAATAATTTAATCATGGTTTATTGCAAGTATGTTAAATTAGCAGTTAGGAACAGCCACCAGTTGTCACCAGTAAACACAAGCTGATACCTCATTTAGGATAAAGCTTTTTTCAGGTGCAAATTGCCATCTCAGGGTGCATAGCAAGTTTTTTTTTTATAGCAAGCAGAAAAAATGACAAAGGGATCTATTTTCTTCCATGGTAAATATTTAACAGCACAGAGTAGAAGAGCAGAGAAGCAGTGATTTTGAAAGCAGCTTTTGCTGTGCTGGGAAGGTCCCCTTGTGTAACATGGAGCTCTCTGGTGGTGAGGAGGAAGCAGGAGAGGGGCTGGAAAACTGGAATCCTGAGAAAATGCAGAGCACCAGGAGCCCCTGGGCACGGCTGGGAGCAGCGCGTGGAAATGTGACCTCTGTGCCTGTTCATTTGAAGAAACATCAGCCCTGTGCTCAGCTGAGTTAACCTGCTGTAAAGGGTGGCAGAAAGATACTCAGCCAACGTGGCAAACAACATTTCACCCAACATATCCAGGAGAAGGATGTCAGAGCACTGAGCTCAGCTTTGGGTTTGTGCAGCTTGCTGGAAATGATCAAACTGAAACCTTCATCTGCTTGCTTCCAACTTGGCCCTGTGTCTATAACTAACAAATAACTTGCAATCATTTAATATGTAATTGATTATTAAATCAATATCTGGCTATTTATATAGTTTGTAAGTCAGAGCCATGAAGCTGTATTTATTTAGCTTCAGAGAGGCTGGAAATTGGATTACTCAATTAATTGGATTACTTAACAAATATCGATTAGCATTTTTTAGCAATTAACATTATAGACATGTAACAGAGCACTATCTTTTAAAATTTTAATTAACTGTTTAAACAATGCTTGGAAATTTAAAGTTGTTGAGATTATAATTACATTATTGCCTATGCAGTTTGGAGTTAATTATACTGCATTTCTATAGACTTGATAAACTGCAAAATGTATCCCCTTAACAATCAATTGGTATTAAATTACTTTCAATTACTTTTTATTAAAACCAAATTAGAGCCTCACTTGTGGCACAGTAAAAGCAGTACAAAATCTCAGGACTCAGCTGTGATTTCTGTCACACCTGCTGGTTTCCACATGTCCAGCTGGTCAGGTGGCAGCCACATTTTTAAAATGAAAATAAACCCGGCAGACACAAAGCAGTTCAGAGCTCTGGGCTTCAAAACATTCAATGTCTGATAGTTCTTCTATAGAAATTTGTACAAGTTTTGTTGATTTGTGTGCAGGGGAGAAAGTCTGAGTCTGGGATGCTTTCATGTCATATTTTATAGCTCCATTAATTGCCACAGCTTTCTGCCCTGTAATTGTGGACATTTCTCTGATCCCAATGGGAATTTTTGTGGTGTGCGGTGGTACAGTACGGTGCTGGATGAGAATATCCACTTGTTTACCCAACAGGAGTCAAAATTAATCTTGTAGGCTCAGAGCTTCAAAGCAGCTTTCTTTCAGCTAGTGATTCCCAGATTAGTTAGGGTTTAGATACTTAAAAGCTCTAATATTTGACAATAAAATACATTTAATCTGGTATCAGAAAATATAATACACTGCTTCCTGTGGCATCTTTTAGCAATTGATGATCCTCTTTTTTATCATGTATTTTTTATATTTTTAAATTCTGCTTTCCATCTCAACCTTTTTTATTCTGTTTTCTCTTCAATGTTAGATGTGCATCATTAGCTGTTGAGTTTTATAAAGCTGGGTACTGGGTTTAAGTAGATTTGTAGTAGCAGCACAATAATAACTCCCCAAAGGATGTTATTTTACAGATGTAAACTAACCCTGTAAATCAAGTGATAAATAAGACCCTTGGATACCTCCTGGAGACCACGGGATAACATCAGGAAAGACATTGCCTTTCCACAGCATTCAAACCATGGCTTCCTCATTCCCTCCCCCCTCCCCACCCCACCAAACATACATGTTTGCTCAGGGAATAAAAAAGTTCTGTTTAATTCAAATACCAACAGAAGGAGTCATGACTCCTAAAAATTCAGGATTTAATACAAAACAAGTGTGGACTTAAGCAAGGATATTTTCTGTAGAAGGCAGTAACAGTGCCTGTTACTGTCTGTGCAGCCTTTCCATGTGCTAGTCAGGATTAGTGAGGCACCAGCTGGAATGGGAAAAGGGGCAAGGACAGCTGGGGGCTCCTCGAGACACCATCCAAGCTGGCTTTGGGTGGTGATGCTTTGTGTGGCCATGGGGTGTGAGCCAAGCCTGGCGTGGCAGGGGACACCTGGCAGGGACAGGCAGCTGGCTGAGAAGGTGGCTGCTGGAATTCAGGTGCTGATGAATGCTGTTTGATTGTCCTGATGCCTTAAGTTTAGTTTTTATAATTTCAGATCATGTACTGCATTGGTGTTTAAACTCAAAGAGTGCTAGCTGACTCTCTTCACGTTTTGGTTAGACAAAGCAATCCCTTCAGGCCTGAGAACCAAGGTCACCATCACAGCCTCAGGCCCCGAAAAATAGAAACAAAAGTGAATCAGGGGGAAACAAACTGACGAATATGACTCCATTACCCGAAGCTGTAATTGGAGAATAAACCCCAGATATGTAAATGGACCAAACTTAAATTGTCGGAAAAACTCGTGACCACCATCCATCTTGGGTGCAGCCTCTCTTGGAGACTTCTGACTGCCCAAGGTGTATCTGTTGAAGGTCTTTAATAAATACTTACTTTATTCTTTTAACTCTGCCTGACCTCTGTTCTAGGCAGCCACCCCAAGGCATCAGTTCCACCGGTTCCTAAAAGCCTCATGAGAAGTTGCAGCAGGCCTGGCATGGGAAGAACCAGCTCCTGATGTTTCAGATTTTAAGGGTGGCTCAGAACAAAGCACAGGAATAACCAAACAAAGCCAGACTCCCCAGGCTCTGCTTAATTTTTTGAATGTTGTTTCTTCCAACTGATGTTTACCAAAGTCCTGAGCAACCACTGATTTCATGAAAATTTACACTGAAGGGATTTTCAGAGCAGGTCACATACCACAGATGGAAAGAGGTGCATGGTGAGGACTTATTTTGAGGACAGAGGAATTGAGCAGGTACCTGTCTGTATTGGAAATCAGTGGGGTTCAATTCCAGCCTCCTTTAAATGCTCCCTTACACTCCCAAACATCCTCCATACTTTGGCTCTAAAGTTCCTTTGAAAAAAATAAGCATAGCCAGGTAATTTAAATTCCAAACCATCAGGGTGGGACTTCCACCTCTCCATGGCCTGGTCCAGAGAGAGAACAAGTCCTGCAAAAGAGTGGGAGTTTTGTCTGGACAACTGGTGGAACTGGGGCAGCTCCTTTGGTGTCTATTGGATTGCTCCAGTTGTATTGCAAAGCCAGATCTTTGGTTAATACCTTGAGGAAATGATTTTTTAAAAAATTTGCATTGCTTTGAAAGAGTAGGAAAGTAACTATTTCCCTGTTTGTTTATGTTGAAGTACATATACCTAGAAGCATCCTGGATGCTTCAGGATTTCACTGCCTTCAGCACTGACCAAAAAGGAAGTTCCTGTTTTCAGGCAGTTTATACCCCAAGGAACTTTTGTTACAGTTCTCCTTTTGTATTTGACTCACTGGCTAACAGCAATGGGCAAATCATAATCTTTCTTTTACCTGAGCTTTGTGGCAATTACCTCCTAATATGTGAAATTTCATTGCTTCTATTTTTTTTGTTGTTGTTGTTGCTTGGTTTTGTCACAGGCATCACAATCTGAATTGTTTTATTGCAGCATTTCAAGGCTGGTGTTATTTGTATTGGAAGGAATCAAACTGCATGTGGCTGAGGTTATGCATATTTAAAAATTAAAATCTGGTGATTCTGCAAAGATAACTTTGGTCTACAAGTTGTCTTGAAGAAGCATTAATAATGACAATATTACATTGTGTGAGAGAGTAAACTAAAATGTCCCAGTGGATACATTTCTCTTCAGTCATTAAGGAGAAAATGACTGTACTCTTTATTTAGAATAATGAAGGCTGATACTGGTTGTCATTAGAGTATGCTACAATCAAATGTTAATAAGAAGCAGCTTGAGAATACCACACTAATGCAAGACTTTTTTTAATCAAATTTTTGGAATTGATTGCCTGTGGCAAAAGAAGCAAAATCTTTAATATGATATAATGATTTTTATGCTGTCTCTGGGGAGAAATGTTAGCACTGTTGACTTCTTAACCTCTTTTTGGATGCAAACCACATCATATATTTTGTCCCAGCCATTAGAAGATTGTGTTTTGAACAGATATATGAAAAGTTTGATAAACACAGTCTATGGTATTTTTCAAGCTGAAACCTGTGAGTAAGTGCATGCTAGTTCTAAAATGTAATGATTGGTACTAATCCTAAATCTAAGATCCAGTGAAAGAAAGATTATTTTCAGGTGTTACTGAACTATCTATACTGATTCTGTGTTTTCATGCAGTGGTATCTGACCCATACCAAGTTATTTTCTTCTAATTAGAATATAAACCACAAATAACACCTAGAAACAAGTATGTAAAAAAAATAATTTTAGGAAGGAGATGCCCTCAAGTTTCTCCTTTTACCTTCAATTCCAAACTCCCAGACTTCTCAGCAGTTTATTTCTCTACAGACGGAATATGCTTCATAGTTTTGATCTCACCTAAGACTGTGTATGCGTGCAAAGATTCCTCTCCTGCAACATTTGTGCTTGCAAGGAAATATGAGTGTGAAATGAAATTTGTATTTTGCACCAGGAGGAGCACAAAGCAGAGTGGAGAGAAAGATAAAACTCATTTCAATATGTACAGAGAGAGCATTTCTTATTTCTGCTGATGGCTGCCACATCTTTTCAGTGGGAACAGCTGGTATCTAAATGGCTTCCTCAGCTAAAACAATGTCTATCTCACTTTAAAATTTCAGCAGGAAGCTGCTGCTTCATCATTTAGTCATGTCACATATTTATAGTGTTGTCTTTGTGTGGAGTGTTTGAGACACAAAAATGAAAGAAAATTGATGCTGTGTACATCTTGGCACCCGTGAACATAAAGTTATGGTTTGCCATAAAACCTTGTAATCTGCTGCAAGGGGGAGGAGCCCAACTCTCAGCACTGTGGTGAAACTTTTAGAAACAGAACAATTAAAAAGTGTAACAGGAAAGATGGGCCCTGCTCAGCAGTCTGTTCCTGATCATCTCTAAATGTAAACACACCAACAAATCCTGCTGCCATCCTGGAATCTCCTTCCAAGTTAAGCACCCTTTTGAGTACCTGCAGCCTGCCATAGCCCGGGAGAGGATGTGTGCTTCTCATAAATCCTCATTTAGCTGACACATTGTGTCTTCTTGCAAATTTTTTTATGAAAATAAAAATGGAAATGGAAACAAATTGAGTTCCAGGAAAAGGATTTAAAAAATGTATACAGGAAGAAGGATAAATAAAAAAACCTGTCATTGTTTGCTGACCATATGAATTCAACGGTGTTTCTTTAATTTTTTCCTTGTTAGAGTGTTTATAAAAGAGAAGTCAATAATGCTGTTCAATAAGAGCCAGTTCTGTGCTTTTGAAACCGAAAACAATGAAATAAGTCTATTCACTCAAGCTGTGAAAAACTAGTTTACAAAAATGTTATTTAGTTTTCTCCATCAAAGGTTCATGTTCTTCTCACCATCACATTAGTTATACACATCCCATACGTTGTTTGGGAACACCAAGTTCAAAAAGCTTTTAATGTAAAGAAATATTTAGAGAAAGAGCGGTAGAAATATAGATCTCCTTCATGCCTTGTCATCAGTGAGACTCCTCTGCACAGAGCAGTCATTACACCCAGAGGTGACTCTGTTTAATGATTGTGCATGCAAAAGAAGAATTACCACAAGATCACTGAGAAAGCCATCCTGTGACGGGACAGGTCAGCCAGTTAGACATCCATGGCTGCTGCCTTAATGAAAGCATATGTTGTATCCATACAACATTTCAAACCCTGCACACAAACCAAACCAAACAACCCTCTCAAAGCTTGTGAGAAGGACAGGAACTAAGTTAAGGCCTATTTTCCACTCTGACACAAATAATGAGGCTTCCTCACCAGACACATAAGTGCTGTTTGCTGCAGATGAAAACTTTCCTGTCAGAGATCCTTCCTGGCTTAGGTCTGTTGTGTTGTGCAAACCTTTGCTTTTGTTATTGGATCAGCCATAGCAAAGGGTGGGGAGCCCAGGACTTCTGCTGCAGGGTGTGGGTGCAACTTCCATCAGCTGGGAAAGGCCACAGCAAACCTGGTTGCAATTCCTCCCTCCCAAAGGTGGACTGAGCTCATGAACCCCATTTTCCCTTTCCCAGCTGATCCTGACCTTTCTATGGTGTTATTTCTTCTGTCTAGAATTGTTTTAAAGAATAGTTATATTTCATGGTCCAAGAGACTTAAATGTCCTGGCTATCCTGGGAAAGACCCCTCAGAAACAATCTAAAGTTTTGGGTCTTGCTTATTTTTTTTCTTTTAAATCAAAGTTCTTGTGGGAGCAAGNGACAGTTTGGTCCTGATGGCTCGGTGGTCTCGGTGGATCCTGCACGGAGCTGGGGAGAGTGCAATGGGACGGGCTGGCAGCTGGGAACAGCTGGGTGTCCAGGCAGGGCAGGGGGGAGGGCAGGTCTCACCGGAGCAGAAAAGAGCAGTGCCGAAGAAAAAGCCGCAGCGGTGGGGCAGGGCCAGGCCCTGGCTCTGCTCTGGCAGTCAGGCTGAGGAGCTCAAAATTCCCAGGCGCACGAGCAGACAATGGAAAATTTTCCCGGGACTGGTGTTCTTTCCACCAAAACAGCCTGTCTGTGTCCTCTCTGAGGGTGCCCAGAGAGCAAAGTGAAGAAGGCCAAAGCTGCCTCCAGCTCTGTCTTTTATCTGCCCCCAAAAGCACTCATGTTGCCTACCCCCTTGAGAGATATCCCCAGAGAGACAAAAGGTGTAGCCAGCTTCTCTTTTGCCCCCGTTTGTTCTGCCTGAGTATCCATAAGTATCTAGTAATTAGTTCCTTAGCAACATATGGGGGAAAATTCTATAAGTAAGAGGAAAAAAAAAAGCAAACAAATCTAAACCCCAACAAAGGTGTAAATGCCAGGAGTTAATAAGTGTGGGTCAGGCCTGCTCCCTATTTTTCCTCCTTTCCTAAATGGGAGTTACTTTTACAAGATAAAAGCTACCGTGCCTTCCTGAGTGAGCAGTGGGAAAACAAAACCTTCCTTGTACTCCAATTTTCCCTGGTCCTCAACCACTGGAGCTCCAGGGCTGTGTTTATAATGGAAAAGGAGTGTTGGCTGAGCATCTGACAAGCAGGAAGCAGCTCCTTAAAGCTGCTTTAGATTCTTGTTATTTTTTAATAGCCCTGGTGGGTTGAGGATGTGGCTGCAGCCACAAGCCAGGGATTCTGTGCCTGTGAGGAGTTAACGTACTGTAATTACTGCATATTTGTGGTTTATTTGTGTGGCGGCATGGCCCTGGCTGGAGAGTAGGAGAGGACGACAGGAGCTTGTTCTCATTTTTGAGATCTTTTATGAGCTTGCCAGGCAGGGGCAGTTATGGCAGCTCGAGGGAATGCTGCTCGTGGAGGGCTGGAGGCCTTGCTGTGGCACACAGCAGCCATTGCACAGACCTTGCTGTGGCACACAGCAGCCATTGCACAGACCTTGTTCTGGCACACAGCAGCCATTGCACAGGCCTTGTTCTGGCACACAGCAGCCATTGCACAGGCCTTGCTGTGGCACACAGTAGCCATTGCACAGGCCTTGCTGTGGCACAGCAGCCATTGCACAGTCCTTGCTCTGGCACACAGCAGCCATTGCACGGGCCTTGTTCTGGCACACAGCAGCCATTGCACAGGCCTTGCTGTGGCACACAGCAGCCATTGCACAGGCCTTGCTGTAGCACACAGCAGCCATTGCACAGGCCTTGTTCTGGCACACAGCAGCCATTGCATGGGCCTTGCTGTAGCACACAGCAGCCATTGCACAGACCTTGCTGTAGCACACAGCAGCCATTGCACAGTCCTTGCTCTGGCACAGCAGCCATTGCACAGGTCTTGCTGGCACCTCATTGTGCCCAGGTTGCTCTGCTGTTCCAGAGGGAACATGTTCCAGCATGGAGAGATGGCTTTTGGAGCTCCAGGCAAGGGGAACAGGCAGCACCAGCACAGTAAGAGGAAAAAAAAAAGCCACCTGAGCTCCTGGTGGGAGCACTGGGAGAAAGGGAACCACCAGGCACTTCTCTTTAGGGGAATAATTTCCTCAGAAAATTATTCTGAGCACAAGAAATGGATGGTTGTTATCTATTTCAGACATCTGCCAGTAACACTGTAAAATCCAGCAACGTGAACTAATTGTGCCCAGCCACAGAAGGAGCAGCCCTGGTCTGGCTGGGAGAGGGTGACCTGGAGGATGGTGGCGATGGTGTGGAGGAGGTCACTGTGCAGGAAGACAAATCCAGACCTGCAGCACTTAGCTGGATGCATGCACATATTATGATAATTATTTCTGTATATAAAGTTCAACTTCATAAATCTTTTTCCTCCTGCGTTTTTACTTCCCTGCTCAGTGAACTGCACAGAAACATTCTGCTTGGCCATTTTCACGAATCATTTGATTAAATGTATTTCAGTCTGATATCTACTCAGTGGCTAATGTGCAGAGAGAAGACCAACTTGCTAATTTAATAACCAGCATTTCAAATTTCTGACTTAATGTAAAATTCTTATATCTATTTGTGGAGCCAAGTGAAAGCTAGGAAAACTAAAAAAAACCCAACCAACCAACCAACCAAACAAACAAAAAAACAGCCTAAAAAACCCAAAAAAACAACCAAACAAAAACCACCAATAAAACCCCCCAAAAACTAGTGAGATTCCTACTGAGCTATTGGTGTGTAGATTATTTGAATCTTGGAGATGCTGAATGGAAAGGGTATACTAATTATGGGATCTTAAGTTTGAGGCTATATTTTAAAAGCTTTTTTTCATTCTACCTATGTCTGCCAGGAAGTTTTTAAACATGTTGAAATTCTGGCAGTGTCTGCAGCTAAGCATTGTGGTCTAGCTATGAGAGAACCTACAAAATTTCACTGCTGCACCTTCCAGGAATAGTTGGACACAGTTAACACCCCGGTGTCTTCCCTCTGTAAGGTCCCAGAGGAACTGAGAAGCCACTTCATCCTGTCTTTCCTTTGTCATCCCCCAGGAACCACCAGCATGTGGGATATATAAACCAAGCTGCTGGCATTGCTGAGGAGAAGGAGAATTATCTCCATTTCCTGATATTTGCATTTGTTCGGGATATTGAGCAAATACATGCATATATATCTGCCTGGATGAAAAAAGGATTTCTGGCCTCAGCCTGCTGTTGTCTCCCTATCTGCAGCATCTCAGAATTGCTAAGTTAAGCACTATGTTCACTTTTATCATAACCTGTCCTTATCAAGTTGGATCTTATCTTCTGCCTCCTGATTTGCCTGCTTGTCAAAATGTGCTTCATCTTCTTTTAGGAAAATTAGTTTTCGGTGGTAAACTTTTTAGGAAGCGATATCATTTGTTAGGGTATGACTTTGTGTCCAGTGAATGGTGATTTCAGAAGCGATAAGGAGATAATAACTTTTTGCTATCCCAGCACAGCATGCTGAGGGAATTACTCTTTTGCTTGGGGCCTTAGGAGCAATTTGAGCTCCAGGCTGGGAGGTCCAGGCTGGAAATGATCTGGGAATAGGTGGGTGTAGCTGGCAGTGTGTCAGATTCCAGTTAATCAAAATAAAGCTGAGGCTTCTGTGTTTAATCTGTGCCTTTGTTTTGTTTTCTGGGTGTGGGAGCAGCACAGAGCTCTTCACTTCATCAAATATAAGTACACAGCCAGAAGGATGAAATAGCTCAGCACTGAGGGTTTGGGGCAGGGGGAAAATACATCCTTTTACTTGGTTGGGTTTTTCAAGCTTGCTGGTGGCCACTTCTATGTGCCCAAATCACTTTTTGCTCTGCCTAAAATCATACCAAGAATAGGAGCTCAGAATGTTGTAATAGTGACTGTATTTTTCCTCAGTAAGAAATAGCAATATATCAAGTATTGAAACAAAAAAAAAATAATTAAAACACTATAATTAAGTAGCACCACATAAGATTGTTGTTCATATTCAGCTGTGCTCATTGTTAGTGCTGTAGTTATACTTGCTGGGCTAGAAATAATTTCAAAATCTTTCTCATTAATAATTTATATACTTGGGATCAAATGGTGCATGAAGGCATTCTGAACCATAATGTTCATTTAGACATTCAGCTTAAGGAAGGAGCACTGCCCTGCTTGACTCTTGTGACTGAGTTCTGAGCTATTGAATACTGTAAATATTTGAAGTACACTCAGCACTAGTTGAAAATCTGCGTTTTGGTCAAACAGTTATTTTTGTTTCTTGATTGACTTTTCTGCTGAACTTAAGCAGAGGGAAAGGATTTTGATTACCTGTTGGGACTGCACGTCTCTAATTTTACCATTCTAGTATAATTGTTGTTTGATTGTTTTACATTTGTTGTTGCTGCTCCATTTTGCTGGAGCAGTTGACCACTCTTCACGCTCTTTTCTACACAAAGAAAGGCCGTGGTGCTGTCTCTGATCAAACCTCATTTTCTTCCCTGTGCTGTGCCTAAACTTTCATGAGCTGCTGTAGTCACTTCTCTGGTGTTTCATAACATGCTGCCAGAAATTACCTGCACAGAGTAAATTCTGTGTGACGTGCCAAGGAGTTCCATGGAGCCAGGGATGCTGAAGGACATGCTGTGGTTGTAGGCTGCAGTAACACTCTATTACCACCTCTGCTATAGACCAAAACTGTTTTGCTTTTGTGGTACACAGAACTGTCATTCCCAAATGTCATTGATTCCTGCCAGACAATGGAATCCCAGAACAAGGACAAGTTCAGCACTGTGTGCACAAATGACACTGTGCATTGTGCTGGATGTGAGGTCAGCTCCTGCCACAGTGTAATAACCAACAAAATCAATCCCAGCCCCTTCTCAAGGTGAGCTCTGCTGCCTTGGTGCTGCAGCACTCGAGCACCAGCAAATTCTGATCAGCAAAACCCAATCAGCAAAAAGAATGTGCAAAGTGAAGCTGTTATCAGGGCAAATTGCTGCCTGAGGAATGATTTCCTGCTGGATATCAACTTCGGAGAACAACTTAGCCCAGGTGATAGCCATGAAAAATAAACAAAATCCTCAAACTGCGATGATGGAAGCTCTAAGGCTCCAAGGAGCTGGAGCTCAGGAAATTTCAGGACTTTTTTATTTCAGCTCTAACAGTGGAATAGCACAGTGGTTTACACCTGTTATTAACTCTGTAGTAGGTCAGAGTAACAGTCAGTTATTAAATCTCCCGTTCAAATCGGAGCAATTCCCCGCATTGTCTTCCTGCCTCCTTCAGTTTTTGGGGGGAGGGGATAATGCAGTTATCAGAAATTCAGGGTCATATATAAATGGACTTTATCCTTTTATTTTTCTTTCTCCTTTTTTTTTTTTTTACCAAGAATTGTTACTTTGGTGTTGACCATCTCCTCAAGGAGTTGCATTTGCCCACATGAATACACTCTCTCTGTAAACAAATAACTTTTTCTATTATCTTGATTCTTTAATAGACATATAAGGGAGAGAAGGGGGATGCAGAGAGAAAAATTCTTGCTGACCTTTGGGCCTGTACTCCTCTGATCATTTGAGCTTCCTGAATATTAATATTAAGTTTCACTTGTCATAGTTCAGCCCAGAATGGACTCTGCTATTAGTGCTCCGTGAGGTATCCTACAGAGAGGGGAACCCAGGGAAAGCTCTTGTGGAAGGGACATCACTACAGGTCTGAAATATTTGCTTTATTTTTCATTTGCTACTTAAAGGAGGGGAGTTTAAATGTATAATACCTCATTATTTGGTGATAAGGAGAAAGTGCATCGGATTCCTACAAATGCTTTAGGAAAACAACCACATCCTTATCTGATGTTCCCTCTGAAGTCACAAACTGGGGATGAGGATTCTTTTATGTGCAGATTGTGGTTTAGTTGTTCCCTGTGTGGTTTTGCTCCTATGGATGTGATGGTTCAGGGACACCTTTAGCATGAGGAGTTTTTGCTATTCCTAAAAGAATAATCACAGAATGCCCTGAGCTGGAAGGCACCCACAAAGATCACAGAGTCCAACTCCTGACCCTGCATGGAACATCCCCAAGAATCCCACCCTGTGCCTGACAACATTGTCCAAGAGAAAATTGCCTTTACTGCTGAAGGGATGAAAAAAATAGACTCTTAATTGATATGTGATAATGATAGTTGTTTTACTGCTGTCTATAAACACTAAAAAAAATCTTAGTGATGAGTAGGGCTGTTTCTGACAGCAGGTAATTAGTAACAATTGTGGAGAACTAACAGTTCATTAAAACCATCTTTCTGCTGTAGCAAATACTGAAAATGTTCACACACTCTCTGCCTTTCAACTTAACTTGTAAATTATGCCAATAATAAATCAGTAACTATGGTATGGCCATCATAATGCAGGTGCAGTTTTTTGTTTTAATTGCAGTTTCATCAAGATATATGAAAATTGCTAAGGAAATTTTGGGAGACAGTAAATGACAGTGATTTTAGTAGAATATTTCCCATGCTTTTGTAATTCGTAGTGACAATTTTCCCTTTTGTCACTGAGTGAAAACTCTCATGCAAATTCATGGTAATACACCTGCAACGTGCAGCCTCAATTTGGTTGTGGGAAGGGAAGCCCTGTCAGAGTGCAGCTCATCCTTGCTGCAGATGCAGATCCTTGCAGGAGCAGTGCAGCTGGGCTGGAAGCCTGTGGTGGAGCAGAATGAGCAGGGGATTTTTTGGCACTGGGATGTAGTTGAAACTTCTTTTCAGCCTGACATTTATGAAAGGTTAACAGATATAAGACCTGAAAAGAGCCAGCAGCATCAGGGGCCCAGCTTAATAGCTTATCTGCTCTGCTGTTTATTTTCCAGGGAGATTTCCTTGAAAAAGGAGCAAGAAAAGTTGCAATACTTGTCACGTTTAGGCCAAGGGTTTGAAAAGTTTAAGATTTCCTTGGCTTCTGAAAACAGCCTATTCTGAAAATGTGGTAACTCCTCCAGTGAACATTAATGGGAAAACTGCTTTCTAGCATGCTGCTTAATTCCAAATTTCTTTTGTAAATAAGCACACAAACGATTTTTTTTCTCCACTTTTGCTTCTCAGTCCTTTTAAAGTCCATTTTGAAAATAAATTGAAAAGAAAAATCCAGCTAAATACCACTTATTCCTTGAGTTAAGTGAATGCAGGATCAATAATTTAGTATTCCTTGATGTTTCTAAACATAACTGCTGAGACAGCCTAAACAATGGATCCTCAAAGTCTTGCTTACACTGCTCAAATTCCAGATATGATTTTGGAAAGTGTGAGGATGACTTAAAGGGCCAACTAGAAAGGCAGAGTTCAAATTCTAAGTATATAAAATAAGATCTAGCTATACCATTGCTCTTAGTTTACCTAGGGCTTTTATTGCTTGTGTGTTCCATGTTTGAGACAGAAAACCAAGGCCCTTTGGAGGGTGTTTACAAAGCACTTGCAGCAGAACAGAGATTTCCCAATCAGCTTGAGATTGACCAACTTGGCCATTGGTCACAGTCTAGCTGACCCAGCATTGAGGTGAGCTGGGTTTAATTTGCTCAGGGTTTTTTGCAGCTCTCCTGGATGTGCAGCACACTTTCTCTTTCAGGTTTCCAAGGCCAGATTACAAATCCTGAGCAGCCCTTTCCCTTGTGTATCCTTTCAGTTGCTTCCTGGAGGAGTCTGTGCTTTTTGCCAAGAACATTGTCTAGGTGTAAAAGCTTTGCTGCTGTTCATTCCCAGCCCTTCCCAAGTGTTGACAGAGTGAGACACAAATGCCTAAGTCCCATTCAGAGCCACAAAATGAGCATCCTCTTGATTATATGGTCTGGAAAATGTTCTCAGATTCTGCTTGCTGGCTTGGTCCCACAGAAGATGGTGAGGAGAGATTTTTCTCCTTTCCTGTGTAATGCCTTCAGTACCTAAAAAAAAAAAACCAAAAATCCCTGAATAGCCTTGAAGTTGTTAGAGAGCAGAGTTTAGGATGCATTTACTTCCTTAAGATTTACTGTTGCTGTATTTACTGTGTCTGCAGAGACATGATGAAGTGCAGCTCTCATTTTTGGCTGTCTGTCTCCTGTTTCTCGTGCAGCAGCCTGGTCATGCCAGAAGCTGTGGATTCACTGAAGGATTGATTCACTGCAGGACTGGGTGATGTAGTGTTCAGTGCTGGGCTGTTCCCTCTGAGGATGTAGCTCTTAATGTGCTGTGGCAGGAACATTGATTTGGGACACAGAACACACAGAATTATGACAAGTTGCAGGTATAATTAAAAGAAGTTTATGTGGCATATCCAGTTCTTGAAGGCTGTTCTGAGTGACAGTGATTTGTAGTTTTGGTAGCCTTTCTTTCCAAATAATGTGAAGTTTGTTGGGTTTTTATGTGCAGGACTTGTGTCATCGTTATCCTGACGTGCAAAATTCCCAGAGCGGTTTCCTTCTCAGAGTGCGGTTGGTGGCACGGAACAAATTGATGGCATTGAACAATCAGCTCTAAAACACTGTAGAGGGAAAATCAGCTTCCGCCTGTTAGGGAGAGCATTTAATTATTCCACTATCCCTCTACCTCTACAATTTATTTTCTTCTCCTCTAGCAAGAGCATATATAGAAGCAGATGCCGTTCCTGAAATTTTAAGCTGTTTGGTATCCAGTGTGTGTTTCTGCACTTTTCCATTCAGTAATCCATCCATTTGCACTTTCCATGCAGTTCTTCCCAGAACTTGTGGGAGAACTGCTGCTGCTACAGGAGTATTTTGGGTGCCAAGTGGCCACCTCGCCAACGTGCCCCTTTCCCTGCACCTGCACAGGACAAAGAGAGCAGTTCAGACAGCCAGGGTTTAACCAGCAGGCTTTTCCTGCCTCCAAAATATCCCTGCCTGAGGAAAAGAACCACTCCTGCACTGTCTTAAGCATTTTCATTTCTTTAGCTGGAGCAATGGCACTGTCAGTGAACAATTTGGTTAAATGGATGTCAGATCATGTGGTTTGACTGCTGGTAATTGAATGGGATGGGAGGGAATACTGTAAAACTCAGCTTTGGCCAGACTTTATCAGAGAGTGCAATGAGAGGGGCTGAATCAAAATACATGAAGAAAAAATCTAATAAAGATCACAAAACATCTTAATGTGGTCAAATCTGAGGGCTCCACACCATGAGCTGTCAGCTCAGTAACAGGGCTGTGAAGCAGCTGTCCCCAAATTTAAGGAAATTACAAAATTGCCACAGTTCCAGCTGCATTTTAAGTGCTTGGGAAACAGTGCAATCCCAGGAAATCGTGTTCCATATGCTGACTGAAATGGAGGGTTATCATCACCTGGCATTTCATGTGGATTAACCCTTCAGCATTCCTGACAGTCCCACTTGGAGACTGCTGTGCTAATGTCCTCCAACGTCCCAGACATCCTCAGGAGTATCCTGTGTGCATCACACTGCTGAGAGCTGCTGCTCTGAGATTCAATGTGACATTTTTAATGTATTCTGAGCTTCTGTTCCTGAAAGAAGCTTTTCATTTTGGAAATAAAGGGAGAACATTTTGGGAAATGTTTCTTTGCAGAACAACTGCACGCTCCTGGCAAAATGGAAAGGGATTGGCACAGAAACAAGTCTGACATACCAAGTGCAAAGAGATTTTGAGTTTGTTCAGGCTGAGACTTATTGGCATTAATCAGCATGTGCTTTTAAACACACAAAAATAAGTTTTCTGTGACTGTATTTGAATATGTGGATGTGAAATGTGTACACTTATTTTCTGACAAATGCTGAGAAGGGCATATGGAGCTCTGCAAAGTGGTTTCAAAGGCAGGAAGTTGAAGCAGGAATGCACAGAATCACCTTGAGATTTGTTACCACCTGTAAGAAAATACATCTTCACCTTTCAGGGGTACTTAAACCTACACAGAAAACCATTTTGCTTTACTATACAAAATGTAAGATCATAAAATAACATTATGCCAGAGCTTATTTTGAAGGAGAAGCATTCCTAAATAATTTCTGCTATTTTATCTGTGTGGGAAGTTCTCCTTGGAGTGCTGACATTCACCTCTGTGTGTGTGGACAGCAAAGAAGTCACGAGGGGGTTGAGCACTCCATGGGATCCTGGCTGTGCTGAGCTCCTGCTGATCTCTGGAATGCTGATGTCCCATGGATATCTCTCTCTATATATATGTCTATATATAATGTTCTAAGATTGTTGCTGCAGCCCTTGCTCAGCTGTGGCACACACAAGGAGGCCCTAAATGCCCTGGGTGGGCACTCAGAGCAGCCCTGCCTCTCACAAGAGAGTTTTCCTTCCTCCGTGCCCTCTTGGGCACCGCAGATTTTGGGACCTGAGTTCCTTCAGATTTTCGACAAGCCCATCTGGTTTGCTCAGAATTTGTGAAGGGTGCAAAAGTTTGGGGTGAATTCCTGCCCTGACTGAAGGATGCTGTTGGACCCGTTGGGTGTCAGCTCCTGCTGGCTGCTGGTGCCTGTACAGCTTCTCTCACTCATCAGCAGAGCTTTTCCTAATTAACAGATGAAAGGGATTTGTGTAACTACCTCTGCCTTCTATAGCACTGCTTAATTCGTGGCACTTCTCTGAGCACAGCTTGAGTGTCTCCTGAGTTTTGCAAGAGGCTTCTCCGGGAGCAGAACCTTCATTCTCATGGTCAGAAAGTAAAAGCTGCTGTGTAAGACTCTTATTCAATTTACAAGAAAAGATGAGACAGGAACAGAGCATAAATTACAGGTCAGAAGGTTGAAATGAGGGGCTAAAAGCAGAGTGGTTTTGTTGTGAGGCTTGTGAGCCCAATGACAACCTCACAGAGGTTAAAGCCAAGTTGTCTAGGACACTAAGCAGCATACATTGGGAAAGGAGATATTATTATATTACAAATATTTCCTACTGAAAGTTGTTAGAAAGAGACCAAATCCTTTGGTCCTGCCTGCAATCCTAATGCATTGAATGCTTAAAGCTCAAATCTCTTTTAAAAGGTTATTTTATATTCTATTAGGATGGAGTTGAATTATTAGAATGGAGACAAAACACACTTGCAAAAAGCAGATCAGTGGTTTTATGGGGGTGGGGGGGTTAATTTGGGTTTAGAAACCTAACCCTGAGGTAAGGGCAGATGAGGAGGAGCACTGAGAACATTTAATCCACATTCACCTGTGGTGTGCCTGCCATGCACATTGATCTGTCAGGGAGAGCCCTGCTGATTGACACTTCAGGGCTGCACTCAGCAGCTGATTTCAGAACTTGATTCGAGGTTTGCTGGGTTCACTGTGCAATCTCTTGCTTTGTTCAGCAACATCCATAACCTGATCTCCCTCTGAAGAGGGAGGGAGCTTTGCTCACCACGCAGAGGAATCAGCCCCTCAGCTATGCCTGGGCTCAGCGTGTGTATCAAACTTGTCATCATTTGCATACACTCCTAATTATCTCCTCATCACTGAGCTTTCAGATGGATTATGAGAGTGTTGGATTTTTTTATGTCTGAATGCTTCAGGAGCAAAAATCAACTTACTTTGTATGCCTTCTTTCTTTTATATATAAATATATATCCTGATGCTTAGGAATATCCTAAAAACACTAGAAACAATGAATCCCAAATGAAATGCAAATTTTGGTGTATTTCAGCTCATTTCTGAGAAGTGTAAATGAAGTGTTTGGGGTTTCTCATATTGTAAAGTATTAAACCAAGAGGAGAAGTTTTGAAATCTACGCATAGGATGCAAATGGGTAATTTACCAGTGGAAAAGTTATTGTCCATCATAGTGATCAGGTGAGACTTCATGTTTCAGGGAATGTAATGACATCTGGGAAAATGAATTCCCAAACCCAAAGAACTCCTGTGGAATGGTTTGAAGTAAATATGGAAGTAAATGTGTGGCTGTTGCTGTTCTTTGTAATTGATTTCTATTTTTTTTTCTATTTCTCTACTATTATAGTTTAGAAGTATTAAAAATGAATAGAGTAGATCTGAAGTCCTTAAGTAAGTTATTTTTTGCCTGATCTGTGTGATTTTAGAGTCCAAGTAACTAGGATATCGACTCTTGGAAGAAGAAAACAAAAAAAAGAGAAGTCCCGATTTCTCACTTATTACAATGTTGAATCAATATGTTTGACTTGTGAAATGTTTTCCAGGATAAAGTAAAATGTCTCTGAAGCAGGATTTTTCTTCAGTATATCATAATCTACAGCTCATCCAAGCATATGGGATCAATAGTGCTGTGTCTTGTTAGGTAATCAGGAAACTGGAGGAATATATTAAAGGAGGGTGGCAGAAAATGAGCCTTTTAGGGAACTAGTTGGTTTGGGATTTTTAAAAGCAAAGATAATTATTGTAAAGCCACAAAACCCCATTATCAATTGAAATATCAATACTCCCATGAATAGAAACTCTGAACTCATTGGACCTTTCTTGCAAAGTTTCTGAGAGTGTGGGTTGTGTTTTATAGATATTTGTGTGTGTAAATGTGCATCAGTCAGATTACTCTTTATGACAACTGTTATCTTTATTTTCTGATATGGCAATACTGAAAGCTGCTCCTGGCCTTGCAACACAGTAAAAATCCCTGTAGCTTTGAAGCAGAATTAAATGTAGCTGTAACAGCTTTGGAGGTATCCATGTTCCCTGTTCACGTGTGGCCATCCCCGGGGAGCAGGTGAACTCTGTGGACACCGTGCCAGTACCCCACTGAGTTAAAGACAGCCTGAAAATCTACTTTGTTAACCTGAAAATAAATTAAAGAGCTTAATTTTGGAATGAAATCATGGCTGGCTGGTGCAAGAGATGCTGCTCTCCAATATTGGCCTGTTCATCCAGGCTTCCAGAGGAGTGGAATTGTTCTGTAACACGAGAATGAGAGGGGGAAGGATGAAATTTCCACCTTTACATTTCTGAGCACTTTTATTTGCGCCAGTCTCCATTCTAACTGTACCCCTGCTGTCGTGCTCCACGTTCAAGAGCCAAGGTTTTCTGGCAGAGAAAAGGAGCAAAAGTTTAGTTCTGCAAATGTGTGTTGAGACTTACAAATCTAATTATGATATCAAACTTTGGTGATGATTGTTAAATATGTTACTGTAAGTATGTAAGGAGCACACCCACACGTCTTCTTAATTTCGCACATTTATAACCATTTTTAAATGGAAATAAAACTATTCATAAAAGTGAGAGCAGAAACACAAAGTGGAATGGAAGCAGTCACTGTGGACCAGTTTTTAATTTTTTTTATATAATTGCTTTAAAATATTTTTATTCCACTGTCTCTTGTGTGCCAGCATTGAATTCTGGGTGCAATTGCTTGTGAGCTCACAAAGTAGTTGCAAATTTGGTGAGTTAGTTGATAGTAATCACACACTTCAGGTTTGCTTGGGAGTTTTTTGGATGTGATGCCTTGATCTATGTGTCATGGGAGGGGTTGGGAGATGTAGCTCTTTGTTCTGTTACCCTCAGCTGCAGATGAAAATGGAGCTATGTCAGTAATTCAGGTGAATAAATGCAAAAGTCATGTGAAATGAATCTTGGTGTTGTACAGTTTTGAGACTGACGTACTGTCCCAGTTATTGTGACAGTGGGTGCTGATCTCCAGCTCTTGGCAAAGAAAGTGTTCACACCAGGCAAGGCATAGCCCAGGGGCAGAAACTTGGTGGGCTTGAACACTCAAGACAAGTCTGGGTTGTTTTTGGGGCAGTTTTCCTGGTTTTTTTTAATTATTTTTTAGGTGAGATAGGGAAGAAACTGCCTGCACATCCCTTGTTTCCTAAAGCTCGTGATGCCCAGTTGTGGATCTGCTTTATAACAAGAGCATCCTAAACAACACCTAAAACCACCTGATTGCTTCCAATAAATCAACCTTAACCTCCTTCGGTGTTCTCCATTCAGCTGTATTCTGAATTAGCTGGATTTACCCTAAATTATTCCGGTGTTATGTCCCAAAAGGACTCCTCTGCTTCTTTTCCTGGGGGAGATCCCATAACTCGGAGAGCTGGAGGAGGCTCAGGTGAGGGACCCTTTGAATGTGTCCAAAAATGTGTTTGTTTCCTCTCCTGATTTATTCTGTCTGTTGGGCTCACAGTGATGCTTGGCTGCAGCTCTGCAGGCCCTGAAATAAATGAGAGTTGTAGGTTTGAGACAGAAAACAGATTTCAGTCCTTTCTCTTTGCTCTGATGTTGTTAACAGTGTAATTTAATGGTTGTTTTATATTTCCATGATGAAAAATACATTGGTAAAGCTAATCTGGCCTGAGCTGCTGTGTTGTCCTTGCCCTTGCCATTCCCTGAGTTGTGGTGGTGCTGCCTTTGGCAAATCCATGAATGAAAGCTGGTTCTGGAAAGAACAGGCTATAAATAATTCGAGGCTATCCAGCTAGAACAAAGAGTTATTTTAAAGTTCATTTAATTTCTTAAGGTTCAATCTGATGAAGAATAAATTTGGTATAGTTTATAACAGTCCTGTGTGTGTATGCATGGAGATATGTGTGTGTGTATTTCCATTTATATGTAAATGTAGACTTGCAGCTCATGAACTCCATATTTTTTTTCAAAGGACAAGAATATTTTAAAATCTTGATGACCATTAATTTCTTTTGTAATTTAAGCATTCATTTTCAAAATGAGGTAAAGAACACAGACATGGATGGTTTGAGCTGTTGGGACAAGGAGAGAGCAGCAGGGAGGGAGCACATCTGTGTAACCTGTGTGGGGCTATAAACAGATTAGCTTGGGGACTGCTGCTTTCAAAGCAAGTATTAAGTTGTCAGAAGTTGAGGTATATATTAAATGGCTTCATTATTAGAATTTGGTTACTACTTATGATTTATAAATCCATCTGTTAAGATAATTTTAAGAAACAGCAGCACATCATTAATAAAGTTTTCAGTTCAGCAGAGCAGCATGCAAAGCAAACGTCATCATCTTAGGCCTGATTTGAAACAGGGAATAGGTTTGAGTTGTAATGGAATTATTTTTTTAATGGAACATTTTATTTTCATAGTTTTGTAATGCTCCTTTCATTTCCTAGCCCGGGGCTTATACGCCTGCTTTATCCTCCAAAAGTTGGAATAAACGGAGCTTGCTCGGCCACATGGGAAAGTCAGGCCTAGATGAAGACTCAAGCTTGAGGATTTTATGTCTGAGGAAAAAGAACAAAGGTTGTGGAGATCATGTGTGTTGGCTGATGGGTCGTGGAATCCTTAATCAGCTGTTCAAAGAGCAGCAGTGCTGGCCCTGCCGGCGGCGGAGCGCGGACACGGCCGCGAGCTCGATCCGCTGGGAGCTGCCTGGCAGGAGGAGCTCACCATGGGCACTCTGGGCCCCCCTGCAGAAACCCCTCTGTGTTTGCAAAGAACTGAATAGAGGAGAAGGAAAAGGAGGGGAAAAAAAAAAAAAAAAAAAAAAAAAGAAAAGGGAAAAAAAAAAAAAAAAAAAAAAAAAAAAAGGAAAAGGGAACAAATAAGAAGAAAAAAGAAATATAAAGGAAAATGAAGAACAAGAATTTGCACATGAAGCACTCAATGCTGAAACTTACAGAGCATTGTCTCTTGCTCTACTTGTTCAAGGGGTTGAAAGGACAGACTGCACAAATTCTTCCCCCTAATTGTGATTTCCTGGTTGGCTCCAAGTGCTGCACCAAGGTCAGTGAGAGGGGCCTGAGGGCAACAAAACCTCCCCAAGCTTGGGTTAGTTGTATTGTCTTAGCAAGTGCTGCTGTGGTTTTCATCCCCAAGTCCTGTGCTTTTACCTCAGCAGAAGTGATTCCAAATGCAATATTTTTGGCTGCAGAAGTGCTCTGGGCTGGGTGTGTGGCTGTCACTGTGTCACTGTGCTGATGCAGCAGGGCTGGGCATGGAGAATGAGCAGAGCCAGCAGGGAGGGCACTGAGCAGGCTCCAGGCACAGTGTCCCAGGAACAGCAGGCTGCTGGTGGAGTTGAATATTTGGAATTATGGCCCTGACTCTCCCTGGGACCCGTGAGCATCTCTCCCCTGCTGGGTGCTGTGTGCTATAGGGGTGGCTGGGATTCCTGGCTGTCTGTCCTGACCTTCCCTGGCACGGCTGCCCAGGAATCCTGCAGAGCCTGGGTTTATTTATGTGTGAGTGTTGGTGCTGATGACAAGGCTGAGTGATGGAGCTGTTTAGTTTCAGGGCCCTTGAATCAACAATCTGGGTTGTAGCACAGCCTGAAAAAAGCTGTAGGTAGGCTAAAATGATTTCATACTGAAGAATTTTTTTTTTCTCCAGATCCACAAAACTGGTACCTCTTATTTAAAAGCCCAGGAGATAAAGTCATTCTGGAAAACAAATAGACCTTAGGCTTATCTGTGTGTCTGGAAGAACATCGCTAGAACTGAGAGAAAACAAATATTGCTAGCAGGATTAACTTCCTTTTGAAAACCAGCAATATCCTTTAGAGATCTTGTGACCATATTAGTAGCTGTCCTAAGATGTAATTTCAATTAAAGTTCTTTTCCTTTTCTCACCATCTCATTTCTGTGGCCATCAGAATGGCTCAGGTCTCTGAGGGCCATGACAGTGACTGGTCAATAGAGACCCCTGATCACCTGGGATACTAAACCCAGCATAGAGATCTGTGTGAGTCTTCACTTATCTGGTGCTGGGAATGTGATTTATGCCATAAAGAAAACATTTATAAGGAGAGCAGTAGAAAAGGAAATTAATACTATAAAGCTGTCATGAGGTATTTTAGTCAGAAATGGAACCAAGGCGAGCTGAACTCTTTGTGACGGCACAATGAAGCTCCTAAGGAAGTTATGAAATCTTGTGCCTAAACTTCAACCCTTCAAGGACATAAAAAGATCCCAAAAGTTTGCTTGCTCTTTGCTGTAAAAACACAGTTGATTTTGAGGCTGCAGACTTGTACAGAGAAAAGAATAAATGTTTTTTCCTTTGTGATTCTGTGAGTGCCTAGTAATTAGTGCTACAGAAAATACTGATTTGATGCACTTGTCCTCTTGGATAGTTTAATTTGTCCTCGAGTGCCCTTTGTCCCCATCCATCTACAGGGTGAACAGTCACTCCTCACTGCTGAGGCAGTCTGGTTTGTCTAGACTTAGTCCTACAGCGGTTTTTAGGGTTACACCCCTCTAATAAGCTGGATCAATCTGTACCCTTTGCTGGAGAGTTTGCCCAGCCAGCTAATCCAGTGTGCTCTGTCTGACTGAACTCCTCTCTGGATGCATTGGGAAAGGTGTTGGTAATCTCATAAGGATTTTAAATAATTTCAGGACAATGTACTTGGGGATAGCCTGAGAGTCAGCAGNCATAAGGATTTTAAATAATTTCAGGACAATGTACTCAGGGTGGCCTGAGAGTCAGCAATGGGTTGTGCTCTGTGTGAAAGCACTGGTTATAAAGATGTACTCAAAACTGGTTATAAACATGTACTCAAAACACTGCCTGTCTATACATTATTGTAATTATTGTTTCTGCTCCAATTATTTAAAGTTTTAAAAAATCACACCATTTCCCAGTGTAGTATTGGTGTATATTTCAGCAGGAAAACCGAAGCAAGCCCCTCGAACATTTAACAGAGATGGGTTCTTTGCAAGGAGCTGTGACTGCATTTGTGCCTCTCCCAGGCCAGCTGAAGGCTTTGTGCAGATATTTGTGACCTGCTGCTGAAGGAAAAGAACCACACATAATTTTTTTCTGAATGAGCAACACATACTTAAAAAATATGCCAATATTCCATCAGGATTAAATCTTTAATCTAATAGCTCTGCTGCAATTTTTTTTTTTCTCACAGCAAATAAGAATTGGAGAAACTGGATCACTTCTGATTTGCTATCCCAGAGTGAAGTACCAAGAGATTGAAAAAATAGACTTCCCCCCATTCTCCCCCTCACATACCTTGGGTGCTGCCATCTGGAGCCTGTGCCATTTGGTAATATTAAATAAATGCAAACCTAATTAATTCCTTTCTGTCAGGTTTTTCTCATTAGGGTAATAATAACCCTTCAAAGTTTGTCATTCAGCAGTCAGCAATGTGCCATATGCTTGATGTCACATGATAAGAAGTATTCTCCATTTCCCATGCTCTGGAGTGCCTTAGTGCTGCTCAGGATAACCATTTGTTTCTCAGGGATGTCTCACTGACATATGCCACAGATGCACTTATTGTTTGCTAATACACTCTCAATCCCATCACTGCAAATTTTTGCCAGCAATACTACCCTCATAAAAATATTTCTTCTCCATGAGCTCTATTTCTATTTGATATCAATGCCTAATTCCTACTGGTGCATTTTGGGGGAAGATGTGTTAGGCCTGCTGAAACTTGGAGGATGTCAGTGTGGCTTTGATGGCTTTGTCCAGTCCTGTGCTTATGTCCAAACAGATTGATAAGAATCATCTTTTCTCAAAATCATAATTTCCTCTCTGCCAAAATGTGTTAATAAGGATTTACATAGGCAAAGTTAAATTGTAATTTCTCAAACTCTGTGTGTCAGCATTGTTATAACATTAATGTAACAGGTTAATGCTTCAGTGTCTGCAGTAGGGACAGGGCTGCAGGAAATACAGAGGCAGCTTCATCTCCAGCTAAAGTATTTAGGAATAATCCTTCATTTGTATTGCACTGAAAAAGAAATGTGTGAAAATTTGAAAACTGTAAATCAAAATCTGTGGTGGTTTGGTAGGTTGGGAGCTGGTTAGCTGGTGTAATAAGAGCACAGAACAGACAATAATAACAGAGAATGTGGAATAACAGCACAGGACATAGAAAAAAACAGTGCATGGTCATAGAATTCCAGAGTGGTCTGGATTGGAAGAGACCTTAAAGCCCATCCAGTGCCACCCCTGCCATGGCAGGGACACCTTGCACTGTCCCAGGCTGCTCCAAGCCCCAGTGTCCAACCTGGCCTTGGGCACTGCCAGGGATCCAGGGGCAGCCACAGCTGCTCTGGGCACCCTGTGCCAGGGCCTGCCCACCCTGCCAGGGAACAATTTCTTTGCTACATCTCATATTTCTGTCAGGGTGAAGCCATTCCTCCTTGTCCTGTAACTCCAAGCCCTTGTAAAAAGTCCCTTTCCAGCTTTCCTGAGGGCACCCTTTAGGTACTGGAACACTGCTAAAGTCAAGGTGGAGCCTTCTCTTCACTGAACGTACTGAGAAAATTCTCATGAAACATTTTGCTCTTGGTATTTTCTGGTGTTTTAATTAGGATATGTGAAATTAGTCCTATCTGAAAGAGTTTTATATTTAATCTTTCTGTCTTTATTCTCTAATGAGTTCAGCTCTTTTCTGTTGTCCATTCCACAAAGGCCAATTCAATTCACTCCTGTGGCTCACCCATTCTGTGTTTGGATTCCTAATGGTGGAGTTGTGAATATCCTGTTGCAGTTGGTGCCTGGTGGGTTGAGGTGTCCTGCTCTTGGGTCACCCTTTGGATTGATGTGGGATGAGCTGAGAGCAGGAGCCGCTGTTCCCTTTGGTGGCACTTCCCCGAGTGACCCGGGATCAATGCCCTGTAACCTCCTGAGAGGAGCTCACAATGGGACATTCATAACCCTGGCCCACAGAATTAAAACTGGCAGTGGCAGGCTGGCCTTGGAAGTCTTCAAAGGCAGAGTTTGCTTGCTGTGAAGGAGATGCAGTAATGGACTGGAGGGAGGATATCCATATCAAAGCACCACCTTGTTAGCAGGGTGTCTCTTTATTGCTGTTATACTTGAAGAAATAATGAAAGAAAATCCTGCCTGTCTGTTTCTTCCACGCTGCAGCCACCTCCACAGTGATACTGAGGTTTCAGTGCACTGAAATGTGCACTTGTCCCCAGATTAAGAAATGGGACTGTTTGTACTGTGATTATCTGGAGCAGATTAAGACTTTATGACCCTTCCTTTTTTTGTTTCATGTTAGTTGTGTAAAGAATAAAGCATGCAAATAGCACATTCACAAAGACCACTTTAAGGGGGTTCAGAACAATCAGTGGTAGCTGCTAACACCAGTCTGTCATGCATTTCAGTCATCACTTTTAACATTTTTTTTATCAGAAATCCCCTCAATGTAGCAAACAAAGTGTCTCAGAAATGGGGTCAAATGAGAGGTTAATTCATCAGAGTCAAAATGATTAACAGCAAAATGTTTGTTTGATGCGAGAATCATCCCCAAGTCCATCTGGTTTCCACTCCTAGTGTTGGGAAAAAAGGAGTGATCTTGCCAGCTCTCAGCCTTTCAGCCTCTGCCCTGCCGAGAGAGAGAAGAGTCTGTTTGAAGTCTTCTCCCATTGAAGTTACTCTGCAGTGCAGCAAAACTGTACCAGCATGGAATATTCCTGTTGCACTTCTCTCCTTCCCCCTCCCACCCTCTTTTCCAGGATTTTTGTAGGCTTTGGCTCTGCAAAAGGAGCTGAAACCCCTTTGGACTGCAGCACTTCATGTGTAGCTGCTGAGAAACAAATGCTGCAGCTCAAGGGAGCTGCTGGAGGAAAAGCTCCCTCTGAAGCCTTATCTGAACCAGAGGCATTTTGTCAAAGGTTTGTTTCCCAGTGTTTGTCTGCCCTGTTCTTGGGATACATCCCTGCTATACAGTGCATGCTGCATGCACCTGAAGCAGCTACTCTGGCACAGTGATCCCCTCAAAAAAGGGAAAACTTATGTGAATTGTCAGCAAAAACATGAGAAGGCCTGTGGGGTGTTTCAGGGGGAGACTGGGAGGCAAAGCTGTGGTTTCTTCAGAATAAAAATGGAGGGACAGGGTTGCTCTGCACTCATCTGACTGTGCTGTACCTGAGCTACCCCAGCCGTGGAAGCAGTTTTGACACAGCCACACTGTGCTCTGTCCAGGCTTAGCTCCTGAGCCTCTCAGAGGGAAATCCTTCAAACAATGCCACACCTGCTCAGCCAAGTGCTCGGTGTCACTAGAGAGGCTCATGGAGCTGAGTTTGAAACTCCTGGTGGGGTTTCTTTACTCACATCATCATCCCAGAACCATGGAATGGTTTGGGCTGGAAGAGACCTCAAAGCTCATCCAGTGCCACCCCAGCCCTGTGCAGGGACACCTTGCACTGTCCCAGGCTGCTCCAAGCCCCAGTGTCCAACCTGGCCTTGGGCACTGCCAGGGATCCAGGGGCAGCCACAGCTGCTCTGGGCACCCTGTGCCAGGGCCTGCCCACCCTGCCAGGGAACAATTCCTGCCCAAGATCCCATCCAGCCCTGCCCTCTGGCACTGGCAGCCATTCCCTGGCTCCTGTCCCTCCAGCCCTTGGCAATTGTCTCTCTCCATCTTTCCTGCAGCTCCCTCAGGCCCTGCAAGGCCACCCTGAGCTCAGCCCAAAGCTTCTCCTCTCCAGGCTGAGTACTGTGATGTCTCCAGTGGTCAATTTTTATGCATCTCTCGTGTGAGAGGCAATGGTGGAGGATTTGGGCAAGAATAAACTCTGTAATTGTGAAAGAAAAGCTGTGTCCTCTGTTACCAGTTTGGGGGAAATACTGAATGAAAATCAGTTCCAAAGGACACAGTGCTGAAAACAAATTTTCAGCAGCATCTCCATGACTGACTAGGAGAGGAGATGTGTGATGTGCAGCACCTCTGTGAAATCTTTACCTACAAAGTATTGAGCTCTTCCAGGTAGTTTGGTGTTCTGCTGATTGATCCAGGAAGATCTTGTAAAACAATTGATGATGTCACAGGCCAAGAAGCTGGCAAAGAAACTGTGGTGCTGACTAGGACAGAATAAGCCAAACCAGAATAAAATGCTGAATTACTAACTGATGATTACAGTTCAGAGATCTCTGAGGCTTTAGCAGTTCCCTTAAATCCTCAATCTGTGGATGTCAGGCAGCCTGAGAAAGGAACTGTAAGTGAGAGGCACAGGGCATTATTTTTCCTCAGAAGGGCTTTAGTGTTCCCATGTTTGGGTGCTCTGTGAAGGGCTGATCTCCACAAGGAGATCTTAACAAGAACAAAGTGGAGTTAGGGAGGGAGCAGAGAAGGGCAAATCAAGCAGGAAGGGATGGGAAGGTCATGCTACAGAAAATGAGACTTCTCAGTTTTTTTGAAAAAAGGCTGAGGGTGAGAGTATGGCTGAACTTAGGGAAGTCACAGAGGCAGAAGCTGAGGTGAATAAAGGTCAGGTCCCACAGTCAGAGATTTGGCAGTTCTGGATGAAATCAGAGGAGGGAGAGTGACATAACATCACTTTCAGAAGGAGATCATGCAAATTCACGGACAAGATTCAAGGCAGATTCTACCAGGAAGAAGCAGGGATGTTCCTCAGATGCCTTCACCCAGAGCTCGTGGGATGGCCACTGGTAATGGCCAAGATTGTGTGCCCTCCCAAAGATCCTCTCCAGTGTCAGTGGTGCTCACAGGTGGCTGTGCTCCATCAGCTGCTGGGCATGGCAGAGTGGGACATTCCTCGTTAGCTATGCAAAGCTGTATAATTACTGAGGTGCATGCAGATAGGTTAATTAGGAAAGGAATTAAAAATGCAGCATTCAGCTTAGTTCACTGTAAGTTCCAGCTGGTAATTTGTGTAGGGAAAAGGCCACGGAGCTGGGGATGGGAATGTCACTGTCTGTGCAGGGAATGTTGAATGATGAGGGCTGGAAAGGCATCCCCCCCTCCCCTCTTTTGGAGGAAAGAGGTGATGGGAGGGCAAAAAAGCTACACTGAATCCTGTGGTTGTTGTCAGTGAGGTGTGGTGTGAGTCATGTCTGATATCTGCTCGAAAAACAATGTGAACTTAGTAAATAGGGGACCTTAATTTCTGTGTCTGTCATGAAGCCCAATGGTGATGGCGTTCAGTAGGGACAAGGGTTTAAATGATCAGCCTTTAAATGATCAGCATTATATAATTTTCAACACGCTTGCTTATGGCCGAATATAGGACCATCATCTGGAAAACATTTGGGAATTTTGCAGAAGAATGTTGTGACACAGCCTAGCTGCTTTTGTATATAAAAGTGTAGCTTTATTTGATAGGATTTTCTGGAAATGCAACCTCTTTTTTTTAATGTAAAAGGGCTTTTCAATTGTTCCATTATATATGGAGAGGCAAATAAAGCGATTCCATAGAAACAAATCAATATGAAGCATAATCAATAGCAACACCATCATCTCTTTCACTTTCCTCTGTGGCAGAGATAACAAAGCCCAGAACAGAATTCCATAAGAGGAGGAAAGTCTTGAACCTTAAATGCGATAACAAAGCCCAGAACAGAATCCCATAAGAGGAGGAGAGTCTTGAACCTTAAATGTTGAAATGAAGCTGGCAAAACTTGACTGGTAGTTTCTGAGCCAAGCTTAATCTTGTTTTCTGCTTTTGTTGCTCTTGGTTTGCAAGTTACAATTAGTTAATGCCATTTTGAGGTGCAAATGAGTCAAGTTTTTCCACTGAAGTTATTCAAATTTCCTTGAAAATGACTCTGGGTTAAAACTCCTTTGGATTGCAGCTGGGAGAGTTTGGCTTTACTATGGATAAAGGAGATGCTGGGAGTATCCAGCTCTTAAAGGGAGGATCCTTGATGCCACTTCTACTTCCCCAGCACCATTCTCATCAACAGTTCTCTGTTCTCTCTTACAGAGTGGGGTACGGTGGGAGCCTCCAGGAACAGGAGCCTGATTAAAGGCTCGTTCTGGCCTTGGCTGCTCCAGCAGGATTTCACTTATTATCAAGGAGTGGAGATGCATCAGCACTAACAATGGTCTGTGCCAGCCAGGGGATCTCCCTGCTGTGTCATCAAACCCCTCTTTGAGAGGGGTTTTTGAAGCGGTGCAGGGAGCCTGGCTCTGGTTTGTGCTGTGGCTCTGATTGTTGGGAGCAGCAGTGGAGCTGCTCTCACAGATAATAACTGGTGTGAGAATCTGCAAAACACTTCCTGGGCTCTGCAGTGTGGGCTCTTTTTTTCCCCCCTTCCTGTTGAGGATGAAGGCTCAGCACAGAGGAGTGGATTTGCAGCAGGTTCAGATCGCTGTAGTCCCACTGAAGCCGACCAAGCTGAGCTGATTTACACCGAGTGTGTCCAGCGGCGCTCCCAGCTGATGGCATTTGAAAGCAGTGACATTTCAAATGGATCAGTGCCACTGTGATGGCATTGCTCTCCATCAGCTCAGGAGCACAACAGCTTCTCCAGGAAGCTGGGTCCTGATAAAGCTCTTCCCACTGAATTGTGTGTTATCTGGTGAACAGGATTTTTCTAATAAAAAGTCTGTTTCCCATCAAGTACTTATACCAGGAGCCATAGATAATAATTTTTTAAAAAATAGTTTGACCTTTTATGAGAAGTGCTGTAAACTTTTGCAGTAAAATATTGATCTTAGTGTATTTGAAGAAAATGAGTTCCAGGATTCACCTTTAGTGGGAGAGGAAGTCAGAAGCTCAGGTGGAAACATCTGTAGTCAAAACCTGTGTCCTTCAAGTGCTCTGGCTTATGCAGGTTGAAGAAATAGTTCTAAATATGGAATGGAAATAAAATATCAGTTGAGTACAATTTAATTAGTATGCTTTTTAAGAGATTCCAGAATGCTGGGGCTGTGGGTTCTCAACTGTGAGCACTCACTGAATAGCCTGGCAGTGGGAGAACAGAGCAGAGGAACCTTGGGCAGGATCCCTGAGGGTGCTGCCCGCAGAAAAGCTCTGGGAAGAGGTGCTGGAGGAGAAGAGGAACCCTGTCAGATTAGTCCTGAGATCTTTTCCACAACAGCAATGGAAATCCATTGATACCACAAACAGACCAGCTTGCTCTATTCTGAATGATGCTAATAAAAACAGATTTTTTAATGAATAGGAATGGAGCAGCATAAGACCAAAACTTCACCAAGATATCAGCTGGCTATCAGCTGAGTCTCCATGTAATTTCCTATAAAATAAAGATTCAGGCTTGTGGCTGACAGTCAGTACTGGTTTGCCTTCCTCCAATCCCCTCACTTTTTTTTTCCCCTTTAATTCAGACAAAAAAAAAAAAATGTCCACTACATGTCAGTGAGCTTTTCCTGTCTTTTAACTTACACATTTTCTCTGTCTGTGCTGGTTTTGCATGAGTTCTTCTGTGTGTGTAATCAACTAATTATCTCATATAACTTCAGCAGATAAGACTAAGAAAAATTAAATTAGAATGAAATAGTAACAATTCTTCTAAACATCAAAGAGTAATGATAACTACAGTTTTTAACATGAAAAATTATGCAGTGTTGCCTGAACAGAATGGACTTCATGTAGCTTTCCCGTGGTCCAATTGATTATTTTGAATTTTTTTTCAGTGTAAAATGCCCCTACCTCTGAGTAAAGTGAGTGGAAAAATAGTAGAGCTGTAGATCCAGAGATCAGCTTATGTATGTGTTTGTGCACTGATTTATCAAGACAGCAGTTAACACATGACATAAAATATTTCAATTCACTGCTGTTTTCATTGCCTAAAATTCAGTAATGCCTTGCTGTCACTGATACTTGGAGAGAGAAGGGTTGTGCAGTAGTGGTTTAGGGAGAAAATGGGTGCTCCACAATAAAACCAACTAACTTGGGATGGAGTTGATTCTCCTGGCATGTGACCGAGGCAAAATCACTCCTGTATCAGATTGAAATTCAGCTTTTGAAATCAGTGTTGCAGGGTGTGGTTAATGTGGATAACGATGTGGTTTGGGTAGCATGTGCAAGCAATGTCCCTCTCTGTGACACCTCCAACATTACAGCAAAGATATCTCCAATATATCTGAGTTTCCAAGAGTTTTTGTCATTGTCACACATTTCCAAACTCTGGTTACGAGCTGAGCCAAGCACTTGGCCTTGACTCCCTGCTTCCAGAGAGAGTCATTCAAATTCAGGTGATATAGCACAGAGGCAGTAGCTTTGTTACACCACTCCAAAGTGTCTGGGAATGTTATTAAAATTGATAAAGTCCTTGGCTTGCCTTTTAGGGGAAATGGAGCCTAACCTAGGTGTGATTAATCATGGGCCCAGCCCTGACATCACACCTGGCCAAGCACCAGGGATGCCTTGGGGGCTGAGCCACAGGTTTCCCTTATGTCCAACACACAACTCAACGATTGTGAGAAGACTCATGCCTGAAGGATACCAGGAGATTCCTCCAGAGCTTTTTGGTGCATGGGAGAAAAGGACCACTCTTCCTTTGGGCTGCAGTGTAATTGTGTGTTCTGCCAAATGCATTTTACAGCAGTGCAAGGGTGTAGGGCTTGGGCAGGTGTGCAAAGGGGCCATGATTGCTGTGTGAAAGGACAAAGGGGGCTCTGAGACACTGCACGTCTCCAGCCCTTTGGAGGGCTCTTTCCAGAGGGCTTCTTTAGAACAATTCCTAGAAATGCTGCAGGAAAGGGTTTGTTCTCTGTGTTGCTTAGTGATGCTTTTTGTTAAATATGGGAAATTCAAAATAAAGCTTGTTTTTTGATACTAGAAAATGAGGATCCTGGTGGAGATGCTTTTTTTTCCTTATATATATATATATATAGCATACAGTAGCAGCCATGCCATTGTTCCATGCAATACATTTGCATTTAGTCTGTGATTTTCCCAGGAGTGAAGGAGCTGGACAATTTCCCACATCACTCCAGGATTTGTTGGTGCCTTATGCACAACATCCTCTAGACAGTGAATGAGTACCAGGGATTAGCCTGCAGAAGTTTAGCCCAAGTGCATAATCAGACATGTCCCTCTGTACAACAGCTACAGGGCATACCCTCATTTGTTCTGTAGCTCTGGGAGGTGCTGGAGTTTGTGGAGTAGGGCTGGATGCTGTTCAATAAAATATTCTCTCAGAATCACATACTCTGAGGCAGTTATTGTGCAAACTGATTTTAATCTGAATGCCGGGGTACATCATCTGTCCCCTTTCTCCTCCTGTGTGAAAGTATTTTCTTTTATAAAACTTAAGTTGAAATTAAGATCAGGATAACCTTTTGGGGGAATGATAACGAGGTCTCTTTTCTCAAAGATGATGTCACAGAAAAATCTGTAAGGGAGCATTTATTTGAGTGAGTAGATTTGCAGCTGTCACTGTTTGAGTCCTGTCTGTTCCAGAGTGTTGCCCTCTCTAAAAGATTACAAAGAGACTGGAGAGGGATTTTTCCCAAGGGCATGTAGTGATAGACAAGGGAATGGCTGCCAGTGCCAGAGGGCAGGGCTGGATGGGATCTTGGGCAGGAATTGTTCCCTGGCAGGGTGGGCAGGCCCTGGCACAGGGTGCCCAGAGCAGCTGTGGCTGCCCCTGGATCCCTGGCAGTGCCCAAGGCCAGGTTGGACACTGGGGCTTGGAGCAGCCTGGGACAGTGGAACTGGATGAGCTTTAAGGTCCCTTCCAACCCAAACCATTCCATGATTCTCTGGTATCTCTGTGCTGCAAGAATGTGCATACAGGCAATAGACTGGCTGAATAAAAGGGATTTCTTTGCCTCTGCCATGGTCTGGGAGCTCACAAATGCAACCACTGCAGGATGTGCCTGCAGCAGTGTTGCAGGTCAGACTAGAAGCCTGATTTTGGAGGAATCCTCTGAGAGCCCTCAGTGAGACACTGGCTGACAAAGCAGAGTGGTCTGAGTGTCAGCATTGGGTACTTTGCACCAACTGATTTATCTGCTTGAGATGTTCTCCTTTTGAGTCATCCTGCCTCCTCCTGTAGTCATGGATTTCTGGGTGCTTTTGAGTGGCTTTGACTGCTCACACCTTAAAACTGTAGGAAATTGCAGGAGTTGTCTTGCAATTCAATTTCTTACAGCTGTAAACCCATCCAGAGAAAAATAATAGTGTTAAGAGGAGCACAGGTCAATTCAGAGACAAGCTTCAACTTTTTTCTTACTTATTCAGAGCTCAGAAAGTCTTTGACATTGCTGTGTCTTGCTTGAAGCATCATGTTCTTTGATCTTTTTGTTGTCTCATCTTTATCCTCTCCATTACAATTTCTCTTGCTTTTTATAGCCTCTGTGTTTTTTCGTATGGTAAGTTTTGTAGCATTATAAAATGTCCTCAAGAATTACTTTATTGTTTCAAGCCCTCAAGACATTTGTCTTTATTCCACAGTCTGTTATTACCTTCAGGATTATGCTTCTTTCCCATCTCTTGCAATCTCTGCTGGTGGTCTTCGTGTTTCTGCACTGTGGCTCCTCTCTTGTCCATACTGACAAATTAAATTTCAGCCCTTCCTTGTGTATACTTTTCTCATTCATTACTTTTGTTGTCTGCTTCATCCAACACTTCTCAGGTTGAAACACAGAAAACAAGTCAGCTTCCCTGCAAAGAAATCAGATTACTCTTCCCACCTCACATGGACCCTTACTGGTACCTCAAACAGCCTTCTTAGAAATTCCATGAGTTTGTCTCCACTGTCCTGCAGATTGCAATAGGATCATCCATCAAATGAGATTCAAATTTTGTGTCTTTTCAAAAGGTTGGCGTGTCTGTGAGGGGTCAGCACACAAAGCAATTCAAGCCTGGATGAATGAGCACAAATGGGAAGCAGCCAGGATGCTCTGCTGGGGGAATCGCTGTGCGTGGCCGGTGCGTGTTTGTCCCCCTGCCCTGGGCTGGGAACCATCCAGGGTGGTTTGTGTCAGGGAATATCTGGGGCTGAGAGGAGGAAAGGCAGTCTGTGCACAGAGGGGTGGTGGCAGTGCTGCTCTGTGCCTGGATTTGTATGGAGAGGAGGAGGCTCAGCCTCGCCAGACAATTGCAAACATGCTCTGAAGGAATATTGATTCACTCACCCAATAAAGGAATGCACTGCTGTTTGTGCTGCTACCAACAGTAATCAGGTTTGCTTGTTTGTGGGGAGCAGATTTGTTTCAAGACCTGTCAGTAAGACTCAAAATCTTGGTTAACATATGTGTATTGTGAACTAGAGCTTGGATTTACTACAGACATGAATTAATAGGCTCCTAGATTTTAAGAGTTCCATATGATTTTTTTCCTGCCTATCCCCTTTCAAATGCCTGTGACCCCAGTATGCTGAGAATGCTCTGAGTGGATTTAAATCTTTATTTAGCTGGATCTTCTGGTTTGTCCAGGGAATTCTACAATGAAATATGTTCAATTTTTTCCCATTGGTGTTGTGCAGATTGAAACACAGATGTCGCCTGTATACTGTGATCTAAACCCTATCAGATGGTCTAATCTGGCTCTAGACTTCACAGAAACTTTCAAAAAACCCTTTAGCACTTAGCTGCTGATAGGGCAGCCTTAAGACTTGTTAAATAGGTTACCAAGCTCGTGTACCCAGCTCTCACTTTTTGCAGATTAGAACAGTGGCAGCACTGGGGGGAAGAGGCCCCAGTTTGTGCTGAAGGGGGGCAGGGAAGGAAGGTTTGAGAGGGTGACAGCCAATGTGATGGAAAAATCAGAGCTGTATCCTGAACTCAGCAGATAGCACTGCAATTTTTCTGCACCACTGATATTGCAACTGTTTCTTGACAAATCCCTTTATGCTCTGTATTTAAAACAGACTCATAAATTGAGCTCTCTTATGGGGAATTCAATATATTTCTTATAATTCACTCTAAGTCATTAAAATATGTTTGGGAGGTGTATACCAAGAATATTGCTCATGTGGTATAAATCTGCTCCACCTTTTGGTCAAAACTCTGGTATCTTCAGACGGGAAAATAAAAATAAATGGTAGCAGAGCAAACAAACCATGGAATATCATTAGGGTTATAATTGATGCTGCTGCTGTTGCTGCTGATCTGACAGTGTGATCATTTTGGATAAGTGTTTTATTAAGACTGAGAGCCTGAATCTCCTGTTCATTTATATTTAGGAACTGAATTGACACATTTTAAAAATCGACATGGTTAATATTCTGAAATAACAAAGAATATGTGGAGTTCAAGGTGTTCTGAACTGCAATACAAAGAGGTTGCCTCTCTAAAAATTAGAGAGGATCAATGTGTGCAGGTACTTTGTTATGTTAATATATGCTTTGAGCAGCACCACAAATTATTGGATGTCTAGCAGACTCCTGGGATTGCTTTGAGTATTTTTGATGCTCTTCATCAATCTGTTCAGTTATTCCTCTCAGTTTCTGAGGGCAGCTTTCATTGCTGCAAATTAGATATCCATTTGAAAGGAATCATGTGTTCAAAAAGATAAAGACAACCCTCAAATCTGGCCCAGATTTAAGATTAGTTATCCCTTTCTTTGTATTCCATCCTTGTCATTATTCCAACCTGCATCTGGGAGCAGTGCTGCAGATTTCTGAGCTTGGGGTATTCCTTCTTCTCATTCAGACAATGTATGGATTGCACAGGGCTTTTATCTTTAAGTCATGTCTGCCCTACACTCACATTTACAGTAAAACCTGAGATTAATTTATCTAGCACAGTAATCGTGACATTTAAAGGCACCATGAACTCCTATGATGCACTCTGATAAACTGTGATTTTAATTAAATGTTAGCCAGAATTTTGCTCTTTGGCATTGTTTAAACAATTTTCCTGTCTGTTGGCATGTCAGTTTAGACAAAGGAGGGAATAGTGAACAACAGAAGATGTTCAATAGTACATGGCAGTGGTCTTCCCAACTTTGATTTGGGAGGAGAGATTGGGATGACACCTACTGCTGTCTTGTCTTACATTATTAGGTCACCTTGTAGAAAAGTAATTTAATTTGTTAATTAGTAGTGAGATATTTCAATTATCCTGGTGTCTGGGAGCCTGGAGCCTGCCTGTGAACGTCTCCACCTTCGTTATTGCAACCTGATTTACCCAAAAGCAAGACAGACTTTTTGATGGTTTCAGTCCTTGCTGTAAATTGGTAATTGGTCGCTTCCTAATGAAGAGCAGAACAAACAGGAGCACAATGGTGCATCCCAGACCCACTGGTGCTCCAGCTCTTGGAGAAATGATTTCCATGGAGCCACACTTTTCAGAAAGTCACTGTCAAGGTTACAAGGAAGGGCTCCAGTGTGTTGTTTAAGGCAGTAGAGTCACAGAGCAGTTATATTGGGGCCTCCCTTGCTCAAGGATTGCTGTGAAGAGCAGGAGTGACAACAAACCTTTAACTAATACCCTACAAGAACAGGAAAAATTCCACAAAAGCACCTTTGCAGGAAGGTAAACTTCCAGTACAAAGCACTGCAAGTAAAAAAAATGTATTTGGAGCAATCCTGAGCACACCTAGAGGCTGGGTGGGGAGGGGATTGAGAGCAACCCTGGGAGAGCCCTGGGGGAGCTGTGGGGCAGAGCTGGCCCTGCCCCGGCCCTGGGACCCCAAACCCTGCCCTGGGACCCCACACCCTGCCCTGGGACCCCAAACCCTGCCCTGGGCTGAGC
>VWYP01027735.1:0-17532 GCA_013400435.1 Pycnonotus jocosus | reverse complement strand
AAAAAAAAAGGAAATCTCTTGTCTTTTGAAAAGAGAGGAAGGCTGTAGAGCTCATTTTTGAGATATCTTTACAGCCAGAACAGCCCTGCTTGGGGATAAAAAAAGCAGAAAGATCCATTGCACTGTATGAAATAAATACTGCCTGTATTCCTAAATGCCCTATAACTAGACTGGTATCATTTGTACTAATCACATTATCATGTCTGTCTGGAAGAGATGAATGTCTGAATGCAAGGAATTAAACAGGTGATAAATTAATTTTGAATTGTTTCTTTTTGTTGTTGTTCTTGTTCCTGGCTGAGAGCAGCTTTGCTGTGACTGTGAGCAGAAGGGATGGGTTTGGTGGGAACTAAAGGGAAGCTTTGAAGTGTGGGCTCTTTCCCCTGTGTGTGGTTTTGGGTTAGTTGGGGCTGACAGAGGAGGTGCAGGAATGAGATGAATGCCTGGCAGAGCAGCTCACAGGGATTCCTCTCCTGAGCAGACAAGTTGTGGATTCCATCTCCCTGCAGACTTATCCAAAGGGAACCATTCTGGAGTTTCTATTGGAAAGTCAGAGAATATCCTGAGTGGGAAGGGATCCACAGGGATCACGGATCCAGCTCCTCTCCCTGCCCAGACACCCCCAACCATCCCCCCTGTGCATCCCCGGTGTCCAAAGGCTCCTGGAGCTCTGGCAGCCTCAGGGCTGTGCCCATTCCCTGGGGAGCCTGGGCAGTGCCAGCACCCTCTGGGGGCAGCAGAATCTTTCCTTGCAGAATCTTTCCCTGCTCTGCAGCCGGAGCCTGCCCTGGGCCAGCTCCAGCCACTCTCTGGTGCTGTCCCTGCCCCAGCACAGAGCTCAGAGCTGCCTCTGTTTCCTCCTCCATCTGTTCCTTTCCAGTAGGATTCAGGTTATCAAGGGATCTTGTCCATCCTGTTTAACACCTCTGAGGGTGCTTTAAAATCATTTCAGTATTTCCAAGAGTAACTGCTGTGCCACTGCAGCCAGTTAAGAGACCTTCCCTGCAGGAAGGGTTCTTACCCACCCATGGTATCTCACAGACAGGAATACTCAGGTAAATAATTAGACTTCAAAAAGATAATTATCATTCATCATTATGAAAAGCAGCCTTATTAGGAATTCATAAACTCAGAATAAATCTGTTCTGGTGACAAACCAAATTTTTCAATCTAACCAGTTCTGTGAGTAATAGTGAGTTGAATTATTTACTGGAGAATTAAACTTGTTTTCACCTAAGATGTTATATCTGATTTTGTCACTAATTTACCAGTAGGTGTGCTTACCAAAGAACTCATCACCCAGCATTATCTTATCAATGTTATGTCATATCACAAGGAAGATAAAAATAAATCAAATCCATTTTGGTTGGGTTTACAAAGTTTCAAAAGCAAATGAATTCCTCCTGGCAGGAAAGGAATTATAAAAGCTTCCTGTGAGACGTGCTGGGATTGTATTTCACTGGAGATATCTCAGAGCTGGGAGCTGTGGTGCCCTGTCCCTGACTGCTGCTGCTTTGTCACTGGGATGTGGCACAGGTGGCAGTGCTGCTGCCTTGTCACTGGGATGTGGCACAGGTGGTACTGGTACTGCTTTGTCACTGGGATGTGGCACAGGTGGCAGTGCTGCTGCCTTGTCACTGGGATGTGGCACAGAGGGACACTGGCACTGCTGCTGCTTTGTCACTGGGATGTGGCACAGGTGGCACTGCTGCTGCTTTGTCACTGGGATGTGGCACAGGTGGCACTGCTGCTGCCTTGTCACTGGGATGTGGCACAGGTGGCACTGCTGCTGCCTGTTCAAGGGCATGTGCAGCCCTCAGCAGGTCTCTGCCCTCTCTGCTCTCCCTCCCTGCCAGTTCAGATGTCTGAGGGTGTTCCCTGTGCTGTGCTTGAGTTAATTTTCCTGTTGGGAACTTGCTAGAGGTGATAGCAGGAGAATCTGACTTCTGGTGTCCTCTTTGTGCTGAGCAGGGAGTTCCAGGATCCCTGAGGATGGAAAAGCCTCCCAGCCCATGGAGCCCCAGCTGTACCTGTCCCCTGCCCAGAGCACTCAGTGCCACCTCCAGCCCTTCCTGGGACATCTCCAGGGATGGGCACTGCAAACCCCCTGGGCAGCCCCTGCCAAGGCCTGAGCCCCCTTTCCATGGGGAAATTCCTGCTGCTGTCCAAGCTGAGCCTGCCCTGGTGCAGTTTGGTGTTAGGCTTTGGACTAAGGAAAAACATAAACCACTTTTCCTTTCCATTCATTTGAAGTCCCTGATCTGAATCACATTAGATCAAAACATGATCGTGTTGTAGCTACTGTTGCTGCCAGGGACTGGATGTCATCCGGAACTAGAAGAAAACAGAAACACTTTTGTTGTTTCAACAAGGAAGCTATTTTATTACTGATAGTCCAGAAAGAGCCCAGACTGAGCATTTCCAGTTCTAATCAAAACCTCACCGTGAACTTTGTACGTGCCTTGAACTGGTTTTGTTTTTATTCTTAGAGTGCTGTAAATATTTGTGCACATACAGGCTGAATGATTAGCTGGACTAAAAATAACCAAAGCTTCTCATACAGGAACTATAAATCTTGAAAGGTTAAGAAAAAAGAGAGGAATTTGTAGAAATTACTGCAATGCCTGAACAAGCAGTGGAGACAGTATCTAGAAAGACTTTCTCCTTGAATTCAATGTTTTAAATTAATTTCAGTTACTCCCAAGTCCACTGTCTTTTCATAAAACTAAAAGCATAACCTGCATTTAAATTCAAATGTGCAACCTGCAAAAAAACCCCCCCAAAGAAAAAAAAAATCCACCCCCCCAAAAAAACCAAACCAGAAAACCTTTGACAGTACATTTCTTACACAAATGACAGACAATTTTTTTTCTTTATACTGTTGGTCCCCTAAATCAAAGAAGCATAGAGGTTAGAAGGGACCTCAAAGTTCATCCAGTGCCACCCCTGCCATGGCAGGGACACCTTGCACTGTCCCAGGCTGCTCCAAGCCCCAGTGTCCAACCTGGCCTTGGGCACTGCCAGGGATCCAGGGGCAGCCACAGCTGCTCTGGGCTCCCTGTGCCAGGGCCTGCCCACCCTGCCAGGGCACAATTCCTGCCCAAGATCCCATCCAGCCCTGCCCTCTGGCACTGGCAGCCATTCCCTGGGTCCTGTCCTGCATTTCCTGAGGAATTGTCCCTCTCTGTGTTCCCTGCAGCCCCTCAGACCCTGGAAGGAGCTCTGAGCTCACCCCAAAGCTTCTCCTCTCCAGGCTGAGCAGCCCCAGCTCCCCCAGCCTGGCTGCACAGGGGAAGAGCAGCTGGGATCTGAGCTCTCTCTTCTTCAGATTTGTGCTCCCACAGTGAACTACAGACAAGGAGGGTTATTTGTACTGTAAAACTTCTCCGAGACATTTTGAGTCTTGTAATTATCATATATTTTATAGTGTGAATTTCACAATCTCATTATCTGTTACTAGCTAAATCTATCCAAACATTCAAATTTGGTGTTGTTTTCTTGCTTTTCCCTATTTATCATTTGAGCTATTTTTTTTTTCCTTTCCTGAAGTGTATGTATGAAATGTGCATCCATTGCTCCTTGCATCTTTCAGATTACTGCACTACTTCTTTTTCCAATACCTGGAAAATGACATCATATTCAAAGCCAGGGTTGTATTTCAGTGTACAAACAAAGCCATATTCCCAAAGCCCTTGGAATTGTGGCTCTGAGGGTTGTGTAAGGGCTGCCTCCAGCTGTGTGTCTCATTTGCACACACAATCCTTCCCCCTGCCCAGCAGCAAGTGGGGCACTGCACAAAGCAGGTGAATGCAATTAGGCGTTTGCATTCATCATCGCCTCATTTGCACATGCAGTTGGAGCAGCTCTGCATTTTAATTGAAGTGTCTGTGCCGTGCTGCTCCCCGTCTCGGTGTGAGTGAGCTCTGGGAGCTGTGCTGGGGGATCCCTGCCCGGCCAGGGGGATGCAGAGCTCCGCGGTCCCCTGGGAGTGGGGGATCCCTGCTGAGGAGGCTCCTTGTCCTGGCTGAGCTTCCTGAGGGATCCCCTGTGTGGCAGGGATGTGTTTGTGCTGCTGCTTGGCACACCTAGAACGTTCTCCCATCAGCAGCGATCCCAAAGGCACACTCACAGAACAGGCTTCTCATCAGCCCGTGGTGGAGCTGAGCAAGGGCTCATATTTGTCAGATATCAAACACAGAATTGGGATTCCTGCTCATTTTCCTGTGCTGTCAGTGTCTGAAACGTTATCAGTTTCTGTTAGAGTGAAATAATCCAAAATCTAGGTCAAGTTCATTCTCCAGAAGTCTCTTGAGTATTGTTTTTCTACAGGTTGAAATTATATCCAGTCTCTTCTACATTAGTAAAATAGCATGATTAATGGGAATTTAAAATGCAAAGTAGCATCTTCACTCTACTTTCCAGGACCTTCTCTGCATATCATTGTCTGGAATCCCAAATCTTGCAGATAAAGTACAATATAGTTTCAGAGATTGTAAATCAGTCAAGGGAAGGTGATCATTAAATACATTAAAATGCATGAAAATTACCTAAATGGAAACCATTAGATTAAATGAAGCAGCTACAGTATAATATCCTGATGACTCCAGAAACTTTATTTAGATCATAACTGTACTGATGTTGTGCAAATCCCATGATTAAAGGGAACGTAACATATCTCTCCCTCTGCCTCCCTTTCTTTAAGAATTTGCAATTTCAATTCCTTCACGGCTTAATAAACAGTTACCTCAATAAAGGCTCTTCCTGATGCTCGGCACCAATCTGCATTTTGATGTGGTACAGCATGAAACCTTATCTCAGTGAGGCATGTTTGCAGAAATAACAATGTTTAAATAATGACTGAAATGAAGCATGAAACCCTTTGCCAGCTAAAATGGACAATAGTGAGAAGTTTTAAGGCTCAGCTCCAGATACCACTTTGGGGTTTCTTCTCTGAGGCTGACACTCATCCATGCTCCCAGAGCCCTGCTCCAGACTCCATGCACAGCTGGAATTATTTCTATGTTTTATGGGTCTTTATTACTCCATTGAAGGACAGTTTTTAGTCTTAATGCCAAGCAGTTCCATGAAGTTTCATTACAAATACATTTTATTCTATTTCTCTTGGAATCTCCTATTGAAGTATCATTTTCCTTCTCCTCTCAGCAGCATCATATTTGCAGTACAATTTGTAGATTGTGAGTGCCCTCGTGCCTCTTTATGCAGCCCATGTATTGTACATTATACAGTTTTCTCAGGGAATTAAAAGGTCAAATTTTCTACACAAAATCCTTGATCCTTCTCTTGATTTTGATGGGTTGTTTCCTTTGGGACTTTTCGGTCATGTCTGTCCTGGTAACACAGAGAGTGGAATTTCAGTGTTTGATGTTGCACGCTCCATAGCCTCACCATGAGCAGCTGTCCCTAACCATGGCTGTCCATCACTGGATGGTGATTTGGTGTTCCCTCAGGCTGCTGAGCTGCTCTCTATTCCCTGCCTCTATCTGCACCACATTAGAGCTTCTGGGGAATTGGGATGCAACAACAGCACGGGGGAAAGGCTTCCTAATGGAGTTACTAATGGCTGCTATTCCATAGCTCATCCCAGTTCAAAGGCTAATTCTGACTGATAGGAAAATAATGAAATAACACTATTGTCTTTAGCAATATTTACAATTTGTCACGATAATGCTGCTGTTTGGAGTGGACAGGGGTTTAAACCCCCAAATTTGCCGATGGACACAAGGCACGTGGGTGGCATCAGCACGTGGAGTTTGTGTGCCCTGAAAGCAGGGTGCACTGTGTAATTCCAGAGGGGAGATGTGAGGGAGGAGGAAGATTAGAGATCAGTGGCCCAGGGGTGCTTTTAGTTGCAGTGGACTGAATTGACTGCAAACTTGCAATTGCAGTTGACGTCAGTGGAAGCTGCCGGTGTCTAAGAAGTTCTCATCAGCTTAGCAGTATTCATCTGAAGACAAAATTAGAAATGTATTCCACATGGTGCCACTGCACGGTCTGTGCTTTACAGGGAGAGCGAGGGCATGTGAGGAATTCAGGTAGAGTTCAGAGAAAGAAGATACAAACCTTTCACAGAAACTGAAAGAGAATAGCCAAGAGGACTTGCAGCTACTGAGGCACAAGAATAAAGAGAGACCAGAGGCTTCTCTGTAAAGCAAAGGTTTAGCCAAACTCCCTTCATATCACACACAGAATTAGAATTGTCTACTTTGATTTTGATTTAATAGATCTTTTATGAAGAAAGCAGAGAGAATCAGGGCCATTTGCTGAGCTACCTGAGAACTCAGAGAATGCCATCAGCAGAAGACAAAAGCTTTAAAATTGTGTGGTTTTTTTTTTCCTCTGCCAGTCTGCAGGCAGAAAAAGTTGGCATATGTTCAAATCTGCAGTGGCCTGCTGAAGTACCCGGCAGTTCTTCTGCCCTCTATGATCTGGGGGAAGCATCAGGACAGGATGGCAGAGCTCACTCCAGGGATTCCCTGCTCTGTGTTGCTCCCAGTTTGCACCATGCACTGCTAGCCCAGAGCTGCTGCCAGGAGATGTGATGCCAGCCCTTTGCCGTGTTCATCAGCAGTGTCCTGAGCAGCTTTCACTGAAGCACTGATAGCAGCAGTGGTGGCACTGCAGCCCCTGATCCCACCTGGCTGCAGCAGTGCTCCCAGGACGAGCTGCTGCAGCCTCACCTGCGGGCAGCAAACGCGCTGAGCTCTGCTCTGCCAGCAGCAGTGGGGTGGGATGCAGTGCACAACAGGTAATTAGAGAATCTGGTTTAAAATCCACTGATTTGGGCCCTGATTCCACCCTTCAGGGTCCTCTGCAGTGCTGGCTGCTGGTGCCAGTGTTCTGGTGAACAATCATACACATTTTGCACTGACAAAACCAGCTGTTGATGAAGTTTGGCATTTTTAATCACAACTGAACCTCCAGCTGTTTCCATCACACATAAAGGCTGTGCAGCAGCTCTGTGGATTTGCTTATCCCCTTCCAGCTGCACTTAGGGAAAAAGGAATTTCTTGTCTGTACAGCAAGCATTCCTAATAATTATTATGTTTGTTTATACTTTAGAATATCATCCATTAAAAAACACTGATAGAAAATGAAAATCAAGATGAAAGCCTGTGCTTGTTAGGAAATGCTTGTTTTTAGCATTGTTGTCCTTTGCTGCCATGGAGAACACTCCCTGTTGTAGCTTTTGGGGCACTGCCAGTCCTTCCCTGCCCCACATCCAGGGCATCCCTGACCCTGCTCCTCACCTCAAGCTTCCTAGCCCACCTTGACTCCAACATGTGCCACCTCAAAGGGCTCCTGGGACAGGTCCAGGAGCTGCTGGCTGCAGAGAGGGAGCTGGAAGGGCAAGGCTTTGACATTAGGGGTCTGTGGGAGGGCAGGGGCAGGAAGATCAACTTATTTCCCAGAAATGCAAGGATTTCACTGCATCCACAGGTGTTATCTGTGTACAGAAGCAAGGAGAAGTTTCCTCTGTAGAAAGAAAAGTATAAACCAAAGCTGAAGGCAGAAATTGCTGCTGCATTTGTTAAAAGAACCACAGAGATGATGCAAAGGAAGGTAAATTTTACCGACAGGGTCTGGGCAGTGTTTTGCTGACAGTGCAGGAGAAGGTCTGAGAGTCTCAGAAGAGCAACTTCTAGGGAGCTTGCCAAGGAAACCCAAACTTCCATAGGCAGCTTCAATTAGGTCTCAGCTGATTACCACAACTAAAGCCTGATGAAAAATTTTGGAAATTCAATATTTTCTTTGCTGTGGTTGAGAGAAACAAGTTGGATGCTGTTATTTTTCAAGTTAACAAGTTAATAACTGTTTGCTGTTATTAACAAGTTAATACTGTTATTTTTCTGCCTAAAGAGCAGGCTCTGCTGTGCTGGATTCTGTTCAGCCTTTGGGAAGATGGGGACTGGGAAGGATTGGGGTCTTTTGTCCCTTTTTTATTTCCTAACAGCTGAAGTTGGAAAACATGGTGGCAGTCCCAGTGACATTTTCTAGTTGCACCATATTTTAAGCTTGTTCTAGAGGTGTGTAAAGCAGTGTCACCAATTTACTGCTGCAAATGGGAAAAATGCCAGTACAATCCAGAGGGGGGAAAATGCCAGTACAATCCAGAGGGGCTGGGCTTGGCCTGGAAGCTCTGCTGGCAGAGTCTCCAGCTCTGGGCTCTTTACAGTGCTGGGAGCATCCCACCTTCTCAGGCTGGACACAGATCCCAAAGGACTCGCTGCTGTAGCCTTATCTCACCATGCATAAAGCACACTAAAGAGGGCATTTGTACATCCTGAAAGGTTTTTAATACAGGTGGTGCTTGGATCCTTGCTGCAGTGCCCTGGCTCCTGCCTCATTTCCAAGTGCCACGGCAGCAGCTCCTGGTGCTTGCAGCCTCTGTATTCCCAACCCTGCACTGCTGAAGGATTTTTATTTCATGTATCATTTCTCAGTTACAGCTGTGTAATCATATTTCACATCTGCAGAGCATGGCATGGCATGGAGGATGTTCTCTGAACAGACACTAAAGAGGGAAAAATCAACACAGAGAAATTTGAGGGGTTTACTGCACTTAGGCAGAGCTCGTTTCTCAATTCTTTAAAAACCCACGTGCTTTCCTGACAACTGCAGGCCATTTGTCAAGCAAAAAATGTACCTGTATGGATTCAGTGGAGAGCTGGTTTTCTTGGGCACTGATGTAGTATTGGGAGTTGATAAATAAATAAATAACCAGGAAAAAAAGATTTCTGTCAGCTGTGCAGAGAAATGACACAGGAATGGTCCTGAGTTAGGAGTTGTCACATCTAGAACATCCCCTGCCACAGTGAGCAGCTTCATGCCAACACAAACCCCCTTACATAAATCACTGGGAGGAGGAGAACCTGAGAGAAGCAGGAACAAACCCGTATATCTCAGCTACAAGCAGCAGCACCATTTCTGATATTGAGAGCAGCCCCAGTTTTTATCTTTGCATCTCTGGAGAGAGGTGGCGTTTCCCCAGCCTGTCACCAATGCCCTGAGTCGGTGGCTGAGGTGTGTAATAAAGCTGCTCAGTTAATTACCATCCCCAAGTGCCAGAGGAAGCCTCAGCCAGTCCCACGTGCTGTTGGACTCAATGCCTTGCTCAGATCAGCCCTACAGCACAGGATCCTTGATCCTCCTTCCCTTGGGAGCTGCTCCCACCTGGATCAGGGCTGCTGCTCCTGGGGTCACTGGGAACAGCAGAAACACCCAGAAAACCTCCAGCCCTGCCATGGGCAGCTCCAGAGGACAAGCTGTGGACATGACTGCTACTTTTCTCTGCAGGATTGCTTGTTGTCTTAGAGCTTGAACGTGAGAATTTTGTATTCCAGGTCATTAGCCACCAAGGCAGAGATAAGAGATTTGAAGATAAGCAAGCAGCATAGGTCAGAATGTGTTTGGAGTGGGCAGCCCAAGCCATCTGCATTACTCATCTCCCCGCTATTTTTTTAATCAGCTCTGGCTTTTTTGGCATTTTTGTGTATTTTTGAGTTACAGAGTGTTCCTCAGAAGAAAGGCCATTCCCTATCCTGAGGGACTAAATGAGAATTAAAAGGTTTCTATGTTATTGTTCCTGTGGGTGGCAGATTACACTTGGTTACTCAGGAAATCTCTTCCAACCCGATATTTCTTTCCATTTCTAAGAAGATAAGTCAGGGAAAGATCATACCATGTAACTCAAGGAATGGGAAATATTACATGAGAGGAACGAGCCCAGTTCTACTGAGCCCAAGAACTGGCCCCCATATTTTGCAGTACCTTTAATCAGGAATTCATGCAGAATTGTTGGCTTTTCTGGAGCCCTTGTAGTCATTTCACAAGAGTTTGCATGTGATCCTTCAGGGACAAACAAGAGTAACTGTTAGTGAGAGCTAAAGCAGAGCTCAGGCAGTGCTGTTTTCCCCCATTTTCTGGCTCTGCAGTCAGTGTGGTGGGATGTGTCACAGTGATGGGTCTGCTGTGTCACACTGGGGAATGCAGGCAGGGATTAACGGGCTGTGCCAGGCAGGCAGGGATGGGTTAATGGCTGTCCATGCAGGGATGGGTTAATGGCTGTCCATGTGATGACAGCCAGCTGGTCCTGCAGGATGCCCAGGAGCAGGACAGACACATTCCATGGGTGTGTGGCATTTGGCTGTCCTGAGGCTGGCACTGACTGCAGGCTCTCTGTGCAGGGAGGACAGGTCCTTTCCTCTGCAGAGTGCTCAGATGTTGCCATGCTGTGATCCCTTAGGATAATGTACACCCTCATTTACATGTGCTTTGTATTAACCTTGCTTCTCCTTATCTGGTAACCCCCTTCACCTGGCTACTGTGAAATGTCACTGGACATCACACAGCTCTAATACTTTGTTTTAAGAAATACTGTATTCCCAATATCCCAGCTCTCCAGTGCTCCTGAGTGGGGTAGGAAGGCAGAGTGCCTGTACCACTCCTTCCCTGCCATGCCCAGGCTCACAGAGCCCTGCCCTGGAGCCAGAGCAGTGCTCTGTCACAGAGCTCCCATCACAACAAAACCACAACAGATTTAATCCTATCAGGCTCCAGGAGTGGCAGAAGGCTGTGCAAACTCAACTCCCTGCTTTCTGACAGTGCCACGGTTCATCCTCATCGCAGCCATCAGTTGTCAGAGCGAGCTGACAGGGCACAAAGAGCTGCAGAGAGCAGTGCCAGTTCTGCAGCTGGAGATGATCCTGAACAGACTTTGTCCCCACCACCCCTCCCAGGAAAATGCAACCTTTGCCTCAGGATGGTGAAGAAAAAAAACAGCCCAAAACCTCATTCTTTGCAATACATTCATGAAACCTAGACTGCCCATTTAAAAATACTCTGAATGTGTTTTGATGCTTATTTCTGTTTTGTGCTTTGAAAAATTTTGATATATATATATATGATGTCAGGGAATCCAGAATAGTTCAGGTTGGAAGGGACCATAAAGCCCATCCAGTGCCACCCCTGCCATGGCAGGGACACCTTGCACTGTCCTAGGCTGCTCCAAGCCCCAGTGTCCAACCTGGCCTTGGGCACTGCCAGGGATCCAGGGGCAGCCACAGCTGCTCTGGGCACCCTGTGCCAGGGCCTGCCCACCCTGCCAGGGAACAATTCCTGCCCAAGATCCCATCCAGCCCTGCCCTCTGGCACTGGCAGCCATTCCCTGGCTCCTGTCCCTCCAGCCCTTGGCAATTGTCTCTCTCCATCTTTCCTGCAGCTCCCTCAGGCCCTGCAAGGCCACTCTGAGCTCAGCCCAAAGCTTCTCCTCTCCAGGCTGAACAATCCCAATTCCATACACATTATGATATGCACAGGCTCTCTAAAAACCTTGGGACAGGATTTTTTCCTCCACATTTGTGGATATTTTGATTTCCTTTTCAGCAGATTTTCTGTTATCTCTCCTCTTGCCCGACTTGACCACCTCTTTTTGGGGCAGTCAAAAATTAATAGGAAATTCAGCTTTTCTTGATCACAGGGATTTAGTGGGGGTGTGGAGGTTGACACTTGTGTGATGCTACTCAGTGAAAATGACAACCACAATGTTTTTATCCCTGGAAAGAACCATTTAAAAAAGTACCTTCAAACACCCTTGAAAAAGAATCATTAATACTTTATGCTCAGATATGCTTTAAAATATCTGGTCTATGTGCAGCAGAAGCTACAGCAGGTTTTCCAGGCAAGGTTGCTGCCCCATTGCCATGAATGCATGCACAACTTGGGCATTTGGATGTGGGACAAGCCCTGAACAGACAGGGGGCATTTCCAAAGCAGCCATGCAAATGTGCTCAGGAGTTCTGGATCCATTTGAAACCCTTTATGACTGGATACTTTGTCCTCTTCTCTTACCAAAGGATCCCAGGAGCCAAGATATTCATAAGGAACCAGAACCATGTTTAAAGGGATTATTTGCCTGAGCTCTGTCATGACCTATGACCTGGGAAAAGCAGTTTGGGTTTGGCCAAAAAATCAGCCCTGTAATTCCACACCAGATATACAATAAGGATGTGGCTAATGGGCAGAGTGCAACTGCAAAGGTTACAAATCACTGATACAAGGTGTTATTTCAAATTTACCAATCTTCTTTCATCAGCAGAGCTACAAATGTCCATATTCCTTGGAAAAGGTTAAAAAGGCTTTGTACCTTGGACATTTTTTAGAGTAAAGTAACCTTCATGTTAGAAGAAAAAGAAGAGCTACTTGGATTTGCCCTAAAAAATCTTAAAATAAAAGTAGCACAATGTCCAGTTAGGTCATTTACAGGACAGCGGCTTTGCCAAGAGATTTTTTTTTTTCTCTCTCTCTCTCTTTTTTTTTTCTTTTCTTTTTTTTTTTTTTTCTTTTTTTTTTTTTTTTTTTTTTTTTTTTTTTTTCTTTTTTTTTTCTTTTTTTTTTTTTTTTCCCTTTTCTTTTTCTGTTACTGTCTTGTCTGGTATTTTTGAAAATAGGAGATCAGAACACAGGGGCTGGAATGAAACGAGATGGAACTGAAAGAGGAGAAAGAGGAACAACAGGGAGCTGTGGGGATTGAGGAAGGGAGGATAAAGGGAACAGCATGGAGACAGGAAAAACAAGAGCCAGGGAGGGGGTGGAGTTACCAGAGTGAGGTGAAGGGAACAGAAGAACAAGAAGAAACTTTCGTCTTTCTGATCTACGAAGCTGTCTTTTGCATTTGCTGTTAAATATAGATGGCAACACACATCCTACAAGACAGAAAAATAAAGGAAACAGAGAAAAACCAAACGCTGAGAATAAGTCTTTGGGTTATTCTAAAAAGCATCAGAGGCTTTCAAGTTGCTGGTCTTTTGATTTATGATGGTGCTGGGATTGAGCGGTGTCTGTGCAGCTCCACATCTCAGATTTATGAACCCATGCAGTAAACATGATTTCAATTATCTCTGAAGAATGTTTTGATTTTATTCACAGGGAAGCTGCTCTCACAAGGAGGGCAATGCTTGCCCCGCTGTCCCAGTTAGTGTGACCTCCTTACCTGATCCCTGCCCCTCTTGGTGGAATTCACTGCTGCTGATGGGGAAGGGCTGCCCTGTGCCACATCCCAGCTGGTTGGAGAGGAAGGATTTCCTGGGTGGAAATGGCTCAGGGGGTGTAGGATCTTTAGTTTAGATGCTAATTAAATCTAATGTACCAGCTCTGCTTTTACTGCTATTAATGCCAGGAGTTTTGCCCAGCTCCAATTAATGTTAATGTGAGGAAAAAGGAAGAAAAAGACGTTTTTGACAAGCTTAAAGAAGATTCTGCTTGAATGTCTTTGTGTTTCCTCTTCTCATTATGTGTTGATATAAATGTAAATGCCTGTGAGAAATGGAGAAAGGGAAATGTAAAGCAATCCACGCTTATTTTTGGCTGGGAGCAGCAGTACTTGTGAGTCAATTTAGGCTCTCTAGCCAAGTAGGCTTGGCAACTCTGGCCCTGCCAGCATTTGCACAGGCTTTTATCCACTTGCTGCTAGGGGCTGATCCTGCAGAATCCAGCAGTCTCAGGTTATGGTAAAGCAAATTTAATGTAAGATTGAATGGGAGGCAATAAACTCACAAAAAGCAGGCAGCATGACCTGTTGCTTAATAGCTTTCTCCCAGATGCAGGATTCCAATCCATGCCTGCTCCTCTAGCAGACATTCTCTTTTTGCAATCAGTTACACAGGCTGCAGCCAGGAATTAATGAAGGGAAAAGAAAAAAAAAAATCTGAATTTCTACTGGAATTTCTCATTTACTAATTTCACTTTTAAAATTTGATAATTTCAGATTGATAATTTCAGCCTAGGAGAGGAAGGAAGGTCTGATACTCCTCAGTCTGCACCTCAATGGATGTGCCCAGACTTTGTGGACTCATAATATTCCAAAATAGGTTTGTACTGAAAACTGATATTCCTAAAGCAGTAAAGAATGACTGAAAGTGATTCTCTTTTTAAGAAAATGGCCCAAAAGGAAAGCAGCCTAATTAAACTGGACCTTTTTTGTCTTTGCCATTGGACAGGTGGGTTTATATGAAAGTCACATTTAGGACTTTAAGTAACTTTCAGACTACAAGAGGGTGTTCAGATGGAAGAGGAATATTTTGGTGGCTGAAGTGGATGGATGTCTGTGATTCTGGACGTCAGCAGACCAGCAAAATGCATCATGGTGGTGTTGGGAGAGAGGAAAGATAAGAATGGCTTGAAAACAATTGAATAAAACATAACCTAGTGCTCCAAGTTAGCACAAGGTTGGGCCATTTACAGCAAAATCAGCATCCAGCCCTTTTCTCAGGACTGGTCCCTCTACTCTTGGAGTAATCAGTGGCTCTCAGAACACACCTTAGGCTGGATTTCATCTTCAATCCCTTCCCTTCCCTTCCCTTCCCTTCCCTTCCCTTCCCTTCTCCCATTTCACCCTTCTCAACCCTGCACCCTCCAGTTCTGTTGTGAAACCCATCAGCCTTCAGACTCAGCCCTTACCTGTCCCCCCTCGATTGTTATTAGGAGGGGATAAAACCACCCCAATGCTGACATTGCAGTCCCTGTAGCCACAAGGAGGGTTTCTGAGAGAACATGGAGATTTTTCAGACGATTCTGAGCCACTCCCCAGCCAGGGCTGTTCTGTGCGAGTGACACCAGGCTTTGCTCCTGGACAGTTTTAGATCATTCACTGGGAATTTAAAAATTGGTACTGAGGCTTAAGTGTGTTCTGCACATAGAGATGTGGTTTTGGGGATCCAGGAAGAGTTTCCTCAGCATTCTCCTTGGCACCTAGAGGCATCTCAGTTGCTTTGGGGAGGATTTTGGGGAGCAGCTGGGCCAAGAGCTGTGCACCCCCTGTACATCAGCAGCAGCTCTGACAGTGTGTGCAGGGACCTCCTTTAAACATCACTTTGTGCAGCCCTACTCAGGTCCCCAGTGCTGCTCACTCTGATTCCAAGTACTTCATTCCCTGAGAGTGTTTTGTCTGTACAAACTCTTGATAAAGGTCAGATTAATTGAACAAACGAGATGCTTTCTCTTGAGTATTGCAAGGTGAATGCAATTCTCAGTGGGAATATATTTACAATTGCAGAATTGTCTTTTGATTTGATTTTTCCCTAAAAGAAAACTCACCCAACTATCATATAACCTCTGAGGATGAATATTCATTAGACAGAGATAGAATAGTAAAATAGAAATTGTTATTTTCTTGTATCACTGGCAAAATATTCCTTCCTTCTACCTCTGTTCCCAGTAAATATTCTGCCTGGCAATACGAATAAAATGCAGATGATTCTTGCTTTGCCAGCCATGCTCTACATCAGCAGAGAGGAGTTCAGAGGAGAGCTTTCCCCTTTGTGTTGGCAGTTTGAACTCTCTTTGCTCATGCAAAGCAAGTACAGAGGGGGGAAGCTCCGAATGAGGAGTCTGCCTGCAACACAAAATAAAAATACCTAAATGGTGCAGAGCACAAAACCCCAGAACAGTTTGGACTGGATCCTTAAAGCCCATCCAGTGCCACCCCTGCCATGGCAGGGACACCTTGCACTGTCCCAGGCTGCTCCAAGCCCCAGAGTCCAACCTGGCCCTGGGCACTGCCAGGGATCCAGGGGCAGCCACAGCTGGATGGATGCTGAATATCTGGTAAAGTGTCCTGAGAGCTAAAGGGACAGACAGGAACATTCAGAAAAGAAAGCAAGAATGGAAATGGTATAAAATTATGTCAGTTTGTTGTTATAAATGGGAGAAGAGGTGCAACAGCAGGCCAGGCCCTCCACTAAAACCAGCAGAATGTAAATGATAAATGCCAGACCCTCCTGCACTGCCTCATTGCCTTTGTTTCTCTCACTTTATCTGGTTTCTGTTTTTCCTCTATCTTTTTCATAGTGGCTACATTTGTAATAGCTTGATGCTTCTAGGTACAGTATGGTGACTGCCAATGTTTTGAGATGAGTGATTCCTAAATTTGTGTTCCTGAAGTTGTATTTTTGTAGCTACTACTACATCCAGGGCAAATGCATTCCTCTGTAATGCTCATATTACCTAGAGCAGGCAGTTCTTTAGGATGAGCATTTGAATTGAGTATTTATAGAGGAAGAAGGGTGGAGAAGAGAAGAAAAATAAGAAATAATTATGGAGGGCAGAGAACTGATACCTTCAAAGGGTTTATAAAAATATTTTTAAGCCTCTTCTTTAGGGAGTTGGGGCATTTTTTTGTTAGTTTTGTGAGTTTTTAATTTATTTTTTTTAGGTAATTTATTCTGTTTTCTCAGGTCTGCATTAGAAATAGATTACATTGGCTGCACAAAATTGTCTCCTGTAGTAGCAGTGCTACTGCTCAATGGTGCTGCTTCCAGAAGCAGTTTTGACTCTGTTTTAAAAGATTTATTTGTAACCTCTACCATAAATTGTGATGGGCTACACCTCATATGAAAACAGTCAGTCTAAGGCAGTATTTACAAATTAAATTTTTATTCTGTAAAATTATGGGGTTTGTATTGCTTAATCTTGGTTTATTTTTTAGACACATATTCTCATCTAGATTAATGAGAAAAGCCAGTTCTCTGAAGATGGATAAAAACATGGCTTGTTTGGTTTTGCCTTTCAAAGAGATAAAAAAAGGGATCTAAGTCTGACTTGGTGAACAACCTTAGTCCTGGTTCCTCAGCTGATGTGGAAGACAGGGGTTTGTATTGTGGAGATAACACAGAAAGGAAAATAAGCTAAAATAAGTTTGGCAAATTTCAAGTTGATGTTTTAATAAAGTTTTGTTGGGAATGAACACAAAGAAATTGAGATGATACTAATATTTATGGACAAGACATTACATTTGTAAGGTGGGTGTTTTTGCTCAATAAAGTTGCACACAGGGGCTGGTGTTTCTGAAAACCTGATGGTAACACACTTGAAGACCACACTTCCCTAAAAATTTTCTTGTATCTGCAGCAAATAACTGGGCCCACCACAGAAATTCAGATTGTTCAGAGCATCTTATGGAGGTTTTAATTTGTTTGTGTCATAGTCCCTCCCTTTGCCTTTAATGTCACTGAAACTGGGAGTAGAGAAGAAAGACTACAAAAATACTTTGACTTTACCAGTGAAAAGTAAAACTCAACCACTCAGTAGTGGAAGATTGGGACAAAACAGATGGGAGGTGTTTAGACAGGTCTTTAAGCTGTAGTCACTGTGTTATACCCAGGCTGTATCTGCCTCATCGCTTCAGGAGCAGCTGCAGCCTGAATATAACAGCAATTATTTAATAAAACAGCCAGAGCTGACCAGTCCTTATTCATATCACTTTAAGGATTATGGAAAGGCCAGGCATTTTCTGGTGAAAGAGATCTATGGGAGGTTGAAAGGGATTTGGACTATGGCATCATGCTCAGACATCACAGATATAATATTTCAGTATCATTCAAATAATATGCAAAGGGTTAATAAATAAATATATTTTATATATTATTGACAGCAGTGACGTAGGGGATTATCCCCCTCCACTCTGCTCTCCTGAGACCTGGAATGCTGTGAAGAATTCTGGTGCCCCAATGTAAAAAG
>VWYP01027734.1:4041-20240 GCA_013400435.1 Pycnonotus jocosus | reverse complement strand
TTTCTTTTTTTTTTTTTTTTTTTTTTTTTTTTTTTTTTTTAGAACACAAAGCAGGGCACTGATTAATTCCTGAAAACTGCACACTAGCACAGTATTACTCGACTGTTTTAATTCTTAAATCTTCTGAGAGAAAAGTATCGAGGGAGCTCATGATTGGGGAAGAGAAGGAGGAAGAGAGGATTGTAATTGGCTGTTACAGAAGCACTGAAAAGATGAGAAAAGTTAAATGTCACATCTCAGATATAAACTGACAAATAAAAGGGTCCAGAATTCATTTATTTTATTTTCAAATAGCATGATTTCTAATTCTATCTGATAGAATGCTGTGTATGGAAAATACTGCATTCTTCTTTCTCTTGATTTTTATTCCCAAACGTGAAAGTAGAGGCAGTATATTCCACTTTCCTGCACCTACAGCACCAAAACCTTAGGTGAGATGAAGGTGCAGGTATCTTGTCTATGCCAAGGTGCTCAGGAATCTGCTTGATGGAATGAAGATAGATATATGGTATTATGAACAAATCTGAAGTAAAAATTTACTTTCTTGTATCCAGTTATATCTTGGTTTAAAAACCTGAGGTGAGTCTCCTCAACCACTTCAGCATAATGAGACAAGTTGTTTTTTTTTTTTCAGAATTTTAATTTTCTGTAGTGTTTAAGGTTAGAGAGTAGGACTGACCTTCCGGTGGCAGCTCATTCAGGGTAACAGCTGCATTGTCTCACAGGGATCTTGTGGTTGTGAACTAGAGCAACCACAGCTACCCAGCTGCCTAAAATATCCTAGTGGATGTCTCTTTGTCCTCTTTGGCATACGGCAGTTTTAGATGAGGAAAGAAAAGGAGATAGGAGGTGGTGCCAAACCAGACAGAAGTTTTTTATTAAGCAAGAACAGGGACACATCAAGAGAGATGAGGCAGCTGCGAGTATGCCAGCAGCTGCATCTGCTCTCTGAATGGATGATAACATGAAAATGACAGGGCCCTCCAAAGGAGTAAAATTTTGGGAATGTCTGATCATTAATGCCTTGGTTATTTTCCTTCTAAAACAAGTTAGGGACTTCAAAGCAAAAAACAGGCTTCTTTTACCCCTGAAGAATCTTTACTTTTCACCCTGATTTTTATGCTGTGGATTTGTATGCATGGCAAATTTATATTCACTCTCTGATATGATAAAGTAATAATTTGCAATTTTTTTCATTGTCTACAGGGAACTCTTTGTGTTGTCAGAGGACTCTCAATGCTTCTATATTGCAACAATAAACATTCTAGTGAGCTATTTCACTGTGCTGCCCACAGACAGATGGATACATTGGATGCATATCTTTATTTTCTTTGGTGTTTTAGTGGCTGTCCGTCTCTTTTTCTTTTTAAATTCCAAAGTATTATTAACATTCAACAACTCCATTAGAAAGTCACAGGCAGTAAGAGCCCATCTGTGCCATGTTAACATTTAAGGAGGAAATAAAAGAGTAAAGTGGACAGGTGGAGTAGACAGCAGGAAACAGCACCAGGCACACAGCAGGTAGGGAGTTCAGCAGAGGAAAATGCCAGACATTTAACAGGTAAATGGAAGGGCAGCTGAATTTCTATGCCAGTCCATAGAGAGTGCAGTGAGGGAATAGTGGCTGACAGAAATAGGAAGATGTCACATCTTCAAGGAAGAGGACTTGCTTTCATTGAGAATATTAACCCAATTAACCCAACTTCTGAATAATTATGATTGCCATACAACCTGTATTTTATTTCCTATAACCTCTTAGAGTCTTTTATGCTTATGCTCTTATATCCATGAAGCTTGGAGGGGGATGCACCTCAGGAAGATGTTAAGGAAAGCTGACCAGAGAGAATGATGACCCTCAATCAAAGACAGACAGTGGTGGGCTGGCTTGGCAAGGAAAGTGTGCAGGGTGATTTGGACTGGATACTACATAATGGACAAAACAAGGCTGCATATGGTGTATCTCAATTGGATGCAGACAAATAGGGAAGTGACAACAGGACAACATTATTGGGACAGCTCTTCACATCCTTTCAAGGAAATCAGTATGTCTGGGTGTCTCCCTCAAATGTCTATACATTAAAGCACATACCATGGGGTTAAAATAGGAGAAATTAGAGGGCTGCATGCAGTTTAGGGCTACAGTCTCATTAGCAGGAATAGCTCCCATACCTGGAGTGCTGCCGTGGGTGGACAGAGGCTATTTAGGAAGGACAATCTGAAATGACAATGTCTTGATGGGCAGGAACATTGGGAATGCTTGGAACATTGCCTGGGAGCAGATGGATGATGTCTGAGAGTGTGTGAGTTATGATCAGCCATCAGACCAACACACAAGGTGTTGGGAATGCCTGGTCAGGAAGAATTAGGTGAGGCCTTTTTCAGACAAGAATCTTCATATTTTGCAAGATGTACACATGAGGAATATCAACCATCCCAGTGGCTGTTGGAGGGACAGCACAAGAGGACAGAAACCTTCTGTAAGGTTTCTGGAATGCATTTATGACACCTTTCAAACACAGCGGACTGAGGAACTGATGATGGGAGGTGATCTGCAGAATTCACGCATATAAACAGGGGAAACCTTAGAGTGGATGTAAAGATTGGGAACAAACTTAATAGTAGTGATTATATTGTTTCCAGCATGCTGACAAGAGATAGCAGGGCAAATAGTGATATAACAGTCCTGAAATTCAAAATGGCTTACTTCAGTCTTTTTAGGGTCAGATAAATCCATTTGGATACAGCCATTAAGAGAAAAAAATGGCCCAGGAGGGATATCTGTTTTTAAAAGACAACCCTCTCCAGTTTTAAAAATGCTCCATTCCAACCAGCATGGAAGACCCACAAGGATGAACAAAGATAAACCTCAAAAGTAAGATGGAAAGTGTAGAGGTTTGAAGTTAGAAAAGGTCAAGTAACACGAGAGAAATACTGAGATAGTGTCTGAGTGTGCAGGGATAGGGTTAGAAAAGCCAAAGCCCATCTGAAGTTAAATCTGGTAAAGGACATGAACAGCCACAAAGCATGTTATGGGTGCATCATTCTCAAAGGGAAGATGAGGCAAAATATGAGCTCACTTCTGAATGGGGCAGGAAAAGAAGGACATGGTAAAGACTGAGACATTTAGTTCTGTCTTCACTTTATTTCTTACTGTTAAAATTTTCTTTCAGGAGTCACAGATTCTTGAAATCAGAGAAAAAGTCTGGAAAAAGGAAGACCTACCCTCTGTGGAAGAAGACGATCTCAGGCAATGTATAAACTGGATACACGCAGATCTGCTGGATATTTTTTATCTTGGCTTTAGCAATGGAACTTCAAAGAGGAGCATACTGGAAGCACAATTTGTGAATCAGGCAAACAGGTAAAATCTCATCACTATAGTGGATGTGCCATGGGGTCTCCAGGTAACCTTGGACAAACCTCTTGAATTGAGTTGAATTAACCACCCAAATACTATTGAGAGTTAAAGATCGAAGTTAATAAATATGCCAAGTGAACTGCAACAAACTGCCTGTTACAAGTGGCTGTGTAATCAACAGAGCAACAATAACGTGTTGTTTTCTGTCAGAAAAACAACTGAAACTCCTAATGTTGCACAGGCAGAGGAGCAGGGGAGCAGTGTGATCCAGGGGGCCTGAGACATCTTCCTGATATGTTTATGTGTCCTAACTGCAGAGTGATCTTCAGGTGTCTCTTAATTCCTGTGACAACTTCTAAAATTAGGTAGATGAAATCCAGAACTGAGTTTCCTCTGCTTTACCTGAGGGTGCTCAGCAGCCTTGTACTAAAAGTATATAAAGGTTTTTTTAAGTTAATTTTATTGCAGGGTTCCAATGTTTCAGATTGTTTCTAGAACTTGCATGGTACCAGACTATGGCCCGAGTCCTGGCCCGTATTTCTGCACCACTATTAACATCTAGGAAATGCCATGGCTCTAAAGCTTGGCACTGCTGCATATGTGTTCCTGTTGACAGATACATGCCAAATTTGCTGTCACTTGGCTTCACCCCTGGAACTGGCAGAAAGAGAAGAATAAGGCTCTGCTAATTTATCCTTTTCAGTGGGGGCAACATTATTTGTCACCTTGCCACTTGGCTGTTCTTGTGCTCTGGCATGAGGTCCCTGGCTGTGCTTGAGTGAGGCGTGATGGTTCTGGGGTCTGGAGTTTGGCGAGCAGCTGCCCATCACTGCCTGGCTACGGAGCCAGGGCACCAAGGAAGAGGAAAAGGGCTGGAAGGCTGTCATCTGATAAATTATTCCAGGGGAAAAAGTGTAGGCACATACAAGGTTCAACTCAAGAGACTCTGCAGATAAACTTAGAATGGGAATCAGAAATGTGTGGATAACACAAACAGCATATTTGTGTTCATCTTCCTTAGTTATCCATTTGCTGTTATATTAAAAAAGAATTGTATGTGCACTCATGTTTTTAAACTTTCAGTGTCTCCACAAGCAAAGCTCAATAGCATATCTACCTGAGAAATTATCAGACCACTTGTCAAAACTAGACTCTCTCTCTTTGCAACATACTGGATTTTAACAGTGGAACATGACAAATTCAGTATATTTTCCCTGTTCTACTTGATGTTTTTGGCATGTTTTTATATGGGCCTAGAAATTCAAAATCGAGTATATAAAAAAAAGATATTTAATGTGATTTTCTTTGCCTCAAATAACAACAAAGGCAACATTAGGATTGGTCTAATTGTATGACAAATTTAGTTTTGAAAAAGAAGATGATCACCCATAATTGCACAGAAAAATAAAAAGGGGAGGGGAGGGGAGGGGAGGAGCTTAGTCTTTCCTGTACTGAATGGGGAAATGAAAACCCCAGGGATCTCAGGGAATGTGTAAACAGCACAAGGTCATAAGCTGTGAGCTGGAAAAGTCCATTTGGTGCCTAATAATTTTGCATGCATCTGTTCCTAGAGGAGCCCACATTTCATGCAATATCATTGCCCCATAGCAGCAAATTTAGAGAACAATATTGGTGGGCACCTTCTCCATACCTAGACTCTAAGGTAACATTGTAATATTGGGGTTTATTATTAAATATCAGCCTTAAACTCTTAACTTCAGTCAGAAATGACTGAACTCAACACAGGGTGCTTTGAAGTGGAATGTATTTATAAACTCCTTAAAACAGCAGCTGCTTTCTGTGAGACCATGAGGCATAGATATAGATATTTGCCTTTTTCTGTAGAGTTTGCAACAAAACTTCCATATGTCAAAGGAAATCAATGGTACTCATGGACCTCATTGTGTTGTTCTGTCACTTGCTCTGTTATTGAACTTTTCTGCAGTGCTCTGAGCATTTAAAGAACATGAGAATGTAAATCTGAATAAGAACAAGTTTAGGGAGTTCTGAGGGTTCCATAAGACTTGAAGAAACTTATAAACCATGAAAGAAAAATATTTGCCAGATTCATTTGAGAATACAGTTGACTTGTAATGGGATAAAAAACATTTCTCCACACATTGCTTAACCTTGTATCACACTTCTCCTGACAGCAAAAAATGAAGAAGAAAAAAACTACTGGTGAAGACAGAACTTAGCTAAAACATCTAAAAGGGAAAGAAAAATGAGATCCTCTTTAGAAAATGAAAATGATAACGGGATTATTCATAGCACCTTTATGATTAATTTTATGTTTCTTAATACACACTGACTCATTGAAACTGCAGAAGGAGTTGTGGCCTTGCTGTGGTTGATGATAGATACTCAGCAGGACATCATCCCTGTCCAGAAAGTCAACATTGCAACTAGATGCACTGTTCTTTCTGGTTTCTAGATGGGTAACCAAGGCATGGAGAGGTGAGATACCTTTTTCAAGGCTGGTACTAGAGCTCTGAACTTCTGCAGCTTATTCTTATCCTTAGTAAGCTCTGAAGTTAAATAGGATTTTATCTTCTTTCAAGATATAAGACATAAAGTACTTCAAAATACTGGTCCAAGACTATTTAAAATTATCTGCTACTGTGACAGCACTTAATAGCAATTAGGGGTTACTTTCAGCTCCAAAGTTGAAAGGATTCTACTTGCCTTTGAAGACAAATCTACTGCTGAAATATGTGTACACTGGGATTTTTTTTCATATCAGTGACAGTTTGCAAAGACAGACAGACAAAAAGACCTAATTAAGTGACAGACAAACAGACAGGCTCAGGTTATTCAGAGTCAGACCTTATTTCTCTGTTCTCGCCTAGAGGTGATTTCTTTTCTCTTTCCCTCTGTCATTGCCGAAAAGATTTTCTGTTATGATGCAGAGAAAAGTCAAAGTATGTGTACATGAAAGCACAAATAGTAAATTAGAAGATAATGAATAACTAAAAGAACATCTCCAAGCTATTCCGCACAGTATTTTTTCCTTAAATTCAGATAAAGACTGAATAGCCAAATCAGAGCTTGACAACTCATGAGCTTTCTTTTATGTTTATTGCTTGCCTTACGTACTCTTTCCTCATATATTAGTCTTATTTTCAATGTCTGGAGAGATTACTAGTGGCTAGGTCTCCAGGCAACACTCTGGAAGACTTTAGATTTCATATAAATTGTATGTCATATTTTGTCATTCTCATTTTGACGTCCCAGACTTCATAGGTCATCTCAGTAGATGCCTCTGTTCAAGCAGCATAATCTTGCCTTTAATATATTTCAATTTTAACACTTTGTTATCATGTAATTGCAGAAATAGAAACAACAATTTAATTGTATCAATAATGCTAAAAAAGACCTTTTCTTCATAATCCTATGAGTGCATTTTCTTTGGTATGTGGCACGGAAATAATTTGTGAAATGTTATTGATCTCCTTTCACCCACCCAAAAAGATCAGAGGAATGCTTTTTATGTCAAAGGACACAGATTAGTGGAGAATGATGTGATACCATTTTTGCCATACTGATCTCAGTATATTTGGTTTTCAATAGTTTGTGCTTCAAATTGGACAGACACTATTATCAGACACCAATTTTTCTTTGAGACTCAACAATGAGATTGAGAGAGGACTTCATTTACTAGTTGCCTGTTTTGACTTATGCTGCTTTTAAGCAAGAAATTTCTCAAAAGCAACAAACTTTCCCTACACTGTTAACAGCAGCCAAATATCTTCAGTACCTAAGTCAGACACTAACCTATGGAGTACTCACTGAGCAAAGGCTTAGTCCAAGTTCCCTAGAAATAAATAAGGAAGGTAGGAATTTATATTTTTTCTGTTAGAAATTTCATCAGGGTGCTCTTAACTGGATTATATTTAAAAGGAAAAAAATTGATTCATGTGACTAGAGTAGATTTTCACAGCAGTTTATTTTTACATGTACTGGGAACTCCTTTGTTTCTGAAAATCTAGCTCTAGACAAGGATTTCTGAAAATCTTTAAGACTTGATTAAAGAAGTCGGCATCAGTAATGGAAATATAACCCACTTTGCCCAATCCTTCTTCAGTGCTGCAGCCTTCAAATCCAAGAGTATGCACACCTATGTGCATCATATTTCTTTATGGAAGACCTTGAGATGGGTTGAATACCTGCACCCACTCTTGATCTCGGGGCATCTCACATCCCAGCAGCAAGCAGATAATGAACTGTAGTTATTTATTTATCTGGATCCTGAAGTGTTGTTATCAATGACATATGCATTATTGAATTTGAATGGTATATAAACTTGCAATAAAGTCACATGATTCTTCAAGTGCCATAGTACAGAGCACACAGATCACTGGCTTTTTCTTACACAGACCTTCACTGAATTGAATGATTAAGTTCCACTGACATTCCATATAGACATTTGCTTTACATCATGCTACATTTTTTCTCTTTACATTTTCCTATGATTTATTTATGACAATTGTATGCATATAAAATCTGTGCTCTGAAGATCACATTGCAATGACCGAAATGACATTCCTGGAAAAGTTTACAGCAATGATTCACAAGTGATTCACTCTCTACAATGCACTTTTCTCCTCTGAAGTGAGTCCGTGGCACCCTATGCTTTCTTAGAGAGACACTGTCTACTTAAATCTTCACCTTGTGATTTTCTAGGACTGGCTTCTACAAGAAGTGCGTAAATGGCTATGCAGGGATTTTAAAAGTCTGAATGCGGAAACACATCTCCTCATTATTTACTTCTACAAATTTATAATCATGTAATACATCAAGACAGATGTGAAGGATTTGCGTGTCTGTGTTCAGACTGACTCTTTTAGGTTATATGCAGCATTTGTCCAATGAGCTCAAAATATTCTGGATGTTGGCTTGCCCCTGCTCTAATTAAGCAAGAGAAATGACAGCCCAGCACAGACAGAGTATTATGTACTGGCATGCTGAACACTTGCAAATATTTTATCAGTGAGTCAGGGCTCAGTGTGTAAGTGTAGACAAAGCAGACAACTGTCTGCATAGCACGCTGCCGGGGGTATGATACCATTGGGAAATGTCTCATCTGGCTGTACCTAAAAGTTCATAAAGCTCGGCAGCATTTGTGGAGAAAATTGTGTGTGTACAGGGATGAAGATGGAAAGAGGGGAAAAGAGGGGAAGAGGGTCTCACAAAATGTGGAAGCAACAAACCATTTGCATGGGCAGGTAGTGATAAAAACACAGAATAAGCTGAGTTGGAAGGGAGCCACAAGGGCATCCAGTCCAATGCTTACCCCTGAACAGAACCATCCCCAAGGGTCAGACCATGTCCCTGAGAGCATTGTTCAAATGCTTCTTGAATTCTGTGCAGGTTTGGGGATGTGACCACTATGCTGGGGAATCTATTCTAGTGCCCAACCACCCTCTGGGTGAAGAATCTTTTTCCAATATTCAACCTAAACCTTCCCTGACACTTCAGGCTAAAGGGTCATGGTTTTAAACTAAAAGAGAAGATATGTAGATCAGATCCTAGGAAGAAATTCCCTTGTGGTGGTGATTGCATTGACACATTTCCCCAGAGCAATTGTGTCTCCTTAATTTCTTGAAGTGTTCAGGGTCAGTCTGGGTAGGACTTGAACCAACCTGGTCTAGTGGAAAGTGCCCCTGTCCGTGGCAGTGGATGGTTGGAGCAAGATTTTCTTTAAGATCCTTCCCAACCCAAGACATTCCATGATTCTATGATTTTTCCAGGGTCTTCAGACCTGATTTTTACCCTAGCTGTTTATCCTACTCTTGTCTCCCCTGCTTGTCTGAAACCCAGCCCCTGATCCTTCTGGAGGAGAAGTTTGGCTTTTAAGTTGAAATGCTTTTAACTGGCTGGATGTCATAGTCAGAGGAGGTTTTTTTGTGGCAGGCTCTTGAAGGATATTCTGTTTCTGAAGATGGTGTTGTATTTGTGATAGATTTTATCCTTTCTTCTCAGCTGATAAAACAGATAAAGCAGGTAAAACTTGTTCATGTCATATGAGGTTCTCAGGGAGGCAAAGGAACAACAACAACCAGTTCTTCAAGTGGTTACTACAGCTCCTGTGCAATTTAACTGCAGTACCTACATGTACATGTCCTTATGCACTAACAAATTTATAAGGGCTGGAAGATAATCTCAATCATAGTCAGTCAAAATCAAAAATATTCAGCTGTAGATAATGAGGTTACCTCAGGAACTTCTACAAGCCAGTTTCAGTCCTATCCTATGGTACTGTGCTGGGTTTCCAAGTACGCATCTTCCACCTCTTGTTTCTTACCATGCATAGACTTCCTCTTCTTTTGTGTCTCTCTGGCACATACACAGTTCTTACAGCTGCTGACCTTGTTAGGGTTTTGGTGTGCATTTTATTGTAACATAGGGTAAGAAGTCTAACAGGGTGATTTTAGTTGGAAGCAACATCAAGAGGTCATGTGGTCCAACCTCCTGCTCAAACCAGGGCAGCTATGAGGTCAAACTGGATTATTCAGCACTGTCTCAGGAAGATTAATATTTTAATTGGGAATAATAATGATATCAAGCTTTTAAAATATTAGAATGCTAGCTCCCAAGGTTATTAATTCACCCAGAAGCTGCTTGAGCTGTTGCTGGCATGGTTGCTGATAGCCTTTTTGAATGTCTTTCTCCTTTATCCATATACACACACCCTCCACTGGGAGAAGACAGCACTGATGATAACCTCTTTGTGAGATGTGATATATGACCTATTAACTCAAATATTTTCAGGTAAAAAATATAAGAAAGTTGTCAGTGAAAATGTTCTAGTGGACCTTTGGTGAGAATTTTTTGTTCAGTTTTGTTTATTTGGGTTGTTTTTGTTTTTGTTTTTGAGAAATTTTTTTGGTTTTTTGTTTGATTTTGTTTTTGCTTTGGTTTTGGGTTTTGTGGTTTTGATTTTGGGTTTTGTGGTTTTGTTTTTGGTTTTGTTTCTGTTTCCTTCTTTAGTGTATGTAATTTTTTTCCCTAGAGTCTTTAGAATTTTAAGGTCTGCATGGATCCATGTGTAAGACAGAACTACTTTTGCTCCTTTCATTTTGTAAATGAGACCTGAAGATTCAGTGACAAGGTGTATCCAAGAACTAAATTAATGTTTTTTCATTAACTTGTCAAGACTGTTTGTTTTTCCGTGGCACCTCCAGGTCCTGCAACACAATACTGTGATGAGCTGAGCTCCATAAACAGATTTCAGGAGGTTCAGAATAAGGAAGAAGTTGTTCAGAAAAATAAATTCAACAATAAAGCTAAAGTTTCACTCTTTTGTTAAAATGGATAGTGAGGATGAAGAATACAAGATCTGATTTTTTGATTTTCCTGTCATGTCAGTTCTTAATTATATGTAAAATTAAATGCACATTTTCCAACTAGTCTACTGAGCAATGGATTGATTGATTGTTTAATTCATTGATTTCTTTTGGTAGAAATATAAACAAAACCAATAAAATATGCCTCCAGAATGGCATATTATTCACAGTCTTATTTCATTTGTTGCATTTATTTGTATTTATTTTTATTTGTAAATAGAAAATTAGATAAAGAAGAAGTTTCAATACTTAGTTTCATCTAATACTGCAAAGATAACTTATCTACAGTCTTTTGCTACATCTAACATTACAAAAAATAAAGGTAATAGATAAATTAAACTATCCCATAATGCATAAATATACTCCAGTTGATTCTTAATATAACTCAGTTGACTTTGGTATGAGTTGCACTGGAGGTGAACTTGGCTGGACGTTTATGCAAACATAGTCTTGAAAAATTAAGTTTATAATGCAAACACTCTTGGGAGGTTGATTTGATACATATCCTCTCATAATATTTGATTAGGTTTTATTTCAAATGTGAATTTACTATGGTGTCATCTTTGCAATCTAGAACTGTTTCAAGGTTCAATAATTTTGTTTGATTGTGTAGTGATGCAGTCTCCAGAAGATAAATAAATGCAAATAAGGGAAACAATGAAGAGCCATGTATGTGATGTAAGAGATCAAGCAAAGTGCCTGAGGGGGATCAGCAAAAGAGAAAGAAAGAAAAAAAGCTACCATATAAAGGAAAATAGGATATAGCCAAAAGATCTATAAAGCCATTTTTCTGTCTCATTCATACTTACAGATGATTTTCCCTTGCATTATAACTTCAAAGGTGTTAATGCATCCAAGTTTTTCTTTTTTTTCTTTTTTATTCAAAACTCAATTATGTTCATAATTTCTTTTGGGACATGCGTACTTACTTCATTAGAGCACACAGATGAGACATATCTTCTTGGCATCTCGCCAGTTTGGTTTTTTTGTTTGTTTGTTTGTTGGTTGTTTTTTTGTTGTTGGTTTTGTTGGTGTTGTTGTTTTGGTTGGTTGGTTGGTTGGTTTTTTGTTTCTTTTTGTTTGTTTGTTTGTTTTTTGGTTTTGGGGTTTTTTTCTTTTTTGTTTTGTTTTGTGTTTTTTTTTTGTTTTAGTTTTTGTTGTTGTTGTTGTTTGTTCTTTTGTTTCACAGTTCGTCAAGGTTAACCTGAGAATTGTATGAGATTCACCTCACCAAATTCCAAAGGTTTCACTTTAGGATAGGCTATCCAATTGATACCTGTGAAAATGGTAAGGTGCTTTTAGAGCATGATTCCCTTCTTACTGAAATAAGCACCAGACAGATCACACATGTTGCTCTCTGAAGCTACCTTCACCATGATTGTTTTAATAGGATGAGATTTGGCTATTCAGTGCCATTGGAGATGTCCTACAATCCTACCTAGTTTTCAGCTGCCATTCCAAAGAAATGTGTGTCTCCAACTACACCTGAGTCATACTGGCCAATTCTGTGTTGATTTCTCAGGTCAGTAAGCATACCTAGAACAGCATCATAAAATTTCTGCAACCAATCACAAGTTATAGTTGGAAGTCCCATTTACGTTTTGCTCAGAAGACATGATGATTAATTTCTCCTTGTGCTGTTATTTTTGTGCTGTTTTTGAAGGTCACTGGTCACAGAAGGAGAATTAATCTGTAGTTGAGATCTTAAAAAGGCTGAGTCATTTTGTGCAGGCAACAGGAGTGTTGACATTCAGGTGCCAAAAAAAGAGCATCTACTGTCCTGTGATATCTTCTGGGTTATCTTGCCTGGCACTTCAAAAGGAGCTTCACTGTGTGTGTGCCAGAGTGATATGGACATCTCAGGTACATTGAAGATGCTAAAAATTACCCAGGCACCCACTGCTAAAAACTTTATTCACTCTGTACATCTGTCTACTTATCCAAAACCACCTCTTTTGTAGGCCTTGGTTAGGTACCTGAAGGTAGGTGGACTGTAGTCAAGCCGAACTCTGAACGAAATCTCAGGTGAGAGAGGGAAGAGTGAAAAAATTCTATCTGCGTCACAAATTCTTAGGCACCATGATATATAAACACAGCAGCTTTTTCAAATCTCTGACCATCTAAGAATGGTTTACACATAGCCTAGTCTTCATTTACAGGAACTGAAATCCATGGAAAATGTGTGACACTAAAGAGCTAGGTATAACTTTTAATTTACTTTGTTATACACATTAACTAAGTCAGACTAAAGCCTTTCCTTGAAAATGTTAAAACCAATGGAAGATTTGTTTTAATCAGACACAGGTTGGTCAGGTTTGGAGGCTTTTACACTCCTTTCTCTGCACTCTTGCCAGAGCTTGTCACCAGTCACCTCTCTCTACCTTCCCAACACAAGCGCAATCCATGTTCCACAGATGATTCTGAATTACCATATATTTTAAAAAAAAAACATAGATATTTTTTAAAAAGTTCTAATTAGTAACCAGCACAGTTACTAAAACATCACAAAGAAAAATTTATTTAATAATCCTGGAAATTCAGGAGTCTTGGTATCAGCAGAGATTTAAGTTCATCTCAACCCCTCTTCAGTTCTATAAACAATATAATCTTGATCTAGCCCTCCTGAAATTCACAAAGATCTTCCAGACTCCCCATTTTCCACTTTTCAGTAAAATGCATTTTTCACTGTCCCAGCAGTTCATCCTAAAAATGTACTCAAGTGGAAGACATAAGCAGAGCCTGGCAAGAAGGAAAGATGGTTAAGACATTTAAGGATTGAAAAAGTCAATCCAATACAGCTGCACCTGCTCTAGTAAGAAGCCATAAAACCCCAGTGCTTTATTCCTGTGACAAAATAGTAATGAGGGAAGGAAATGTCACCAAATTAAACTGCTACCAAAGCTGTCACAAGTAGGGAAAAGAGACTGGCAAGGATATTAACCCACATCCTCATTACACTGTTAAGTGGTCCTTCTCGAATGACACTAGTTTCTGTTTATAGATTGTTATGTTCATTTCCAAGTTCTAATCAACAGCACTAGAAATTACATTTACAGTGTTGTGTCTTCAAGTAGGATCCCTTATTGCTCTTCCCCTGGAGAGGGTGCTCTGTTGGTGTGTAAGCATGCCTGCACACACATACATGCATGCATGTGTGTGTGTGTGTGTTTGGCTTGGCTATACCCAGAAAGTGTTTCCTAAATATTTCTGAACACTTTCAACATTTTCACACATATGGGACACACAAACACTACATAAAGTTTGATAAAACAAGGCTATGAAAAGGGATAGCATATAGAATGAAGTATGATATGGTAGGTAGTCCTTACTCAATGAGGAGTGAATTTAGGTCTAACTACCAGATGGCAGAGCTGAACACAGAAAATCCATATGTGTGATGGCAGCTAGGGACAGCCGTTGACATACTTGCTTTTCCAGCCAAATGCCTCAGCAGATGCAGAGTTTTACACTTTAACATTACAATATGGCACTAAAACCCGGGAGAAGAGTTATATGCAGGAATCAAAGACAATTTAAAGGGATACTGCTAAATTCTGCCCTCTTCCTAGCATGATGGGGGGGTTGGCTGAAAGAGTGAGAGAAAAGGGTTTTTTTCCTCTATTTGCTGAAGTGATAGAACTCTATTTTTTTTCCTTATAATAAGAAGACAGTAAGGAAAGAGAAAGAGACTAGTGATCAAATTGACAAATCTGTGGGTTTGTTTCTTTGTGCTGGTAGACTGCTTAAAAAATACTCATAACTCCTCTCATTCAAATGACATAGCAAGTTAAGAGTCTTACAACCAAGAAACATGTATGAAAATCAGTAAATATATTTCTGAAGCTGGTAACCTAATTTTTGTGTGTGGTTTTGCATTTTTAGTATTGCTGGTTTTGTTTGTTTGTTTTTAAATTTAGTTTTATCAAGAGAATTACCCTCTGTACTTAGTTCAGAAATCAAAAAGTTGTACTAATTTATATTGCTTTGAAATCCAAGAGGGTCTTGTAGTGCACTTCCAAGGTCAGACACAGGTTTTGTAGAATCACAGAATGGTTTGAACTAGAAGGATTCTTAAAGATTATTTAGTTCTGACAGCCCTGCCAAGGGCTGGAACACCCCACCCTAGAGTGGGTTGCTCCAAGCCCAACCCAGCCTGGCCTTGAACACTTCCAGGGATGGGGTATTCACAGTCTTCCTGGGCAACCTGTGCCATGGCCTAACCACCTTCACAGTGAAGAACTTACTCCTAATAACTAACCTAAATTTCTCCTATTTTGGTTTTTACCCAGTACTCCTTGTCCTGTCCCTACAGCTCCTGATGAAGAGCCTTTCTCCAGCTCTCTCAAGAGCAGAGTAGAGGGGAGGGGGGAAATCCCCTCCCTTGAACTACTGGCCACGGTCCTTTGGATACTGCCCAGGATACTTTTGGCTTTCTGAGCTGCAAGCGCTCACTGCCAGCTCAAGTTGTTTTTCATCTGCCATCACTTACCAAGCTAATCACCTCAGGGCTGCTCTCAATCACTTTTCCAGCACACCTGTAAGCTGTACCCAGGATTGCATCACTCTTGAGCTTTGAGTTGGCAACCCTTTAAATTCAGCCTCATTCTTGGTCCCCTCTGCCCTCCAGGGCTCTATCCCATGGGACTCCACCGAGAAGGTCCTTGAAGGTGCCAAAGTCTGCTCCCTGAAGCCCAGGGCAGTGAATTTGTTGCATGCCCTCCTCACTGCCCTGAGGATCTCCAACTTCACCTTCTCGTGGTCACTCCAGCCGAGGCTGCCTTGTAACATCACATTCCCCACTACCTGCTGCTCCAAGCATGAGGTCTAGTGTGACACCTCTCATTGTTGGCTCCTCAATCACTTGTGTAAGGCCTTGAACTTGTCCTCAAACATTTCCAGAAACAGGGCAGCCACAGCTTCTCTGAGCAACCTGTTGTGTATGTCTTTGGAAAACTATCTAGGTTGAAATTCTAGCAATGTTTGCCAAACTTCCATTTCTTTTACTAAGACTGGAATTTTGTCCCTAATTTTATTGTGCCCCTGTTCTTTCTTTCCAGACTTTGTTTTCTTGTCTTCTTAGATTATAAACTTAAGAACAGAGACTACCTTCTGCTGTCTCTATCTACTGAAGTTAATATGTCAGGACTGAAATCCTAGTTGGATCTTTAGGCGCTATTTTATATGATAGAGGAAACTGGAAAATGGGAATTTGCTTTGACTTTCTTGAGAAATAATTTTTAGGTCCAATTTTGATTCACTGTGTGTTTCATTTGTACTTCTGGCTTATGTTTGCATTGGTTTTGGTGTGCAGAAATACTTTAAAGGAAACTTGCAAACAGGAAGAGATTTGGATTTTGTGAAGATTTGAGTACTTGCTAAGAAGCTGAGAGAAGAGAAGAGAACAATTTGCAGACTGAAATGTTTACAGAAAATGAGAGGAAAAGGTTAACTGTTCCCCTCACTACTCTCAGACTGAATACAAAGGATAAATCACA
>VWYP01027729.1:91041-150957 GCA_013400435.1 Pycnonotus jocosus | reverse complement strand
CTCGTGATTGTATTTTGTGTAATCGCATCTGGCAAATTTGTTAACATTTCTTGTTGAAGAAATCAAACTATCCTGAAGTCTTTGCCAGGTAATAAGGCGTTGCATTTACGGATTTCTATCTCTCCAGCACCGGTAAAACTGTAAAAAATTAGAATTCAGTCAGAAAACAAAATTAACTTTAAAACCCCTCTGTCAACACGTTTCCAAGGCATTCAAACACGGCGCCGTGTAAAGCTTCATTAAACAGAGGCAGTCAGAACCCCCTCGGAGCTGGAGCGGGGCTCTGCGCTGCCGGCAGGGAGGAAGGAGAGGAGGGGAAAGAGAAAGAAAACTCCGGGCGCTGCCACCTCGCAGCCGCTGTGGGGAAAAGGAACAACAAACGCGGCCCTGCTGTGCTCACATGGCAGGGCTGAGATCCTGAACTCTGGAATGCCCGGCAGGGCTGAGATCCTGAACTCTGCAATGCCCGGGGCAGGGCTGAGATCCTGAACTCTGCAGTGCCCGGGCAGGGCTGAGATCCTGAGCTCTGCAGTGCCCGGGCACCGGGGGCGGTGGGAGCCGTGCGGACCCGGCGATGCCCTCCCGGGGCTGCTGCATCCCCGCCTGCCCCAACATCCCCGGGAGAAAAGCGGAGGGGGAAAAGCGACACAAAACCCCTCTAAAAGCTGCATACGGCAAAGAGGGGAAACGCCGCGAACAAACACGGAACAGGTTAAAAAGGCACAAAGCGCTCGTGGCTCCCACCTCCCGGCCCGGGGCAGAGCCGGGCCCGGCAGAGCCGCCGGGGCTGTTGGAAATCCCGCGCCGAGCCCGGCAGGGAATGAGGGAACGGCATTGGAGCATCAGCTCCGGGAGGGAATGAGGGAACGGCATTGGAGCATCAGCTGCGGGGAGGAGCAGGAGCAGGAAATGTGCTCCGGTTCTGCCCTCTGCAGAGCCCGCGCAGTCCCCGTGGAGCTGCGAACCGAGCGGCGCCCGGGGCTCGGGCGTTCCCGGGGGTTCCTGGAGGATCAAACCTGCGCGGAGCCGCCGCGGCTTCCCGGGCACCGGGAGCGGCCACCCCGCAATCGCCACCCGGGGCCCCGCCGGAACCATTTTCGGGGGCGCAGCGCGCAGGTTCCGGCTCCGGGCTCTGTGTCCGGGTTCCTCCCGCGGCGGCTCCGCTCGGCTCGGGCTGGAGCGGCGCCGGGGCGGCTTTGGGAGCGGGGATGGGGAGCGGAGAGTGCCCGCATTGTACCGCGGGCTGGAACTCTCGGGACGGACCTCAATCCGCGGGCCCACCTGCGGACTGTCGCCAGCATATCCCGCGAACTTGCAAATTGCTTAACTGCACTTTTAGAAAAGATGACAGGCTAGCTATTGCTTTAATAGAGGTGGCCTGATTTTATGAGGCTTTTCTTTTATAATTCTTCTACTTGTCACAACAGATCCCTAAGCAGTAGTTTGGTGGACTTGCTCTTGCTTGGAAATAGCCCAAATGAAATCAGGGAAATATCCTTAAAGATGAGCTAAGCTGTGAGTGAAAGAATACAATGCAGTAAAACATTGTCATGAAATTTTTTTTTTCAGTGTAAAAATATTGTGTACTCCTTTTACAGCATTTTAGAAAAACCTGGGTTTTAACCAGAGATTATTGGAATAATTAAAATGCACAGAGGACACTAAAGAAGGAAGCCCTAAAAGCAGACAAATTTCCAAGAAGCAAAGCTACTATTGACTCCATTGAACAAGAAAGATACTCAACATCCTAAAAGGAAGCTAGACTACTTAAACACTAAGCAAGGAAAGAAAATAATCTGGGTGTTCATTAGATAAGAATTATCCTCAAATATATTAGTATTAGCATTAAATACATGTGGACTGCCTTTTTCCCTCAGTCAGGGCAATGTTAATGTCTGCTCAACTGAAAAAACTTGTTACAGTTATTTTTACTGAGGCGTGGATCCTGATTTTCAGGGCCTTTATCAGTAACTTGTACATACTGCTGGATGTTGGAATTCACTGCTCCTCTGCTGCTGCTGACTCCTTACCTGAAAGAAAAGCTTTGACACAGAGTTGGTAAGTCATGGTGTCTCTCAGGAAGATGTGGTGACTCTCTCTCTTCTCACCCACGCTCTATCTGTAATAGAAAATACACAGTGATACTCTCTCTGGAGTTTTTTGCATTAGACACAAATAGCGAATGTAGCAATTAAAAGGCAATCATGCAAATCATGCCCAGAGCAGCTGTGGGTGCCCCATCCCAGTAAATGTTCAAGGGCAGCCTGGAGAGGACTCTGAGCAATCTGGTCCAGTGGAAGGTGTCCCTGTTCATGGCAGGAGAGTTGGGACTGCACGACTTTAAGGTCCCTTCCAGTGCAAACCATTCTGTGATTCTATGAAGATGTGGCTTAATTGTTTAAATAAGTTCTAAATCACCAAAACCACACTGCAGAATTACTTAAAATAAGCTGGGAAGGGCCTGAATTATCTTAGTGAATTCTCCTGACTGCCTAAGTAGTCAGCTAGCAGTGCAAGTCTTGTAGAAACTCCAGCCCTCGAGTCATTTATAATAAGCTTTTGTTTAAAAGATCAGGCCCAGTCTCAATCAAAACATAAACTTCCTGCAATCATCCCCTGAAGCTTTAGGCTGTCAGCAAACCCCTGTGTGCCCCCAGACAGTGCAGGGGTGTTAGTGTGACATGCTGGCATGTCATAAGGAGCTGCCCTTTGCAGCAAGTGGCTATAACAGCGTTGTAGACCTGTATCATTTTAATCAATTAACTCAACTTTCCCTAGTCTTATATTTTCTTCCAATAATATCCCAATATCCACATGTGATTGCAGAAAACAGCTCCAGTTGTGTACTGCCCTTTCAGCAAAACAAAAAGTGTCCTGTTTGCATTCCAAATCTATGTACATTTTTAATATATGTTTTAAAAAATAAAACTGGCATTTTTTTCAAGTAGTTATTTCTTACAATCCTACATATGCCATAGTCCTTATGAGCCCAGCAGAACAAGGCTTTGGGAGAGCATCTGGGGGGCCGGGGGGGAGGGACAAAAAGCCAAACCAACAAACCTGCAATTTTCTATAACACTTCACTGTCAAGAGGGCTTCTCTGCAGTGGAGGGGATAGCATCATCTATGCAGAGCTGTATTTTAATATCCTTGTTGTATTAAAAATACATCAGTTATGCTCCTAACAAACAGACATCTGCATTATATCATCCACCATCTTATCTGCCGCTAATTGGCCTCCTTGTTGACAAGTCTCAGCAGCGAGGTTAAGTGCTGGCTGTAAAAACAATGTAGCCTCTTGCCCCAGGGGTCAGAGCTCAGGCAGACCGTGCTGGAGCTGCATGGCCTCCTTTCCCTGCTATATATTTTCTGGGAGCTAATAAAACACCAGGGCAATCACTCCTGCCTGGAGTCTGTCAGCCACCACGGTGTCTGTGGAGCTGCAGCAAATGGAACCTCATCTCCCCAGCACAGAGCACTCAAGGAGTCTGCAAAGGAAAAGGGCTTCTTCTCTTGCACCAAAGTTTTAAAAACTCTCTGAGATGCAATTAAAGAAATCCCTGAACTGACAGCTAACCTTGAACATGGGGCAGCCAATGCCTTAGTGTCCAGCAGAGCCCTCGGAAAAGGGATGGGAGCACACCTTGCCTGAATTCACAGGTTCCATTTGAACCAAAGACTGCAATTTTACCTGGCTGCTGGGCTCCTGGCAGAGCTCTTGGGAACATATCCTGGAAAGCCATCCAGGTGGATGCCATCAGAAATGCAGCATGGGCACAACACCTGCCTTTGACCAACCTGGCAGGGGTTTGATTTACATATATGATAGGGAAAGGGAAGGGGAAGAGGAAGGGGAAAGGGAATGAAACTTAAGAGCTGGAACTGAGCAGTAGCAAGGGTAGGGAAACACACTGACTGAAAATACATTTCATTAAGAAAAAAAAAAAAAAAAATAGAAAAAGCATCCCCCAGAAAACCCCAACAACTGTACAGGAGAAGAGCAAAGCATCAAGTGATAGTATGGCACTATTTTTGCAGCCTGTGACAGCCTATTCCCCTATTTAAAATGGGGAAGGGCTTTCCATGCTTGGTTTTGCTTTGTTTTGGATTTCTTTGTAATTGTTTCATTTCCTTCCACCCTAATCATTATTAAAATCAACATATAGCACAACTCAAAAAAAAAAAAGTCAACCCCCCCTCCCCCCTCCATATTTTTTCCAGTTTAGGCTATAGTTAATTAAAAGACTTCAAGTTTCTGTAGTAGAAGTTCCTCTTCTGTTTGCATTTAGTTCTGCTCCACTTCACTTTTCAGACCTCTTTTCTATCACATACCTTTCTTTTTCCAGCACTTCTCAGACAGCTTTGCACTGGAAGTATAAACTTTGGATTGTTACTCTTCTGGGAATGTGCCTGTTTAAATAAAGAAGAGAAAAATGTTCTCTCACTGAGCCCCTAGATTTTCATGCCAATTTTTGCAACACAGCTTAAAGTGACCAAAACCAAAAATAGGCCTTGCTTCCTGGCTGGTCAACAAAGCATCAAATCCTTTCTTGATTTAAGAGTGCTTTCTTGATTTAATAGCTTTGCTATTTAAGCCTGGAATGTTCATTCACATGCCAGGCCGAAGAATTTGTTTTTTAAGAGATTTACCAGGAAGCCACTTGGGAGGGTGAAAGCCCTAACCAAGGTGCTCACACACGGCTGAGCAGGACTTTGGAGCAAGACTGCATCAATGAATAGGAAAAGGTTTCTCCCAGTTTGCTCTCCCTGCCTCAAGTTGGCACAAATGACCACATGAGCCTGGTCTAGGCCCTGCTCAGGGCTAGAACCAGCAAAATAAATAAAGACAAAATATCCATGTCTGGTATTCCTCAATTGCAGGGATTAACACTTCCCTGGTATCCAGCACATAGTGTGCAATTGCATTCCAGGAGAGTTAGAAGCAGTGCTTGTTTTAGCAACAAAAAACCCTGGATCTTTCTTTCCCAAAACTGAGAAAAACATTTTATAAATGGGAAAGGACTATAAGTAAAGATAAAGAAATGCAAGAAAGCTCCTTCCATCAGCATGGTTCTGAAATAATATGAATACATTGGTGTCTGTCACTCATGCCAGTGACACTTTTAAAATGTACCAGAATAGCTCTATTCACAGGTGTTACCAGAGCAATGCCCACTTGCACTCTGAATATTTAGTAAGCAAGACTTCATGTTTTTATAAGTAGCTCCCTATTTTTAATGGGACTGCATACCCAGAAGTTAATAAAAATATCTAAATATAATGTCAGTGTGATTTAAAAATATGCACTGCATCTTTTAAGTTGACATTTCAATTAAAAATAAATAAGATCCATTTATATGGTGATACTGTGATAAGATTGCATCAGTCAAGTTTCATTCCTACTCAAAGTGACAGATTTCTCTAAGTCAGAGCCAGGAGAAATTCAGTCCTCCAGCAACTCCAACCAGGAAAATATAACTAAGGGTGAATTTAGGCACTTCACAAAAATTAGGGTATCATATTTCAAGGATAAATGTATTTCACAGAATCCTATAATCCTTAAGGTTGGAGAAGACCTCCAAGGCCCTCCTTTTGTTATTAATGAATTTATTAAGACTTTTAAAATTATCTTTCACAGGGAAGGGCAGATTGAGTTGCAGCTGAGCTTTCACCTTTCTAATTTTCTCTCTACATGACATAATGACATCCATGAACTTTTCTCCTGAGTTGCCTCTGCCCCTTCTTCCATATGTCAGAAATTCTTTTTCTTCCCTGAGTTCACCAAAAGCTCCCTCTTCAGCCAGGCAGTCTTCTTCCCCATCTTCCCACTGTTACTATCCTGTGGCTAGTTTGTTAAAACTATGAACTACACTCAACTTTTGTATTTGCCATTCAGCTCAAGTCCCATGAGTGTTGTCATTAGTTTTCTCTGTCACCTAATTAATAGCTTGTCAAGATCCAGGCTCTTATTTGGTGGTAGACTTCAAGAATCTTCCACATTTAGACAGCCAAAAGAAAACGGATGGGGCATGGTTTTGCACTGTTCAGAAAAATCTGTTTCCCATTGAACCTTTTTAGTTTCTTGGGCTAGTCTAAGAGAGGAACTCAGACAACTCAATAGTAGTGACCAGATATAAATAAAAAGGTCATCCAAAACTGTCACTGGCAGCCAAGAGGCCAGGACTCTGAAATGTCTCGTGGGAATGTTTCCTAACCTGCCAGAAGCTTGCATGGCTCAAAGCTTGCTCTTGGCACTGCCAAATGACCAGGGACCATCTCCTCCCATGTCACCTGCCAGTTCATGACAGGCCAAAAACTCAGAAGAAATCCCTTAGCTCTGCAGCTTTTTCTAGAACATCAAAAAGCCAAAAAGGCCAGGCTACTTACTTCTGACTCCTCTGAGATCTGCTGTCTGTACGTATGTTGACATTGAATTCACTGTGCAAACACTAAGCCAGAGAACTTCCACCCCAGCAGAAGTGCACGTACCTGGTCTGCTCTTGCTCTACTCTTGCAGGGGGTGGAGTGCTTGTTGTAACAAGCTGCAGTGTCATAACAAACTCAAGCCAATTATCTTGCTTGCAGTGTAACACTGCCAAGTCCCTCACACCATCTCATCACAAGCTTTCTGACAGACTCCTTGCCTGTAAACAAAAAAGGGAAAAGGACTTAACCCAAGAACACAGTTAATATTGTCAGTCAAACCAAGTGAAATCTGACATCTTACACCAACCCAAGGATGCATTCAGCTTGAATTCTGATGGTATCCTTGTTTACCCTTTTCCTCCTGGCTATAAAGAGGACAGCCAGCAAAGAAAGCTACCCTCAAGGAAAGATACCCTCCCACCTCTTAAAAAGGTCTTTGAAAGATCTCCCAGCAAGGTGAGAGAACTCAGGGAAACCTTCCAGCCACAGAGAGAGACTGCTGCTAAGTGCAGGGGAAAAGTCTCATCCTCTTTGACTCCAGCAGGCAATCTGGGACATGGGGCAGAGGCAAGAGCAGACAGCAGCCTCTCCTCACACTAAACACCTGCCCAGCCAAAGATATCTTTTTGGGTTCCTGGCAATTAGCACACTTTCTTTTGCTAATGGACAATCAAGCATGTTCCAAAGCCCATCCAGTCTTCAGCTCATTACAGGGAAGACCTGAGCTTGGCAATAAAACTCTCCAGGATTGGAGATGTAGGAGTTTGAGACTCTAATCAAAGACCTCTTGGAGGGTCCTGAAACCAACCCTTTCTCACCAGCAAGCTCAATGGCTGTGCTCTGACAGAGCCTGCAGGTTGTTTTGGACACGAGAGGTGTCAGAAAACAGATTAATGCAGCTGCACTAGGAAATGGGTAATGCATCCTCCATGTCTCATAGGCTGGCCAGGAAGACAAGCAACTGGGTTTTTTTCTTAATGTATAAGGCATGGGAGTTAACCTCGAGGTACTGCAGTTCAAAATGTGGGGGGTTTTTCCTGATAATGATCAAACAGAACACTGTAATTCAAACCCACATCCCAAAAAGGTGAACAGCAGCCAGCCTTACCAACTGCTCAGGGCACCTGCTGCCAATGATCTGTCCTCTCCCCTGCACACATTATGTCAGAGGATGAACACCTTCTTTAAGTAATTCCCCTTCCTCATCCCCTGCCTGCACATCTTGGTTTGTCTGTTGCCATATCACATACACCTTCAACTATTCAGAATCTCTTTAATTCAAAACGTGAATTAACATAATTACACCACAGTAGAGCAACTTTTTTTAAAACATCAAAAACAATATGTTCATTTTTTGCAGGAAAAAACTGTAGACAATTCATGTCAGCAGCCAGATTAAAACAAACCAGTCTTTCTGAGCAAAAGGTGCTCTTTCCAGAGAGCTGGGCTCATTCATTACCTCCAGATTTAATGGACTGCAGATTCCTCAGCTTTTGGGAAATACAATTTGACAGTTTGTAGAGGAAGACTGATTTTATTTATACCCATCTATAAATAAAGGCTCCATACTGTGGCATCAGCCAGTCAGATGCATGATATAACTTCAGCATCTCTTGAAGAGAAACAGCCAGGATTTTGGGCAAGGGACTATAGTGTGGATCATTTTCTAGCTCCAAATGAAAAATGCCTTTTCCCTCATCTAACAGTGATGAAGAGGGCTGCACCTGTGAGGTGCCTCTGCCAGCATTGCCCTACCGGGCTGGAAAGGGGTCTGTCAGCCTTTGCCAAAACAAGTCACAAGACAGAGATGCAAAGATACAGAGTGGAAAGAAATGAAAGAGAAGTGCTTTGCAAAAGTGGGACTTTGCCCTTAGCAATTAAAGGTAGCATGGATTTCACCCCAGCTCTAGCAGCTTTCCATCTATGGGGAGAAATAAGGAAAAGGAAAACAATACACAATACAATTCACTGTGTGAATTATACAATATACCTTCACAAGAATATCAAAGTATGAGCAGAAGGCTTTGAGGAGTGGATAGTTTTAGCAAGGCCATAACACATCAACAAAAGATATCCAGGAAAAAAAAAACAACAACAACAAAAAAAACCCCCACCAACAACAAAACCCAAACATGTTTGTGAGATGATCCAAACGGATCTTAATGTTTGGGCTACAGCAAACAGGTTTCTTTACTAAGAAAATGCCTTTAACATCTTAACCACATACAGGCCTCTTCAAAAAAGTTATGCCCTTAAAGCTATTTACACAACAGCTGGGACCCCTAATTTTCCCAGCCCTGCTTCTTGAGTGACAGAACATTTTATATCCTCAGTAGCTCTTGCCTGTTGCAAAGCAGTAAAACAACCCTTGCCAAAAAAAGAAATGCAGAACCCTGAAGGAAATGAGACCTGAGACAATTGATTTAGGACTCTGCTCACCACTTTTTCCCCCTGGTTCCAAGTAGCCCAATAAGCTTCCAAAGGACCACGAAGCAGTTTGACACATTGAGGAGGGGGGAAAAAAGATGGTAACAAGTGGTTGTTCTTTTTACCTCAGCTGTAAATCTGAGCACAACACCCAGGGCACAGCATCAATTCCAAACAAGTGCAGGCAGATATACAATGTGCTGCTTGCCCTGATCAAGCCACAGAGCAGCACAAAAAAAAATAAGGCTCTCTAGCAAGACATAAAAATACTCAAATCTGTTTAAGAAGGAGTTCAGTTTTAAGGAGGTCTAAACTCTGCAGAAGAACAATACCACTACCTAGACAGAGTAAGCCCACCCACGGAATTCCTATAGCAGATGCAAATTTCAGCTGGTAATGTGAGCATTTTTAAGGAGCAGTGTGATCCAAGAGGGCTGAAGACTGGGAGAAAACATATTCCATTCAGCCAAAACAGAATCTTTGATAGGGACAACATGATAGTTATATCCTGGTGAGTTTTTAGGGAGAAATAAAGAGGCTCTGAGGAAGCACAGCTATCCCCATGTGAACCATCCAGGAATTTTATGGTAGGCAATCCAGTCACCAGCATCATGATTGCTTTGCTTTAAGTCCAGCCAATCCAGTGATGGACCACAAAATCTACAGGCTGTTTCATGCCATTCTTGGTGCTTTAATCCTGTCTGTTTGGACAGATTTGTACAAGGAAAGTTGAGGACTGACAGCAACTCCCCGGGCTTCTTGAAAGGATTCATACCATGAAGAACCACAAAACCATCTGGTGCCAGAAAATACACACCACACAGACCTTGAAACCTCCCTTTCTGCCACAAGAATTCAAGCATGCTCCACACCAAGAGCATGAACTGAGACACTCTAGAGAGATCATTTGTCTCTCTTTTTACAGGATGTTTTACTCGGGTCTCTCTTGAGTTCCCTAGTAGGCAAGGCAGATGTAGCCAATGCTGAGATTATTCATCAGCATTTGCCATGAATCATTTGGCCTCAATCACAAGAAGGGGTTTTTTTACCCAGAAAATGTACTGTTTTTCCTATGTGGCACTGCTTGACTTCATCTGGCTGACTTCATCATATGGAAGAATGAAAGCAGGATGCCCAATCAAGTACCAAGCATCACTCAAAACCACTAATATTTACAATTCAATCTCTGATCAACCAGTTTCAACTGTGGTTCCAAAAAACCAAACCTAAACACACATACACAGGAGGAAAAAAAAGTCAACCAAACTTCAAAAACTCTGAATCCACCAGAAGATAGTTAAAGAGATGAATTAGTAAAACAAGAACAAAACAAAACACACCAGAATTCAGCACAAACAACAAACTAGAAAAAGGCAGGGAACATGGACATTGCTTTTTCAAAGCAGTGACTGTAATGACTGGTACCTCTGAGAGTGAAACAGAGCAAGCTCTGCAGTGCTCTGACCTCCAGAAGGTCATGTTCACAAGTCAGTGACCAGAAGAGCCAAGCTGGCATTCCCAATCCCACAACAATAGATCCAATTACTTCAACCACCAAGCATTAAAAAGCAAATGCAGCACATGAAGCTCACATTGCTCTGTTAATTCAAATACATATATCCACAGACATGAAGATGAGAGAACAGCACCCTGGCACTCTCTGGATGCTGTACGTGCTCAACATATTTTGGCTTCCCCATTTCTTTCCCTGGTGTCTCCCTGTTTGGAGACTCTTCACCCAAACCCAAACAATAATGAGACTGAATAAATTGATTCAATACCTATTTGCTTTGTGAATGTCATTCTTCTCATGGTGATTCACTGCAATTTTTCAGACTTTGCTAAGGCAAAATACCATTTTGTTCTTGTTTCAATTGCAGATGCACAGATCTGGGTGCTTGCTGAAAAAATAAACTTGTTTCCTACACAGTACTTTTGAATTTGCTGAATAACCTAGCAGGTCAAATAATTCATTTTGAGAAGAAACAAAATCCTTCAGTAAGTACACTGCTGAAGTAAAAGAGTTCAAAGGGGATCAACAGCATTTTATAAAAGGCAAATTGAAATAAAAATCTACAAGATGCAACAACAGCTACCAAATACCCCATACCCAAGGTCATTTGAGGAACAGCTGGGACCAAATCTCAATGAAAAGCCCTCTACCCTGTCCCACTGGGTGGGGATGGGGTTTCCCTGCCCCCCTGGGAGGCCCAAGGCCATCACCAAACCTGGCAGCCCTGTGGGCTCCCATCCTTGTACCCCAGCTCCTGATTGCCACCAAAATCCTCCATCACCTCTCTGTTCTCCTCAGGCAGACAGAGCTCAGTGGCTTCCAAGGGGCAGAGGAGCTGTGCTGACCTGAAAGGTGAGCTGGATATTGCAGTTTAATGTGGCTGCTAATCAGGAGGCTTTTCATGCCTACTTAGCAAATGTCCCTATTTACTTTAAATAAAACTCTGTTAGAAGAGCCAAAACAAAAATACCTATCCAGAGTATAGCAGATAAAACTAACAGTGAAAGTGATACTGCTGCAGAAAAATATGATGTAGCCCATTTTGGAAGGTTGCTAAATTATGTATTACTAAGGGTGGCACACAGTGACCTATTAATACATCCAGAGCCCTTTGTTGCCCTATTATCAATAACAAACCTTCTGCACTATTTTGGGAAATGACCTTTCTCCACAGTGTGGTGTAGCATGAGCCAGGAACCTCCTGAGCTGTAATTCCAGCTCCACCATTGACTTGCTGCAGGGTGAGGGAAAGTTGCTTTAACCTCCCAGGTGCTGTTGCTTTTTCTGTAGAGCTGTAGTGACACTGGCCTCCCTCTCAGCTCTGTGGAGTGCCTTACTAAGTTCAAATATTCAAGTAGAGCTTTGGGGATGCAAAATGCCACATCAGTGTGACACATTGCTGCAGCTGCTTAAGGATATTAACAGAGCAGAAATTCAGCTGCAGCTGGAAGAATATATTGTGCAGAGCTACAAGATTCTCTTTTCACAGGTGAGAATTTATAGCCATCAGCTTTAGGCTACAAATCACCACCCAGTAACTTGTCAGTATTTTCATTCCAGAGTTTCTTTCTCAACTCAAAAGAAAGAAAATCTCAGTGCTTGGTCCCACCTACATGGGAGCAGAATTCTGGGTATCATTAACAACCCACATAATGGTAAAGGATACACCTAAAATAACAGCATAAGGGACCACAGGATGAGAATTACTGGGATGAGAGGAACACACAGCAGATACTCCATTTATGCAGCCTGGGACATTTCAAATGTCAAAAAAAAGAGTTGGGTTATAGGAAGTTTCAGAGATTAAAAAAAATAGAGCAGAGAGAGTGGAGACTGTAACAACACCAGCTCTTTCTCTCTCACTCTAAATAAATAAAAGTCATGACTAAATGAAGTCATTCTGAAAACATGAACTATTTCATGTGCATATTTCATTTGCTTTGGCAGAATATTCCCAGGCTTAACACCCTCAAGCTGCAGGAACAGGTGGAAAACACTTAGAAAATACAGGAATGTGCATAAGCACACAGTAAAACTATAGGAAGGCAATATTCCCAACTTAGAAAAAAGCCAGTCACATAACTAATTTCCAAGGGGCAAAGATCAATTTGTTAACTCCTCACTTCTCTCCTGTGTTGTTACAAAAGATTCAATCAGTATTTGAGAGCTGTTTAATAACTCTCTTTAATAATTCAACCAGCAGTTTCCAAATAAAATTTACTTTGTGGCTTGAAACCCATCCTGCTAGAGGAAATTCCATTTCAATTCCATTGTAACTGACAGCACAACTCAAATTCCTAAATCTGCATCCCTTCATAAATGAAGAGAGTTTCACTGCCTGGAAGATATAACCTGAAAGCCACACCACCACACCCTTATCTACATGAGGAAGTTCCCAGGGTGAGCACTATTCTTCCATCAGGATGATCCTCAAATGCCCTTTAAAAACTCCTAAACTATTATTTAAAAGCCCTTTGTTTTACAGACAGAGAGCAGCACATTTGGCATGGAAGTTTAAGCATGACATGATTCAAGTTTATAAGGATTAAATTACAGCAGCTATTGAAATCCACGTTTGAATTTAATATTTAATATGTCTCCACTGACAGATTTCATTTACTCATCCTAATTAACAGTGCCCAGAGACTGCCTTTTCACCTTCCTTAGACTGAACCACGGCCAAATGTCAGCCCTGCGGTGGGGCACGGGCATCCCGAAGGCAGCGGAGGTGCCGACGGGCCGAGCGCTGCCGCACAGCACCATCTAAGGGCTCTCCATAAGTACTGCTCAGAGGATGTATGGAATGAGACCTATGGATTGGCTCCTGGATGCTCTCAGCCAGCTGCCAGGCTCCCACACCAGCGTCACCACAGCTAAACTCTCTGAGCGACTGTCTCCTCTCTGAATCGCTGCCACTGATTCATCAGGAATCACCTGGAAAAAGAAGTTACCGAGAAGCTGCCTGAGGGATAATTTTCAGAATAACAAGATTTACCTCTGTCATCAGCAGCAACTTTCTCTCTGTGGCAATCTCTTGGCATGCAGACAAGGTGGTTTATTACAAACACTCTAGATTAAGCACAGGAGGAGAAAATGTTATGGCTTCTAGATCTAGAAACTGAAACACAAGGGTAGCTTTAATTCTATCCAGCTTGTGCAGTATTCAAATCTCTATTTCAGCTTTTCCAGGCAAATTTTTTCTTTGTAATTTATACAAGTCTTGCTCAAGAAAATATCTTCTGGAGTAGTTTTGTGATGCAATCTACATAAGGAAATACCACACTAGCCTGAGGATCCACTTAGTCCAGCCTTAATCTCAAGGAACATCCAATAAAGAAAAAAAAAAAAAAAATAAAAGCAAAAGTATTCAAACTGTCCCACAGAAACGCCCTTGCGTGTTAGATGTTCACTAAGGTTCAACGTTCAAAAATGTTAGATGAGAGCTATTCAGACTAGACTAATTTACAGGGTCTGTGCCTGTCTCCACAGCTGTATTTTCTGAGATGAAAGAATTGGCAATGGGCCAAACAAAATTATTTTAATTATCCCAGTTTCCCTCTGAAATTTCCTGTTCCACTGCATATGAAGTTCACCACCCCAAAAATGGAAAACTGACCTGCCCAGTAGGACAAACCTCAGGCAGCCTTTATTCTAGGACCTTATTCCATCACGTGTAGGCACATGCTCCACTGCTGACCTTTCCTGACCTCAGGGTGTGGAGAAGCAGCAGCATTTCTAACATGGAAGGAATTGTGTGTGGTGAAAATGAGTGTCTGGAGCAGTGTCCCCAGCTAAACTAAAAGTCACATGCATCGAGCAAGAAGTGAAACTGGGACTTTCAACACATCATAATTCAAAATAACTGTTTAATGTCAGTACAGAAATAAAGCATGCAGAGGCTTTTAGTTGTACTAGTGCTGTACAGTGGCCATGCTCTGCTCCATTGTTGCAGGTGTGGAAATGACAGTACTAAAGAGTCCCACATTAAAGGCTCCTTCATGTCTAAGAATGTCACATTCTAATGGATAGTAAAAAGGAAAAGTGAAGGACAACAATATTTGAATTGAAGTCTGAAACATTCATTTTCAAATCTAATCAGTTTCTATTGCCACTGCACGCAGAAAGAACCAGTCAGGTTTTAAGTGCTGCATTATAGCACTCATAAACAACAAAAGAGCGTTTTTTTACTGAAACTGTTTCTAAAAGCTTATTGATCTTGACCAGAGTTCTCTACTTCTCCTGCAAATAACAAGTTAAGAACACAACTTCAGCCTCCTGTTTTGAATCCTGAAGATATCAGATATTAGCAGCTGTTGTTCAGTGAAGACAGACAAATCATACTCACAGCTCAAAATAAAGAAATCCTGTTTGGGTGAACACAATTTGCTCTGTTCATCAAGCAAGGGCATGGAAAGTCATTCCTCTCAGCCTCAGATAGCAGTCAGGATTTCTATGTAGATAATTTTGTTAAGATTCATGCAATATTAAAAAACCCCATAATATTTGCAACATAATTTGCATTCCCATTTGCTGATTATTCTACTTATTGAGCTCTGCCAGATACCATGCATTTGCCATGCTTTTGACATGGCATGTAGGGCAGAAGCCAGTTTCTTATGCAGCTGCCTGTTCTGGAATGAATATCTGATCTATCTGATCTCAATTATGCAATTACAACAACATTAGTCCTCTGCATGAATTTTACAAGACTGGGATAGCTGAACAGCAGAGTTTCTCTTTAAACTTCAGAAGAGGAGGGACACCAGAACATAACAGGCTTGTGAAACACATACTGACCTTTTAACATATCGACCTGCAGTGCTCTGAAAAGCTACCAATGAATAGAGGGGAGAAGTCAGTTCTGGAGGTGACAGCATGGAAAGGAGAAAACCACCACACTGACAAGGCATTACTTTTCACCTAGTGTCCACGAGCATAAAGGTGGCTCAGGATAACATTTCTGGCAGAAAAAGCATACAAATACTCAGCTGTTTCCTACTCTGATCTAAGTGTAAAAGACAAGCATCTGAGCAACAGTAAAAGCTCCTGGTCTAAGCCTCTGATGTCCTAAGGCACATTACTTGTTGCAGTTTCTGGTGTCACTGAAGAGCCTTTGTCCAGTCAGATTAACCCTTTACAGTTTAGAGTTAAGGTGAAGCAAGCAACTTGCTCCTTGCTTTTATTTTACAGGCTTTGCCAGATTTGATCAGATAAAGGCACATTCAGTGCAGACCCTCAATCATTTTCAAGCATGTTCAATACCCCTTCTGGTTCAGTTTGTGAAATCCCTTCTAAAAGACATAAACCAGGAAATTCTTAGTGCCCTAATTTCCCTTTCCTCTGTGGATTGTTTTGCCTACTTCGAAATACTAGGAAATCTTCTCTAAATAAGAATAGATGCTGTGATGCCTGAAGTCTTTCTCCTTTCATGAGAGGAGGGTCTGACATCACAGTCTTGGAACCAGCTTAGATCCTTTTCCTGAAAAGAGGCAGGATACAGCTTAGTATAGCTGATTTGTCCCTGAATTTCCCATCCTTCACGTCCTCCTAGGACGGTGCCTGCTTTCTTCTAAGATTTGATGAGAGACAGAAAGAGGAGTAAAGGGCAAAGGTAACCAAGAGGTCAAGAAGAGACACTTTCCCTCAGACACTGCTAACAAGGCACAGCACAGGAGTTTCACACGGCTCCAGAAACCCTTGTTCTCCGCTGGTGAGCTCCGTCCAAGCCCGGGTTCACCGAGGTTACAGCAAAAGAAAAGGTTGCACTTTTGTTGATCGACGCTGCTAAGCAACAAGTCATAAAAACCAGCCTCACCCTTGTCTTCTGCTGGTTGCAATTAGAGAACTACAAACAGGATCACAAATTCAGGGCCGGGAGAAAACCTTTAGCAGTGTGAGTGTGCACTGCTCCCGGCCACACAGCCCGTGCAGCAACTTCTCATTAGACACACATCCCGCATCCCCAGCCATTGCAGCCGGCACAGGGCAGGTCAGCCCAGGCCTCTGAAGCTGTAATAGCCTTTGGCTCCTTGGAGGTTGTAATCTTTAGGTCGTAGTGGTCACTTTCAATTGAAGAAACAAAGCAGAAGTGTTGTCAGTCCTTGATTAACTTCATGAATATTTGAGTCATGTTAAAAGGTGCATAACTAAAGCTTTTATAGGCTATTCTACCAGTGGAAGAGATGCAAGAGGAAATGAAGGCATAGTTAACATAGAGCAGGAACTCACTTTGCCACTGTATTTTAAGGAAAAATACAGGAATCTTATAATGAATTCTGAAAGGTGAAGCTTTTAACTTGTTACAAGTAAACAATCTTTTACTCAAACTACAAGAGCTTCTAGCTATTCCCCACTCAGAGCACAATTACAAACAAACCCACCTAGTGCCAAAGGACAAGTGTCACATGCAACATACAAATCCAAGACAGGAATGGGAGTTTAATTTATAATTTTTGTAAGCCTCACACAGCAAGCGCTGTTGGTTATATCAGTTTCTGTGGCTTCACAGTGAATTATCCAAGATAATGCTTATGCTCCCACAGGAGGAAAAATAGAGAAAAAAATAGGTATTCTTGCTGCTCCATACTGTACCTTCTCCATACACTGCTATGTCACCTCCTCTTTTCCATCTTTGTTCATCAGCTGAACCATACCTTAGTATGACAGGAGGGAACAGAGTACGTCTGTCATCCTTCCATTCTAAGTATGTACTCTAATTGCTTATGACTTTTTAATTTTGAAATTTTTATTCTCAATTCAAAAATTCTGGTATTGTTCCATTATGAGTGGGTTACTTTTAAATAAGCTGTAAGGAATATGACTGTGGAGTAGCTGGTTTTTGGAAGAGGAATCCTGTTGCTAGTCAGTCTGTGCACTGATGATTGTCCAGCTCTTCAGGGGAACACACTAATGTTTCCTTAAATATATTCTTTATCAACTTTTGTTCAATCTTTCATCAAATTATAAATGTTTTAGAACAGTCCAGCAGGAATAGTTACAGAAGCACTAGGCTCTGTGAACATGTTTTTCTCATTTTAACTCATGGAGCATGTTAACTTATTGACTGTGCATCCAAGGGGGAGCAACAGAGCACTCAGAGAAAGGAAAATAAAGGGGAAATAAGGATGTTTGCATAGCACAGAGCAAGTCAGTAATTGAATCTTGCCACATGACAAAAGAAAACTTTAGGAAGGGAACTGCATACAGTTGAAGAAAAAAAAAATCCTTTAGCTTTACTCAACTCCCATGCCTCAAAATCTCAGATAGCCAACACATTGCAGATTTCACAAATAAGCAATATATGTGGGGAGAACAGAGAGGCTGAAGCAGCATGCACAACAGGAAGTAATGCATTTACTGAAGGCAAGGGCAGATTAGATATCAAAGTAAAGTTTTTTATTACTTAAAGCAGGACATTACAACAGAACAGTAGTCAAGAAGGGGTCACTGGGTCCTGTCACTGAAAACAGAGAGATTAGATATGAAGGGAATAAGTCACACTAAGAGCATGAACTTGCTAAGAGCATTTTTTCAACCTTAAGTAACGTGGCTGTAAATATACGTGGGGCTCAGAGTAAAGACTATTGAACTGTAACCCTTACACTCTCTGACCTGTTTCAGAGTCCTGGGTAAATCACTTGATCTCACCACACTTGTTTTCTCCAGCTGTGAAACACCAGCAACATCTATTACACAGGGACCTGGGGAAAAGTTTCACACTTACAGACAGCTGCAAGACTTTGTAGGAAAAAACTCTGTGTATCTGAACAGTTTATTCCTGACCTCCCACACTCATTTGTCTAACAGTTTGTCATACCTCCAGCAACCAACTTCATCTTGCTATTGGCTTCTCATGAAGTTATATTATTTCCCATAGTATTCTGCAATAGCTGTGGGTTTAAGTGTTAACATGAGAGCAGCTTGACAACTCCAGAAACTAAGAATATGTCAACATCCTACTCAACAGATTTGTTTACTATCTTTTTTTCAGAAGCCTGTTTACTTGAATAACAATATTTTAATGCATTTTAGCCAAGTTAATCCCACAGAGCTAAAACTGATAAGCTGGAAACATTCTTCCCTGTCTTGGGACATAGTGGATTGTTTACGGAGTCGTAGCCAGCCAGTTGAAGCTCTGCAGTCCTTCTGAAGACAATGTATCCACCCAGCCCATGAGAATATGAACAAAACTGCACAATTATTTGACAACAGTTGATTCCAAAACACATCACAGCAAAATTTTACGGGCTGTAAAATTAACTATTTGTGGCTATTTCATTACCACATGGAGGAGTCAGTTCAGTTTGCACAGGACAGCTTTTCAGTTTGGTAGGGGAATCACTGAAAAACAAAACAGGGACCCTCATTTACTGTTTCACTTCCAAAGACTCCTCTCAGTACAAGAATATTTCTCCATCTACTGAAGCATGAGGCATAACTGAACACATAAAGAAGGCAAATCAGATTTTCATTTAATGCTCTGCTTTAAGAGGAAAATGCAGTTCAAAGAACCTGCTTAAGCCATTGCACTTCTGCTAAGAGTTCATTTGTAAATTAACAATATTATAAAAGAAGCAACAAAATGAGAGAATAATGATAACCCATGGCTTGAGTGGATCAGCAGATCTGCATCCAGAAAACTAATACTGAAGAAGCTGTAAAACATATTCTGCTTGAGCAAGTGTCATTTAAACAATGCTGCAGGTTCTGTTTTACTGGCTTGGCAGCTCATGTATAACAGACAAGGAAAACAGCAGTCCCTGACAGAAGAAGTAATGACCACAGTAAGGGTTTGATCTAACAGATAAACACAAATGAGGTCACCACAATAACTGCCACCTGGAACAAAGGGACTATCAAAAAGTTGAGAACTCACCGGTTAAAATGCTGCTGCTCCCATTAATTCATTTCCCACCTGTCATTTCTTCTACAAGGTACCATAAAATACAGTCAGTATTTAAAGCTGAAAGGACTCAAAGGACACAGGACGTTGCTTTTGGTTTGAGGTTCTCTCTGTCATATTAAATAGAGGTGGTTTAAATAAAAAAAGAAACTGTGAGCACTGCATTTCTCTCACAACTCAGCATGGTCATAACAAAGACACTGTGCTTCTGCCACTCTCACACATTCCTTCAGCTGCTTCTTTGTAACTGATTGCAGCAATCCCAAAGAAACAGGAATTAAGGATTAAGAAACAGGAATAAGTGGCCAGAGCTCAGAAGTTCTGACAATTTAGGTGGTGGAAGCCACTGACACCAGCTATCCCAGTGTAGACTTTCTTACCCAAAAAATGCCTCAGCTGTATGGCCCCCACAACACCACAATGCCCTTCCTTAGTGTTTCACTGCAAACAGTTCCTAGCAGGCAAAAGCTAGGAATGAGATACAACAAATGAGGACAAGGGGAAAGAAGAGAAAAAAATATTTTGAGGGGAAAAAACCCAAATGAAACACACACCATGAAAGTAAAAAGAGGATTTAAGTAACCCAATTCACTGCTATACTGGAATTGGGTTGCCAGAAGCCAAACAGGTGAAATTCAGTCACCACACCTCTTATGTACATGTCTAGAAAATAAAAACTGTGCAAAACATCATGTCCAATAGATTTCTTTTTAAAAAAATCTATCTAAGCAACAACAGGCTCACAAATCCTCCTCTTTTAACTGGTTTTACTGTCAGGTCTCCAAAATCAGCACTTTTCCACTTTATCCTTCACATTTAGATGAGCTCTGCTTTCTAGATCATGGATCAGGAAAATGTTTCCTCCAGATTTTTCTCAAGGGAAAATAAAAAATAAAAGTGCTTTTGGTCAGAAGTAGTCTTGTCTTCTGCAAGAGATAAAGAAAATATACCAAACACACCTGGCCATTTTGTTCGAATCCTAAAAACATAAGTCAGATCAGAAAATAACAACATGTCATTTTTAGAAATAAATTATTCTAGTATAAAGACATTTGCTATTAAAACATCAGGCTATTAAAACAACATTTGTTCCATCTGATGTCTGCATATAAAAACATCTAACTACTTTTTTTTTTTAATAAAACATCTATTTTTAAACTGGGATAGTTAAAATTCCCTTCTCCTACTGTACAGTGCATAATAACTAAGTACAGCTTCCAAACAGGGACCAAACACCACTATGTTCTATTTATATGAATACAATTTATTTAAACCTAAGGCTGTGGTCTGGTGCTGTCAGGCAGTCCAATGCTCTTTCTGTCACTCAAGGTGAGGAAAGAAAATGCAATCATTCTGGCTATTTTAGAATGGAAAACTGCAGTGTCAACTGCTCTGAGGTGACCTCATAACCAGAATCAAACCCTGCACCACCACAAACCTCACTTTCCTGCCCTCCCAAATCCAATCATTTTACATGGGCATCTGGTTTTTATCAACAGATCTATGGCATGTACAAATAAATATTTGGGTATTTATTTTTTTCCAATACAGTGTTAGCAAGTGTTTAGATTTGTCATGATCACTGCATGTACAGAATCCAACAGAATTCTTTTGCAGAGTACTGGATTCTATTCATGTCTGCTGCAGTAAAACATCTGAATCCACACATAGGAAAAGTCTGTTTAATGTCCATGTTTACATAAAGCACTTATCAAGAACAGAGTAGAAAACAGTGCTTAGAGACCATCTTTGAATGCCTTCAGCAGCAGGTCTGCTGCCAGCCCAGGAGACAAGACTCCTCGAAGAACTTTCTCTTCCAGAAGTGGGATCTTATCCTTGACTGCCAAGTGACTCCGGAAATGCTCCAGCATGTTTTCCTGGATGAGGTTCCACATCCACACTTTCTGCTGTTTCCGTCGTTTGGCCACCAGCTCGCCACTGGTGAGCATGAGGTCACGGAACTCGGTCATTTTATCCCACATGTCCGAGATGCCCTCCCCGGTTTTGGCAGAGATGCGCATTACCTGGTGGATTCAGAGACATTCTTAAAGCCAGCTCAGCTGCTGGCCTTGAGGCTTCAATCACTGGATCAGGTGGATTGCGTGGAAATTAGGAAATGTGTGAGGGAAGCTTCCTTCAATACTCGCTTCATGAGGCTCTAAGCATTCCTGTGCCTTCCCCCCCATCACCCCCCCAAAAAAATTTGGGATTCTACTATCTAGAAGTAGACCCTGAGATCCATGCTGTTTGGGACATTTGTCCAGCTGCTTGTCATGAGAATAATTTTTAGTAAGTCCTTCAGCTAAAAGGTACATTACTGCTCTTTTACTTAAATGTAGAGTTAAGTGCACACTCTGGTAGCTATTCTTTTGCGCTTCAAATATGCCAGAAACGAGGTGTTTTGACTTTTTTTCCCCTCTGTTTTCCAGACCAGGAATTAAGTTTGTCAATAATTTTTCAGACATCCAACACAGTCTTTCAAATTGAACAGCCTTGTATTTTTTAAAAAAAGCTTCTCTCCTTTTCCACTTACAAAAGAAAGTTAATCCTCAGCTAGCCCAGCTGATTTAAACTCAGCTTAATGGGTCAATTTCAATACCAGGGTAGAACAAACCTCCTTTACAGATAGTTTATTTATAAAGGAAGTGAGAGTGTGTGTGTTCTTATTCTATATACACATCTTAAAAATTAGTACTGAGTCTTCTCCTTAAAAATCCATCAAAGTCTTATAGTAGACAAAATACAGCATTAAAACTGAAAACCCACAGGATGAGAATTCCAACTGTCTAGCTATTTTCATTATGTGAGAAACAACAACAACAAAAAAAAAACACTAAAGCAATAAAGGAAACACGTGAACTAGTGAAAGAACAAAGATAATCACAGGCTTCAGAGTTATAATGGAGGGAGAAGTAGATTAAGAGACATTTTTAGATATGCACAGTTTACCAAAAAGCAAGTAAAGTTTGCGCCACTCCTGATGTCAGCAATAGCTCTGCTAGAGCAGAGATTGTAGCTCAGGGCAGGAGTCCTGGGGAGCAGGACTGGCTTTGCAGTGTTTCATGTGGCACACCTTGAGATCAGAGGTGAAGCACACACAGCAGCAATCACCTCTCCAGCACACGGAGACTAAACAACCCACTGCAGTTCTTCAAAAGAGCCCAGGGAGACTAGGACAGCTAGATGAGAAGATACCAATCTTAACTCATTCAGCGTGTTTTCTGGGGGATGGAGAAATACAAAAAACCCCCAAACACATCACCAAAACCCAAACAAAACCAAACCAGACAGAAAAAACAGAGGGAAGTCCACAAACCTTTGGTCTCCAAACCTTTGAACGCTTGCGAAGCAGCTTCATAGCACTGACGTACTCAGCCTGGATTCTCCGGGCAGGCACAACTAAATCACCATCGGCCTTATTGATAGCAACCAGATCTGCCATCTCAATGATGCCCCGTTTGATGCCCTAAATGCAACAGGAACAGAATCAGGAGTACCCAGAGGGGCTGTGACACGCTGATTCATCACAAAAAGCAGGTCAAAATGCTTTGGTGGTTTCTAGTTTTCTACCCCAAAAGATATACAATTAGTAAACATGTCAAAGTTAAGCCACAGAGTATCGAAAGTTTACATCCTAATACTTCTAAAATCAAAAAGGAAGCTTAACTGTGCAGTAAGTGGATTATGCTGAAAATACTTAATAATAAAAGTATAATGGACAAAACACTATTGATATGGATTTTCTGCACAGATATTGCATGCTGAATTTAAGTTTCTCTTTCTAGTCCCCAGGTAGTAACCAATAAGAGAAACTGAAAAATACCTGTAATTCATCTCCACCTGCAGGTGGTAGCAGTAATATGAACATATCAACCATATCAGCCACAGCAAATTCTGATTGGCCCACACCTAAAAAATTAAATTCAGAATTTAATCCACTTACTACAAATTTTCAGTCACATTAATGACAGTAATTATGACATATCCCAGCACTACCCCATGAACAAATCCCACTAACAAAACAAAGACATGGGAAACACAACAGTTTAGTAAAAGACATACAGGACTAGAAAATAAGACAGAATGAGCATTCATGTTCAACCAGTGACTATGCAGGAAAACATGGGCAAAATCAAGGCAGGAAGTATGCAATTGCTAGCACACCTTATTTTCATATGACAACAGGACAATCAAAGCAAACCCACAGCACTTACCTACTGTTTCCACAAGAACAACATCGTATCCTCCTCCTTCACAGAGCAGAATGGCTTCATTTGTGGTCCTTGTGACACCTCCCAGTGTCCCACTGGTTGGAGATGGCCTGATGTATGCATTCATGTCTCTTGACAACTCAGTCATCCGTGTTTTATCACCCAGTAGGGAACCTTAACGTTAAATTATTTCAGAAGTGCAACACAGCCAAACTCCCCCTTCTCCCCCCACCCCACCAAAAAAATGAGTGAGGAAAGACAGAACTGGTGTACAAAGTCAATCAAATAAGAATAGTCGTCATAGTTGCTCAAGACTTAGCTGAGGACTGGGAAGCTACTGCCTGGTCCTTCTACTTCTCAGAAGGCGGAATGGCCTGACAGGCAAACCTTACTGTTACCAAATAAGAAGAATTTGTGCTAGGTCAGAATGAATTCTACAACTCCTGAATGGCTTTTTGAAGCCTATACACATCAGGCCATGCAGCTGTTTCTTGTCTTTTCCTGTCCAAAGGGACAAATCTCTGCATTATGATTCTGACACACCTTGATGCTGGATGTTTTGTTTTAAGAGAGCTGACACGTGTCCCTGCCTCCCTTCTACTCAAACGAACTGCAAATCAGATTCAGCAAGATCTACACACTCAATGCACCCTCCAAAAGATGAGAGATGCTCCATTTTTCCAATTGGTGCAGCCTTGCTATTCTACCAACGCATCCTGAAGGCATGCATTCAAGAACACACTCTGTCTTAGCTCCACGTCATTGCAATGCTGCAGTTATTTCTTTATAAACAGTTGCACACCTCTAACAGCACAGAAGCCAGAAAAATTAATGATGCTGCCTGGCAGCTGCCCCTTACGAAAAGATCAAAATCAAGATTGTATTATTTGTACCCAGAGATACCACAAATCAGGCATGGTCAGCGTGCAATTTCCCTACAATTTTTTTTATTGGAGAGTTACAGATCACAGCCTGTCATCAGTAATCCTGCACAACTGCAAAAAATTTCAAATTTAGAAAAAAAAATTGCAAGGCAACATTTGAAAATTGGAAAAAGGGAAATCTGAAAGAATTACATCACTGATACCTATTTTCCAATTTTGTATCACATAGGAAAAATATGAAAACCTAATTTATTTTATATTTTGCTGTTATTAGGCACCAAACTCTCTTCCACTTGGCCCAAAGAGATACTTCTGTAGTTGACAAGGTATTAGGAACTTGACTCAAACTTTAATTCACACTCACCACCACTTGTACTAGAGGAAGGGTCCACAGCCAACACAGACACTTTGTGTTTTCTTTCTGTAAGCATTTTTCCAAAGCATTCTATGAAAGTCGATTTTCCAGCACCAGGAGGACCAGACAACCCTAAGCAATCACATTAGGAAGAAAAAACCCCATTTTGTTAGTCAAATAATACATCTCAAAAATACCATCAAGTTCATAACTATCCATATTTTAACACAGCATCACAACAAAGGCAAAAAAAAGCTATGCAAAAAAAATAGGAGTTTGGCAACACAGCAGCACTTCACTACCCCTCATCCTAGTGACATCAACATCATACTGGGTTTATCCATATCTATTTCCTCCCCTCCAAATAAAATTACTTATATTGTATGACTCATCCTTCAGAACTTTCAAAATGTTATGTATTAGAACTGGATTTTTCAGATTTACTATAAAAAGAGACTTTCCAAAAGGAAAAGCAAGCCCTTACCTTGAAGAGCTGTTCTTTCAAAAAAATGAGGCCATTCATTTGCGTGTCAAAGCTCACAAACTAAGATTAGCACCAAGCTTTTCTCACTCCCATGCCCCAGTTTTTGTTCTTACTACCATTGTACAGACAGGAGAGATGACAGCTGGGCATGACACATGTTAGCAGTCCATCTCTTTGTAAAGGAAAAATATTTTACAGTTTCCAAGAGAAGCAGGTTCAAGTCTCCTTCAGCTGAAAAGCAGGCTGCTTAACAGAGTCACACAACAGGAAGGTGCATGTTTTTCCTTCTGTAGACTAAAAAAGGGATTCAGAAAATGTCCAAGAAAAAAACTTTCTTTGGGAAAAGACCAGGTCTGCTTGACTACATCTTTCGTAAGTGTAGATAACATCTGCACCAATCTGCAAACTAACTAATGTTTCACCTTATAATGGTTACAAAACCCACCCTGAATAACATACTCTCAAGAAGCAATGATAATTCCTAAAGCATTTTCAAAAGCATTTTTCATCTCTAGCCATAATACCACTGGACCACAGAATTAATCTAGATTGGTTATAAACCCCCCAAAAAATAACAATCCAAGACCACAGACCACAAACAACAGTGATAATAAAAACTAAGGACAGTAATTACACGTAAGCAACTACTAGACAAGACATAAAAGGACTAACCCACTCTAAAGGCAAGTGGCTTTCCTTGATTTAACTTTTCTTGTTCCCTGTGGTAGGATAATACCTTCTGAAGGAGCACCTGGGCTACTTTCTTCTTCCTACTCTGAGTTGATTCTATAAGTGTAATGGCTTCGGCTAAACAGGCTCTCTGACCTTGGATTAGCCCATGGTAAAGTCTGTCTACAAGTCTCTGCTCCCGCTCAGAAAGTCCCTCCACTTGCTGCTCAGGGGCTGCTTGCTGGCACAGCTCCCTCCTCAAACCATTTGATGAACAAATCCATTTTGTGTGACAGTGGTGCGCTGGCCCAAGAGATTCAACACCCAGGAACTCTGCTCGGGAAGTGAAGCGAAAGTTCACAAAGTAAGTTCTTCTGGAGAAATAACAACGAGGGAATCTCAGCAGCAAAGAGGGGATCTTCATCTTGTTTGGAATTAAAAAGTATCAGAGTTGTCACTTCACTTCTGTTTGCAGACACCCTAAAGAGAAGGAAAAACATTTTTACTTTCTTCAAAACACTTATGAGGACTCAAGTTAAATTTATGTACACCTGTGATGACCAGCTTTTATTTTACCTATACCTGCTGCCTTGAATTAAAAAATGACCGTCCCATTTTCCCGTTAAACAGACACAATAAAAACAAGTTATAGAATCAAAAGCACAGCATCTCTTTATTACACTTCATAAATGAATATACCCAAAAAAGTACTTTCAAATAAGCCTCTGAGAGCACAGGTGGTACACGAGAAATCCAGGAACAATCAATCCTTACGCTTACGGAAATGGCGATATGTTCTAGTTTAACGGGCTGTTTTTAAAGCTGTTTTCAACAATTATTTGTGGTGAGGGCATATTTGCACTTATTTCCATCAGAGAGAAAAAAAACAAGGAGGGGGAGGGGGTAGTTCAGACACAACATTTAGAAATAAAGGGGAGGCGCTGGAGCCTCCCCGAGGCGCCCGGGCGGCCCCAGCCCCGCTCTCGCTCCCGCTCCGCCGCCTCAGCGCGGGGCGGTCGCTGAGCGGGAGATGCGGGCACGGGAAAAGGCCCCGCTCCCCGCCGCTCCCCGCCATGCCCGGCACCTACCGGAGCCGCCCCGCTCCGCCCCGGGAAGTGACGCCCTCAGGCTGAGCCGGAACCCGCTGTCCCCGCAGGGGAAGGGGCGAGCAGGACCGGGAAAGGGGCGGGAAGGCGAAGGAGCCGCGCCGCCATCCCCCGGGCCCCCTAAAGCGAGGGGTCCAAAGCCTCAAGGGTCAGGTGTGGCCATTCCATGAGTACGCAAACTCCCATGGCCATGGAGTCACGGTGTCCCTGCCCTGGCCTTACAGTAAAGGATGTTTCAAATCGTCATTTCTTTCCTGATTTAGAAATACCCGCTCTGAATCCGTGCTTGGCGATTTACTAGTCCTCCCACTTGGTTTCATACACCAGGAAGGGAGAAGAAAACCTTAATCCCCACATGTGCTTGTTTAATCACGTTTACTTTCAGCCTTATTAAACATTCTCTTTAAAGTTTCCTGTCGTGGAATGTTGGTTTATTGTGAGGCGGGGTTTGTTTTGCTGCCTTAATTTTTAATTTTTTTAAACCTATTTTCTCCAGTCATCTCGCCACCTTTTTTATGCTTGTCTTCTTTGTTAAAGTACACAGATCTGTTTCCAATAAATGTAAATGTACAGAATCCACTGGCTGAGCTGTTTCCTAGCCCAGTGTCTTGCAATGTCCTGCAAAGACCTTTTTCATCACAGGGGCAGTGAAAATGACAGACTATTAAGCAGAAATTTTGTTCTGAACTGCTGAATGTTACTCTGGTCCAGAGGATGATGATACACATGGAACTGAATACTTCAGGACTAAGAAATTCTGCAAATTTTTGTCCCTATCAGCATGGGATGAAGCCAAGGCAGAAAGACACAAGAAGTTCCATTTCAAAATAGCCTTGTAAAATCTTTCTGTTTAAGCAGGTCTTTATTCACCAGAGTTAGCATGGATCACTAGAATCTCTTCATTAACAAGCTTTCTAAGGGTCTGATTCCAGTGCTGTGCTTACACCTAGGTAGCACATCCCCACTATTATTTTAATAACAGCAGAAACCAACAACAACAACAAATTCTACTACTACTTAATTGATCCTTCAGTTTATCCCCATTGTGCTCTCCCAACTTGAATACTTTTGTCAATGACCTCAACGAACAGGCATGCAAAACTGCATATTTCATCAAGGCTGAAGAGGAGAGGGGATTGTTCAGTTCTCTATGATAACCTTGTGGACTGGAATAATAGATTAAAGCGTGCACTCAGCAGTTCAGAACAAAACTACTGCTCTTTTTTATACAGCCCATCAGCTGTGCTGCCAATCTGATATGACCACAAACAGGCATGACTGTGTGTTAGAGTCATCTTCCTGCAAGAACTGTTTTCAGGACTTTGCACACCGGTGAGGCCTGGAACTCCAAATTGCTCAAGTCATCCTCTTTTTTGTTCCCCTTTCCCCCCAGCTCTGTTATTCAACAAGTTTGCTTTTCACCAATCAGAGACTACAAGTCTCCAGCTGCCAGATATCAGAGGAAAACTTCCTAATGCCTTGTCAATTATATATGCCCTATCTTTCAGTAGTTTTTCATATATTAGAAATCATATGTCTCCTAGAACTATGTGCTCTTCTACCACCTCTGATTTTCTTTTACTTTAACCTCATCCAAAGTAGGCAAAGTACTCTCTCCCTTAGGGGCAGGATGATATCTAGAGTCTTCTTAATCTACATCCTGCCATTCTATACAGTGTTCTTGTGTTTCTCCTATGGTCTTTTAATGCATGCAACTGAAGAGAGGGGTTTTTGGTTGTTATTACACACAGCCCAATAAATTTTGGTCAGACTCACTGTATTTGTGCTTTCTGATCTCCAACAGACAGATTTCTATTGCCTTCTGTGTTCTTTATCCGTTCATCATTAATTTATTTAACATTGTTGCTGAGCTATTCAGGAGGGTAATTCAGTAGCATTCCACATCAGGCTCTGTTTCTCCTTTTTCCTAAAAATTATCTTTCAAATTTGGGGTGGAGGGAGTATGTATATGATTTGGTTTTGGTTTTTTTTTAATTTCAAATTTAACTCATATCCTGTGTTCTGTTTGCTTCTTTTCCCCAAGGGTGTCAGAAGAATAAAAATGCACACCCCATAGTTATTCCATCACCGTCTGCAAACTTGTCCAAGATTTAAGAAAAGTATCTGTTTTAACCTCCTTGCTACAAATTTATCCCAGTGTTAAAGAAAAAGGTATTGCTGGTAACTCATGAAATAGCAGTCTTCCTTCTGAGCCAATCCTAAATCAGACATCCTGTAAAGTGTCATAAATATTGTGCCACAAGCTAAAGGTGCAGGGAGGCACAGATATTCAGGCAAAATATGCAGCTGAATCCAGATCATTACAAAACAAAGAAAAAGATCCTTCTCTAACTTCTCACAGCAGGAATAGTATTAACATTAGAATCTGCCAAATTCAACCACGCAAATTTACATTCCGTCTAACTGGCTTCCCCTTGCAGTTTTAGTTGGATTAGTTCATTCTTTCTTTCTCTGGCAACACTGATTTCCTTGCTCTGTTTCATCTCCTCTTTAAGAGGAGGACAAAGTAATCTTTGTGCACATAATTAATAGAATGATATTTAATAGAGCCATAGACATTTCATAGCAATGTGCTGTAAAGGCCAATACAAAACCATGGTCTCTGCCATGGTACAAACTGAAACTACAGTGGTGACTGAATGACCATTTGCCCTTTATTTCAGAAGGCACACCTAAATTCATTTCGGTTTTCACAGAAGCAGAGAAGTTTGATCCAATCCCCTCTTTACAGCAAAATGCAAAGCAAGGTAATTGCTGATTACAGCCTTCCTTTCAAGAAAAAAGGCTAAGCCTTTCAAGGACAGTCTTAGCACTCTAGACAAAATATACCTCCTGCCTTATCTTCAAAGATGATTGGACACCTGAAATAAAATCACTAGAAAACAGCTGAAAGTTTGCTGTTGAAATGCAACTTGAGCCAGGCTTCAGATCTGCAATTGCAACTCAGGCAAAGAAATACTAGAAAAAAAGTCCATCTCCCCAAAGCTCTGTAACTGCTACACCAACCGGTGTTTGCTGACTGTGAGCATCCCAAGTTTTTTCTACAAAGGCCAGGACAGAGCAGCAGGACAGCTGCCTGGCTAGGTGTGGAGAAAAAAAAGCCTTTTCACAGCTTGCCAGGGTCAGCCACCTACACAGAGGGGACAACTGTATGGACAGCACCTGGTTGTGTCAGGGCTGCTGGAGCCCAAAAGCCTGGAAAAAGAAATTTGCTCCTTGAGCTTTGGGTGAGACCTACAAGAGAGCGTCTGAAGAAAGCAGAAGGAAAAATGATCTTAAATTAACTATGGTTTGTATTTGTGTAACATTTTGATAAACAAGGGAGCTGAAGTTTCTTCACAAAACCTTAGAGCGGTGACTTCAACGTTTCTGTGTTGGTATGAACTGAGCAGTGACTGTACTTTAGTGAGAAGTGACATCAGCCATTACAGGAAAGTTTTCTACTGCTTATGCAGTTTTTTTAATTATGGACTGCCTGATGTGAAATTATTTTTAAAGGGGACAGATAAAACCACCTTTCCTTATAAAAGCAACTATCTTTTCTGTAGAAAATGGAAATAAAGACTTTTATTATATAGGGGAAACCCCAGAACACTATTCATATACTGCTACTGGTTGTAAAAGCCAGTTAAATAATGTTCTCCAAGACTGATTCATTCTTAAAATTATAAACCTGGAAGAGCAAGTCAGTTGCCAGTAAAATATTATTTTTCTTTCAATTAAAAAAAGTATTTAAAAGCTCATCTTAAAGAGTATGTTTTTCTCCATGGCCACCAATGACTCATGATATCAAAATATTTCTCATGGAGTTCATTATTGCACAGCTGAAAAGGAAATAATGAATTGCCTCCTGTTTCTTTTCAGTACAGCAATGAAACCATAGCAAGCATATTAGTAAACATAAAAAATATAATACAATCTGACACCTGACTTTGCTGAGACACCCTCATTCCCAGCTACTTTTTGCTTAAGGAAAGGCCTGATTGGCTGCAGGTTTTAAGTTCTGTAGTTGCCAGAAACTCAGTCCTGAGCAGAGGACTGAGACTTTCAAGTGGTTAAATATAAATCCTCCTTCCCTCCAGCCCAGCGTGCTAAAGATTTATTCAGTCAGGTTGAAATGAGCACAATCTTGCAGTTCACAAAGTGAAGCATCCATTGAGGCAAGGAATCAATGATGAATGCATAACTCAATTTACCATTGAGGACAATTTGAACATCAAAAGCATAAATCTCTCATATATTCAGGGTTTTTTTGTTTTTTATCTCTCATATATTCTGATGCTCAAAGTTCTTTGTCCCACACTGAGTCCCTCACTAGCATATGAAAACCACGACTGGTAGAAGTGAGATAGTGGGGAGAATTATCCAGAGGAACATAACATTGCAGCAAAACATATCAAGCCATGCTCTGTTCCAAAATGACACAGCCAAGATGAAGAGGAAGACCAAGGCCATGGTAAATCTGATAGTCAGGATTCAAGACTGAGATGCAGGAAAACCTAAGTGTTTCCAGTTGGGACCAAACCTGTGGTGTGAACAGGGAAGGGGCTGTTTCTGGCAGGCTGCCTGAGCACCTTAAACACGAGGTACTGTTTATCATGCTGGAAGTCTCTGTTGTGGAGGTATTTGCTTGCTTACTCTCCAACATGCCCACAAAAGCAAGACTTTAGTCTTACAATCCGAAATTGTGGGCGAGCTAAATGTCCCATTTTTCCAGGCAGCTGTAGCAGATGGGCGTGAAAAGGACCAAAAGAGAAGATTCTGCTAAGATTCAATGTTGTATGATCAACTCATCCAGAAATACAGCACAACAGCATTCTAAAAGGCTGTCTGACTCAGAAAGTGCTTGTTAAAAAGCCTGTTGGATCATACTGTGCGTCACTGCTTTACACCACAAAGTAAACAAACACCTCATGTAAGTACACCCTACATTTACAAAGCTTAGCCTAATGACAGAAAATATTGTACCACAGAATTAAGATGAAAGAAGAATCCTTAAATAAGACAAAAAGAGAAGCAAAAATACTCCAATGTCCAAACAACAAACCCCACTGCAATTGTAACTAATGCAGTTGCATGGGGAAAATTAGCATAGAGCATATGAAAAGAAGTAAAATACTTGTTTTGAGGACCAGCTTAGAGAGGTGCAGAAGGGAAATCTGGAATCTTTTTGTTCAGAAGTTGGTATTTTCATCTAATTGCTTCCCTGACTAAGTCCATATTTAGAAAAGAATTCTACATTCAAGCAGCAACCCCATCTCAATATATCATTATATTGTGTTGCAAGAATCAAAGATGTTCCGCCTGCACTTCCCCCCCACTGGAAGTTAGCCATTAATTTGTTACCTGAAAATTTGTGTTTATCTTTAGTGCAGAGGAGTAAGATCGAGAAATAATTCCCGTGAGTCTCTCCATGAGGATTCCTTTCCTTCTTCTGGCCAGAAGGGGAAGCTAGCGCTATGTGGTTGAGTCGCACAGCCTGGATGGATTCTGAACACACGGAATTCAGTTCACCATCACCATCGTAAATCTGCCCCGTTTGGCCACGGCAGAGTTTAACCACCTGAGGAGCTTAAACGCACTGAACATGTATTGAGAGTCCATTCAGGAGGCTTCAGAGTGAAAAATAATAAATCCTCTCTGCAAGCATAGGGTCCATCTCGGTTTGGTGTGGAGAATTACTCACAGAAGACCAGCAGCAAGTGGCTGTAACCCTTTTTAGGAGTGCCTTACAGCAAGTTTCCCACTTCTCAGCAGGATTTTGCTGTTGCCCTGTCTCTAGTCACTGCAGCAAGTCAGAAATCTCTGTGTAACATAAGGCTTATATATAAAAGTGTCATCTTATTTCCCCACCTAAACCTGCAATAAAATACAAAGCATGCATTTTAACCACAATTCTGCTGCTGTGTTAAGACACCTGCTCAGAGTACCAATGTGGGAAACAAACAGAAAACTTTATAGGAAACATATGAATAGTTACCTTGTTGCATTAATATTAAGGATTTTTGTTTTATTTTGTTTTATTGTTTAAAATGAAGACAAGAAATCTGCAGTACTCACAGTTCAGATGGCTTGCGGTTATCAGCATCCTCCATCCTTTTCGGAGCAGATTCAACTGGATTTATTTGAAGTCTTGCAATTTTAGTATGGAAGAGGATAAACTGAGGGGTTTTTTTTTTTCCTGATCAGCTATTCTATTTCAGTTTCTCGGCATTAAAAGCCCGAGTGTTTATTTGACTTAAGTTAATCTATCAGACATGTTAGATGGCCCTTCCCACAGTGCAGTGGAAAGAAACAGCAGCAGTCAGATGCCAAAAACTTATCTAGGTCTGTCCAAAATTCCTAGTTTTGTATCTATCTGAATGTCTCTAGTCCAGCCTAAACTCAGGCTTTCTGCCATTTCTGGAAGGAAACTTCCAGGAATACTTCACTTCCAGGAATGCTGTCTCTTGCTCAGCCAGAGGCAGAGTATTCAAATCGTCAGTGGATGAAACATTAATTTAAAAATGAACATAGGAACTCTTGGATACAAGTCTGTTTTACACCATCCCTTGTCCCTGTTTGACGTTTATTCCAAGAGAACATATCCCTGGTGCTACTTTCTTCTCATGAAGCAAGACTGATACTAGAGCAGATGCTGAGTATGTCAATGAGAGTGCAGTCACCAATGGCAGAGGTCTGACAGAAGGCTTTATAAGCCCATTGGTTTTTAAAATTAATCTAAAAAGACAGAATAAACAAAAAATTGCTAATGTTGCATTGAAAGTATAAAAATACAGGAAGCCTCCTGTACTGCAGTCTCTCCCCATAACCAACCCTTTCTGCTATTTCTTGTATATACTTATTCTAAAAAAGAAAGAATGAGTAGAGACTCAAAGGATTAAAACAGCAATTACTTGCAGAATGAGGTCTTTCTTGAACAGAAGGGATATTGATTTTGTCTTTTCATATTTTATACCAAATACTATGCCATAAAGAATTTTTTTGCTAACACCAAATCAAAAAAAAAAAAGGCAAGAAAATCAGATCTCAAGTCAGAGCTCTCAGCTCTTACTCCACATTTCAGAATCACATGTCAATGACATTTCACCTTTCCAGTGCTCCTGTTCCAGTGAAGGAAAAGTATGCAGTCATTCAAATCCATACTTCCTTTAGCTGGTGTTCTGGAAAAATAACATTTCATACGTTAAAGTCTCATGATCTACCCATCTAGTTGTGGAAAGCATAAAGATTCTGGTATCATCTCCTCAGAGTGAATCCATTCTTGTAACTAAGGCTATGAAAAGAATAAAGGTGGCATCAACAATCTGTTTTAATGACAGTGTTTGTATCATTTCCAATTACACAAGTAACACTTCACCAGAGTCATTAGTGCCCTGCCATTATAGCTGTCACTGCTTCTTCAGACTTGCTGCTCTGAGAGCAAAGACTCTGTAGGTTCCTGTTAGGAATATTGATAAGCTTCAGGAAAAGCTCTTTTCCAGATGGCTTTGTATGAGTTATTGATACTCCAGCATTCCCAGTGATGGTTAAAAGTTTTACAGAACACACACCTGAGCAGAAAGTGAGGTTTGTTACTGGGATAGCTGTGCAAATCAATACTTTTTTTTTTAACTGCAACTCATCTTAAACTACACAGGCATATGGAACAAGGAGAAGAGGGGGGAAAATAGCTTTGCCTGCTTTATATTAAATCACTATGTCTCTGTAGGCATGAAAATATATTCAAGTGACAAAGGCATCCTCAACGTCTCTGACAGAATTCAGCTCTTCAAAGTTCAGACCCTAAACTCTCACAGCACACAGCAGGAAAGCATCCAAGAAAGCATCAAGAAGACCTTTGCTATTCCCACCATCCATTTTTCTAACCTGTCATTGACAAACTCCAATGACCAACTCTCCAAAACTTATCCAGATAACTTGTTAGTGTTTAATATCTTAACTGACACAAATTTCTTCCTCCTGCCCCCAGTATTAGACTCAATTTTATTCTCTGCAGTTTAAGCCTGCTATTTCTTGTCCTATTCCCTGCAAAGGGGAGAAAAGGAATTGAACTCTTCTTCCCCAGAATAGCTATCTACACATGCTTCAAAACTTTCAGGTTTGACCCTTTCCGTTAATTTTAAAGCACATTTTATTTACCATGATGTTTTAGAACAAAACTTGGTGAGCAGGCAGCTTCCTCACTTGATTGTGCCACCATGCACACAAACACTCCTGCATTAGTTACTGATGACTGCAGTGTCTCAGAGGCTCAGACAGCAGGGCAGCAAGTAATTCAGCAAAGGTTACTTCTGAAAACCCTTTGGTCAGCTTTTCTGGAAGAAGAGTACAAATACAGACCTAATGCTAGTTATCTAACCACATACTTTCTTAATTAATGCCTTCTAAATAACAAAGACCACATTTTGAAGTCTGACCTGTAAAAGAAAACTCTTTTTGTTCCTTGTGATCTAAGAAAAAGATGACAGCACATGCATTTTCCTCCATTGAAACAAGACAAAATAAAAAGAAAAAACCACCCAATTTTTGCCTCCTCCCTTTAAGACAACTTTTTTAAACAATAACTCTCAGATGCTTCTTGGATAAATGTTTTATTTTAAAAAGAACAGTGAATACTTACCAAACAAGACTTCAGGGGTTTAGTGTTAAAAGGTATCACAGAAAGAGTCAAAAAAAGAAAGGGCAGGGACAAAAAAAAAAAAAAGTTTAATCCAAGGGGATAATCTTTGTCAATTAGTTTAAATAATCTTTTCTGAGCACTAATCTGGACATTCCACATGATCAATTACCAGGAGATGTAAAATTTAAAAATTTTAGCTCAATTGTGTAAGAGTCCTGAGATTAGGCCAACTTTTACATAGAATCATTGCTCATTCTCACGAGAGCCTTATGAAGGCATCATGAAATGATGAATGCCCCAGGATTCCCAGGAAAACATGCTGGAAACCCGTTGTATTTCCAATGGAGTGAAAATCACTAAAGGCAAGTGCAAAAGAGAATATGAAATACATAGACACAATACGTAACTATAAAGCAAACCCATTTTGTAGAAAGGCAAATTTTAACCAAATAATAGAAGAAACATTCTAACTACAAAAGCGATTAATAAGTGAAACAAGCTATGTAGGGAAGCTGTGAAATACCCTCTGAATTTTACTTTAATCCTACACAAAGCCCTTCTGACCATCCCATACATCACTGAAAGGATGCACGGTGCAGTCAGTCCCTCACCTGACCAGCATTTACTGCACTTCTGCATGTGCATAACATGCACAAGGCTCAAATATGCTTCCAATGCAGCATTCCTGAAAGAATTTCTTGCAAATCTTTATGTACCCAAAGTGATGTTTTAGTTTTTCAAAGTTATTTTCCCTCTCCTCATAGCCCTCTGGCTTTTAGAGTGATCTTTTCAGAGGCTGAAATTCATAATTCATCTGAAGAACACAGCATCTGTTCCATTGTGAGATCTCTCTCTGTGGCTAGGTCGGCTTTAGCCAGAGGGAAACCACATGGAGCACATCCCTCCAGATTTTTCCCTTTCCTCCCATAAAACTACAGAAGAATAATTCATTTCAGAGAGGTGGCAGGTAAGAAAGTGAAGCAGATCCCTGTACTCCTCCTCAGCAGGTGTGAGGACTTAAATTTCTTACCTGTTTTCATCCAGCTTTCCAGGAAAAACAAAACATGAAAACCCAACCAAAAGTATTCCTTAAAAGTAGGAATATTATCTTACAGAATTTGCCTTCTCTAAAAAAGGGAATTTTAAATTATTTCCAATCTATAATTTGTACCTTACCTGTAACAAACCAGCAATACCAGGTTAACCATCTCAGACTTGTACTCTGGAAGCTACATTTCTAAAAACCCACAAAAAATAAACAGGCTACTTTAGAAATGCCCAACAACAGAAATTAAAATATCCCCCTACAAGTGTTTGTTTTTCCAAGTATACACTAAATATCTTCTCATGGTATCACATGAACCCATACTCTACTTTTTTTGGTAACCAGCCCTTTTAATGTGCTCTCCAAACTTCTGTAAGCACAGAGGAAGAAAGGCTGTGGAAAGAAGAAGCAGGCTGCAAGTACTGAGAGGCAGGAACTTCACAAGGAGCCTTCTGGTTCTACATTTGAAAAACTAAAACCAGACACAGGATATAATCCATAGCCCATACATTTGAAAATATGGAAATTAAGAGTGCCTGATTATTACATATGCCCAAAGAGGATATCATCAGTCTACTGTTACATTCCATGGTGTTCTTTTTGAGGAAATAAGGCCAGCTTTCACAGACATACTAGCCAGCACTTAGAAGCACACTGGATTCCACCTCTGACAACTGCATATTTAATTTGCTACTCTCTGTTTTTTCACTGCTTACTGTCATCAGAAACTTCAGATGACCAGAGAAACCTTGACCTTGCTTCCAGTGGTGCAGGTCCAGCTCTGTTCCTGTGCAAACACCAAAACTTTTCACGTGTGTAGGCTTTCACCCACAAATGCTGTACATAGAACATTTGTGTCTCAGATGGAATTTACAGAAAAAAAGAGTTAAACATGTGAGGCAACATCTGGTACCTGCCATTCATCCCACATGTGGAAGCCAGTCACAACCATGTTTCCCAAACTTGTGTGGCACTGAAAGGATCCCAGATGGACATGACTAACAGTATTATTTGGGTTAGGCTTTCAGCTACACTCAGTCCCTTACAAGGGCTGTTTCCTGTTTATATGAAAGGCCATGTCACATTTTTCAGGCATTCCAGATACAGTTGTAGAGGGAATGAATTTTGACTGGGCTTCTTGTGCACCCCACCTGTGCAGTCCGAGGCTGCAAGGGAAACCTACAGGAGAAGCTTGCTGCAGTCAGAGAATGGTGGGAGTTAGGATGACTAAGCTGTGGAGGGGAATAAACCAGGACCCTTTTTATGCTGTGTTTAACAAGAAGTCTGTGCCTTGGCTCATTTTTACCCTGTAATAAGAGGGCTGCTGGAACACCCCAAACTCAAGGTTCCCACCTGGAGATGACAGCTCAAACTGCATCTTTGCCAGTATTAAGACATCCCAGTGCTTTCCTAGGAATCTTTCTGAAGATGGTCAATTTCTAGAGAGTTAGGTGGTTTAATATTTAGGTTGTAAGCTGCTCTATAGTGTAAGATCAAATTCAACTGAAGATCTACCACTTTATGTGTTTAAACTTGCTCCTGTGACCTGGGGAAATCACAGAGATGCCTGAGGCAATGCCATGATTCCTGAAAGACGAAGAGCAACACAGTGGGTCAGAAAACTGAATGGCCTCAGTGCCCAGAATGCATTCTGGATTAGAGCCATATCAATCATTAGCAGTAGGGGTACAAAGAAACCCCACACTGCAATTAAAAACTACCCCATGAAAGAGTATTTACAGAACTGCTCTCTTAGCACAAGATGAAAACCCAGTTCCTGGACTTTTGAGTCTCCAGAGCATGCAGATCAAGGTAGCGTCTTTTGGTGCTGCTTGAGAAAACAGCATGGCCCAAATCCAGCAGACAGAAGGATCAAGCTGTGCTTGAGACGTTTAAAAAGTGTTTGTAGTCAAACCATCGGCCGAATCACATTCAAAATGAAGCCATGCTTGGATCCAGTTTCTTAAATAGTGCTCCTGCCAACACTGTGGCCTACGGTGATTTTGACTTGAGGAGATTGGTCCACAAACTTGGAGAAATATCTGATGGGACAGCAGCCATCTTTCAGTCTCCACATGTATATCTGAAAACACTCACGATTACCAATCCCTAAAGTATCAACAGAAGGCAGAAGAGAAGGGCTCAGAGATGAGACAGACCCTGTTCTCCTGCCAAGAACCAAGCACTCCAAAAAAATACTGAAGTGTTACTGCAGCAGTACACACATCAAGTCTCATTCTCCTGCTTGCTCTAAGCTCAGTTCAGTAATCTAAAGGAACAGCAGACCAAGAAGTTCAAAGTTATATTAGGAGAAAGGAGAAGGGAAAGTTATGCATACCATTTTTCTTTCTAGAAAAGAATGTTTTTACACATTACAGGGACACTGGGGAAAGCTGCATCAGGAAAATCAGAATATGTTTTACAAAGGCAAATTGTGCTCTTCCCACCACGTCTAAGCAAGTGACCGCTCCACATAAATCAAACTCCTTGAGCAAAGAAAGCCTGTAATATAGCTCATTTTCTGTTTACTATAGTACACAACTGTAAGTGGCAGGTTTTTATCACTGCTATGAGATATCTTCACTCCTGTCTACAATCTGGAGCAAGTGACAGTGCCTGCTTCTTCAAAATTAAACTACAGCAGCCTCCTCTGAGCTTTAAAGATTCAGTCTCAGATGAGCTGACAGATCATGAAGAGAACATACAGATTTTTCAATTCATGCCTTAGTGGCAGGATGAAAAGGGGAAATCACAAACCAATTCTTCTTAAGAAAAAATTATCAATCTGCGCACATTAGAATAAAAAAGTGGTAACATTCCTTAAAGATGATTGAATCAAATTGCAGACTTTTGGAGTGTTTGTAAAATTTGTGTGTTTGACATTACTTTTGATTACTTCGGTTGCACAAGATCAATTAACAACATACACTGAGGATAATTTTTAACAGCAGGGCATTCATCAGACTTGCATAAAAATTGTACCCATTTTGTCCATTCCCTGCAACAGACCTGCTCAGCTCTGTAACCACATCAAGCCCAGTGGACGCTTACATTGTCAATCTCACTGGAGTCACTTTTGTGTTTGCAACAGGCTTTGATCGGGAGGCTGCCTCTCCATCATACCTGCCTCATGAAAAACACGTCACCACACACCCCAGGGGACACAGCCCTCCCAGCTGAATCAGCTCCTACAGGTGGGGTGAATGGAACAGGAGCCACCTGTCAGCCACCTCAATTAAACCGAACAAAAGTGGGGAACCAGAGCCCTCTGCTGCAGCAGCTCCCAGCACATGAAGACACACAGACATGTGACCTGCAGTGGCACAGGGACAGCACTTCCTGAGGATGACAAAAAGCAATTTGCAGAGGTCAAAAAAACCAAGGAAAGTCATCCAGAATATAGAATTCAGTGAGGGGAGTTTAGGGAACATAGAAGAGAACATCCCCTGAAGGACGACAGGGCAAGGGTATCTCTCTTCACTGAGTTAAGTCAAGGACTTAACAAGAGGAAAATAAGAGCCATTTTCCCTTCCCTCCTGCACAGAATCACAAATGTATTTAAGAAAATGAACTGTGAGATGATGCATGTAAAAAATATACTGCTCCACCACGGCTGGTGATGGTAGAGTTATGTTGTATATTTAGGCAGGCATCCAGAAAAAGGTGACTGCCAGTTCATGGCCATGAATCACAAATCTCAAGAGCACACTAAGAGGCTACAGTGTGCTCCACAGAACAAACCAGCAGCAATTACTAAAGAGAGCACCAAAACACAGCTAACTTCCAAGGTACTCATCAAAGGTTTAGAGTGGGTCAAGACAAAGGCACACCAAGAAAGGTCTGTATCAATTTCAGACACCTCTACACTGATTTACTGTCTTCAAACAATGATACTCACACCTGTATTGTTTAGAGGCTAAAAAAGTCAACTCTAGTTGTCTTAAGACAATAAAGGACAACAGCTACAGTAGCAAGAGGAGTGATTTAGCAGCAAAAGGCTTTAACAAAGTAGACAGCAATACCAGGTTAGCAAGCACTAAAAGATCAGGCCCATGATTATGATACAGGATATGATAAAACCTGCATTATTTTTTTCCATACAGGTAAGCACGACTACCCCTCTTAGCTTTCAACTAATCTTTTAAATGCTTACCAGATCCTCTTAAATGATTAAAAAGTCATCTGCACTCAGGGAGGATTATTTGATTTCCAGAACTTAAAAGCCAAAGCAGAGATTTCAAAACACATTCAGCTCCATGGAATTATTTGTGTCCACATATACTGCTTTTCCTCAATACAGATATCCCTGTCTTTTCAGTTTCTCCTCACAGGGACTTGTCTTGGCTTTTAAGTAGTGTCTTCTGTGTTCAACTCATTTGTTCAGGAGACTAAATGGAGGAAACTATGAGGAAATAAAACCAAATAAGCAGCAGGAACTTACCTGGTTACAGAGCTGATACCATAGGCTCTGTCCATGTTTCTAGTTCTCAACATTCTCTGTTTTGTGAGAGGTCAGCAAGAAATGCTCTTCCTTTCTTTCTTGTCCTTTGCCTTTTCCAGCTTTCTGACTCCAACTATCCAAAGCAGGGCAAATCAGTAGGAAGACTTCTTCAAAATGCTCCAGAAATTTTCACAACAGCCTGAAGCCAGCAGTTGCTTCCTCCCAGGTAACTTCTGTCCTACCTCCTGTGTTTCTGGCTGTTGGTCTGTTGTGGTTTAACCCTCGCTGGTAACTACTCACCACTCAGAGGCTGCTCCTTCACACACCCCAGGTGGGATGGAGGAGAAGATTGAAAGGGTGAAAGTAAGAACACTTGTGGATTGACATAAAGACAATTTAATACATAAAGCAAAAGTTGCACACACAAGCAAAGCAGAACAAGGAATTCATTCACCACTTCCCATGGGCAGGCAGGTGTGCAGCCATTTCCAGGAAATCCGGGCACCATCACACATAACTGTAACTCAGGAAGACAAACTCCATCACTCCAAATGCCCTTCCTTCCGCCCTTCCGCCCTTCCTTCCTTCCTTCCGTCCGTCCGTCCCATTTTACATGCTGAGCACGACTCCATATATTATAGGATATATGTTGGGTCAGCTGGGGTTGACTGTCCCAGCTGTGTCCCCACCCAACTCCTGGTATACCCCCAGTCTCTTCACTGGTGCAGTGGGGTGGGAGGCAGAAAAACCCTTGGATCTGAGTGAGCCCTGCTCAGCAGTAAGGAAAACATCCCTGTATTATCAACACTGTCTCCAGCACAAATCCAAAACAGCCCCATACCAGTATTGTGAAAAAAAAATTAACCCAAAACCACCTGAGAGTCTCAGTTCTACTCCAATCCACTCATCTTATTTAATGAAGTACAGCTGAGATACTCTGTGCCATCATATGAAGGTACACTTTTTCTTTGCACCTAATGTCTGCACACCACAAGCAAAAAGCTGAATAACAGATAATGAAAATATTACATACCCAGCACTTCAACAATATTATAGAAAAAGTGACACCTCAGGAAAACTGAAAAACTCAGGAACTCAGAAAAACTGGGATCCTGCATGTCCCACTTAATTCAGATTACCGCTGAAAGTTTCTGAGGCTCTGCAGAGCTACTATTTTCTAGTTTTAATCTCTATTTATGAAAAACAGAGAGGCATTGCAGCCCAAAACATAAAAGACAGCAACATTCAAAGCAGTCACAACATAAAACTGTTATTTTTTACTCCAACGCTTTTCAGAGTTTATCAAAACTTGCACAGGATCATCCAAATATGAAAACATCCAAGTAGAAACACTCCTTAAGACTTGCATGATGGATGGTTACAGCACTAATTAAAAAAGAAGTCGCTACCTCACAGCTGCATTCCATAAAAAGGAATGAAACTCTTGGGAACAGCTGGGAGTTTATGTAGCAGGGGCTGAAGATATCAAAACAAAAGACAGTGCCTGAGAAGCAAACAGCATTCTTTCTCTTTTTGGTCATCTCTACATTTTATTTATTTTAAAGATTTAGATTTATGCTATGACTGCTTCTTTATGAAAAAGATACATCAAACTGAACGTGAAAAGAAACCAAAAAACCTGTTCTTGGAATGTAAAAGTAGCAAGTTCTTCTCAATAGGGAACTTGTACATTATGGATTTTTTTTCCCCTGAGCAAGGGGAGAAATTTTAATTTAAAAAATGTATACTGAGCCAAGTAGTAGAATTACCTTTACCAAAAAACCCCACCAAAACCAAACCCAACCAAAAAACCAGAAAAAACAAAAAAAACCACCCCAAAACAACCACAAAAAAAAAAAAGAGAAAAAAACCAAACCAAATAAACAAACAAACAAAAAAAACCACCCACAAAAAAAGGGCAAAAAGCAAAAAGAAGAGAACAAAGTGGGTTTGACTAATACTCCAAAAAGGGCTATTACTCATTACAGAGACAGAGAGATGCATTCAGTGTCTGGCTGAACACACACTGAGCTCTGCTGCTCAGCCTCCCCTCGTTCCTGAGTTTAGCAGGGCTACTAACCTGTACTAATCATTATGTCTAAGCTCAGCACATCTTCATTTCTACTTGTTCCTCCTCCAAGACCACACCTTTATCTGGCTTGTTAAGAGTCTGCTAAGAAGTGGACAAGACAAGATTTTAATCAAATGTAAGCAGTAACAACAGGTTTTATTCAAAATTTCTGGTAAAGAGGACCCACTAGTTTTGGAATAAAAGTACTTAAAAGTACTACAGCTTACATGAATATAAAAGAGCAAAGAGAAAAAAATAAACCAAGCAGCAAAAAAAAAAAAAAAAATTTAAAAATATATATATTTAAAGTTTGAAATAGACCCCCACAGGGATACTGAAGTCCTCCAAACAATTAACAGTCACTAGGTTTGGCAAAACAAGATTCTCTCACAAAATTAAAAGTCTGCGTTTGTTACATAAACTGTATAAAACTGCTCAATAGTTAAAGAGCACTCTGTACAAATTTGTCTTGAAATACATAGAGCTGCAGCCTTCAAACTGCAGTAATCATTTTGTCCTCTTCATGGGTAAAAGAAGCTGCACAATTGCTTTGGGGGAAAAGGAAGAGGCAAAAATAGTCAGAGCTAACAAGATGAAGCCAGTATGAAAACAAAATGCTCAACAAAATTCAGACCTCAGTTTAAACTAACATGCTAGGTTTTCAATATATTCTACATTTCAGTTGTCATTTTCCCCTCCCACCTCCCCCCACTCAAATATTCCTAATTCCTTTATGGTCTAAATCTAATTAATTTCTAAACTTTCAAATACACCATACATACATTTACCAAAAGAACATACCTAACATTCTTACAGCAGTATGGTCAGGACACAATTTCAGAGATAGCACACAGTTATGGAGAATAAAGAGATTAAACCTTATGATTTCTTTTACTTTTAAAGAGAACAGCAACCATCACTGTAATGTTCCTAAGAAGTACTGAAGAGAGGCTGCAAAAGACTTGGCCAACTTCCACTTTTAGCTCCAGAGGACATGGGGGAAACCAGTGAGTGCTGAATGTAAGGAAGGAGAACCTTAAGAGTGCTGGCTGCAGAAAAATCCTTCAGGAACTCGCTCCAGCGCACTGAGTTTGGCTTGGGCTCTGTCGTCCCTCTTGTACTAAGCCCTGTAAGTCAACTCCACGATAGTACAGTACAATGTAAACTAAAATTCTTTATACCAACAGTGTGTCAGAGGGGTTTATTTATCTTTGTTTCCTGAATCCAACAGTTGGTCACAGAAGTCAAGTGTTTTCATGGCTCTTTTTCAGCTGTTGCCAGTTGAGGGGGGGAAAAGAAATAAAAACGTGTGTCTGACTCATACGTCTTTCAAGTACATGCAAGGCTCAACTGTTTGCAAAATGCAAGAGCTTGGGACCTTTTAAGACACTGAAGAAATAGGATTATGAGGAGAGCCCATCTGAGTAAGTACTTTATCCAGCCACTGGAGGGGACCATGGAGATGTATCTCTATCCAGCATGGAGTGCTCGTTACATCCTGCCGATGATATTCAGCTCCCCAACCCTGGAAATAGAATCATAAGCAGAGAAAGAAAAAACAAATCACCTTATATTATAATACTAAATATGTGAAAAGCATACTTCTTACCAAAATAGCTTTCAACAGTAATTATCAGCAGGGTGGCACAGCACCCACCAACTATTATCACATTTAAGCTAAAACATCATAAATGTGGATAAAGTATCATTTCAAATCTCTTGGAATGGAAGTCTTTAAAGACATAACCTGTAGCAGTGTAAAATTTCCCCATACATCACTGCCAGCTGCCTGAGGTCCCTATAAGGCCTCTAAAGAGGGGGATACTCAAATCTTCTCTGCCAAGACTGAAAATAAAACAAATTGGGTGGAAATGCTGCCAAACAGATTAAAAAAATTAAAAGATGAGGTGATAAAACTGATGTGGAAATGGGGGTGAGGCATCTCTCTGATAAGAACCAAAGTATCATTCTCAGGATGGGGATGATAAACTGAGCAGTAAGTCAGAAGCATTCCTCCTTGGAGAAAGAGGGCATGCTCATCCCCCATTAGACTGTTTCTTAGTTTAAGATAGGTTTTGTTTCAGCTCATACCTGATTCTGTTACAGTAATTACCAAAGCTATAAAGAGATCTTTAAAAGCATTCAAAATTGTTTTGTAAGTGAACCATTTTTGGGGCAGGTCTGAAGAGAAGACTATGATATCTGCAGGTACAGTTTGCTCTGTTCTGTACTAATCAGTAATGAAGGGATTTCCCAGCTCCCAGCCCAGCTGGCAGCAGGCCTGAACACTGTGCAGTGCAACTTCCAATGCACAGGAGGTCCTGTCTGACTGCTTAGGCAATACTGCCATAGAACTCCATAGGATGCAGAGCTGTAAACAGCCTATCCCATTTTAGGAACCCCTGTCTTAACACATTTGAAAGTTCTCATCCTCCCATCATGGAGAAGACTGCAGCATATCACCATCTTCATTTGATTACTTTCATTTAAGGACCAGCCCTTTCATATCAGGACCTGTGTTGACATTCATACAACAGCCACATCACAAATCCTGACCTTGTATGCCTTCCTAGAATAGAAAGGTATGCATATTATTCTAAATAATGACTGCAGCTCCTAATTTGGGAGTTGCTGGTCAAGATTTAGCAGCCTTATGTGAAGAAACATCTTCTGCAAGTCACCTCAAGCTTTCTAAGTATGTGGGCCAGATGGTTTTCTGTCCACAAATACTTCATTTCACTATCTGTCTTAGACTTAACGAGCATTCCATCCTTAAAATTCAACAGCCATTAATAGGCTGATGAAGGGAGTTACTGGACTGTTCAAAGTCACTACATTAAGAAAAAACAATTTACTTTGCTTACAAAATAATCTCAAGCCAATGCCCACATACCTTTACAAAGCTCATCCGGAGAGTGCACATCTTAGTAAGCTCATACACTGTCTCAAAGCCATGGTTCACAGACTGAGCCAGGAGCTGAGCAAACTCTTGATTGTTGAAAATCTTCAGACTGCAGCCACTGGGGATTTTGCAGACCGTGGTGGGATGGAAGCCGTGGTGGTAGTTGCAGTTCCGACTTTGCACGAAGATGCTGCTGTCGCTCAGGCATTCCGCGTACACCTCCCCTCCAACGTAGTAGAGATGGACACCTGCAAGGAGAAGGTTGGCAAATTCACACTCTGTGTCTGTTTTCATGCACTGTCTCCACAGAGATAGGCTTCTGTTCAAAGAGATAAACCTTAATTACATATCAGAGTATCATCTGTCAATTTGTACTTTTCTCTTTCATCAGCAGGCAAGCTGAAAGAGAGTTATGTAGGTATGGGAAATCAAGATGCTGTATATTCAACAACACTAAACTAGCAAGCACAGTTGTTTTGATGTCTTCTGTTGGACAAACTGACCACTTCAACATTTTCTCATTATATTTCAGTAAACCAGGGAGTGCAAGCAGAGATAGCAGAAACTTGCTGCATCATGTATAGATACTGAATCAAGCCCCAAGCTCGATTCTCGGGAAAAGTCTTGAATGCTAATTTGGGTAGCATGAGTTTTGTCAGTTTGCTTTAATTCCTGAAAGCTAAGTGGGTAAAAAAAAGGCCTTTATATTCCTCAGACCTATCTGCCAAATGAGGGTACACACCAATTTTACAGTTCTTTCCCCTTCTAGTAGCTGCTCCTTCACCTGTCATCCACAGCAGCAAAGCCCCAGAAAAGAAACATACAGAGAACCTTTGTGTCAGTAGGAGTCAATTCTAAATGTTTTGAGAAAGCAAGAAAATTTACCTTCTATGTTTAAAAATGGTTTATTTGCTACTTAAACCTTTCACCTCCCACAATGTCACAAATCGCAGAGGTGAACGCGGAGAATTAGAAAATTCGACTGCAGTCCAGTAAGAAAGCCTTGGCTGTGCTCTGTCATGTAAGATTTTGCCTCTGACTGTGTGGGTACATACACGCTCCCACCTGATCTGCAAAAGCATTTATGGCTATGTCTTCAAGTTTGGGATTTACTCCTCCTTTCTCAAAGACTAACAGTTCTACATCACTGTTACTTGTACACATTCACTTATTCAACTGGATCCTTGTGTCTCCCACGCTCTGCTTTGGTACACATGCAGTTAAGTGCTTCAGCAGAACTCTGCCTGCAGCTGGGTTACTCCTAACAGGAAAAATGAATGAGGTGTTAAATAAATATCCTGATACTTGGAAAGATGGATGGGGAGGAAAAGAAGGAAGAAGTATTAGCACTTGAGTGGCACAACACAGGTGTGGTGCACTACTGAAAGCTGCACAAGTTCTCATGAAGAGAAGAGCTCTCCAGACTGGGGGCTCAGACTCAAAGACCTCTCTTCACCTTCAGTTCTTTCCTCCTCTTCATGAATTGACACATCTACCCCACTGCTTGAGTATGCTGAACCCTCAGGTGCCTCAGAAAACTTACAGTTTACAAAAAATGTAAATTGCTAAAAAATGTGCCTTGTAGGAATGGCTCATTGCAGGGGGCAATGTCAGCTTTGTCTGCCATTTGCATTACAGGTGAGTTCTCAGAAAACAGAACCATAATAGTTAGGCATAAAGGTGAAGATTTTCTCACAGATACAGAAGGGAAGGACAAAATTCCCACAGAAAGACTCACCAGCCTGTAAAAAATGCATTTGGAATAAACTGTTTTAGCAGGTTATCTCTCAAAACATATATCAAGATAGCTAATTTATGTTAGAACTACGGCTAGCTAAAACATTTGGTGCCAAGAACCACAATTTGGATTTCCATATGCAGCAATAATCAAGATAAATCAAAACGTTTCATTAGACAAACTGCCTTAACCTTTAATTTAGATTTCGATAGCCTTCAGGCAACTAAAAATTGATTAAGGGTAAAAGCTTCCTGTAATTATACACCAAGTAGGAACAATAATTTGTTTATAAGACTAGGCCAGAAAATTATATGTTTACCAACACAAGCACTTCTGCCCCATGCTAGGGAAGAGCAGCTTCCTCTGGAGAGAAGTGGCCCAGGTTGTCATGTGTGCATCCCAAATGGATGGCAGCATCCCGAGCTCACCTTTGCCAATGTGCCGCCTCGTGTTCTCGATGGTGGAGTTGCGGTTGACGTTGGAGAGCAGTCCCAGGCAGAACCTGTTCTTGTTGTTGGAGGGGTCAGTGAAGCCATCCACCAGGATGCTGGTGGAGGACGCGTGGAACGCCTCCCCGACACGGTTGTTCAGCTCGTAGTAGACGATGGAGCACCAGTGCTTCGGCTCTTCGTAAGCCACTGCCTGCACATCTGGAAAGGCACAATGGAAACCTTACAGCCCAACAGTGCTGGAACACAGGCCTGAGGAGTAAAGAGCCGTAAGCCTGCAGATTTGGGCTACACAGAGTAAAATAATTTCAGCTCAAGACTCAGAAGAGACAAAGGCTGGCACTAGGTATGAACAGAAAAGTATAGAAAGCTCCTGGGCACATCCCAAGCTGTGCCCCAATATCCCTGCCCCATTTTCTTACAACATGCTACAGTGCAGGCCCAGACAGCAGAGAAATGCTGTAACTGTACAACTCAGCTTTCTTTCCTATCCAGCAGATGGATTTCTACTTCAGTTCACTTCAGTAACAAACCACAAGTCACCTTTTTGCTTACTGCAAAGTTGTATAGCAACAGGAGGAAATAGCATCACACAACTGTATCAAAGCATCACTTTACAAAGAAGTACAGCAAGGCAGCTTAAATATACAGTCAGCAGATCAATCTTTCAGCATTCAGAGTGCGACGAAATCTTTCTCCAGGGTTTTTTGGGAGAATGGTAGGAGACTTCAGAAGACCTGAGAGAGATTGATATTTGTCTACAGAACATGCATGAAGCACATCCCCAAATAAAAGAAGGCTACTGAGGGGTTGTGGTTGCTTTATGTGTGCCTTCTTTTAAATGAAAGACACTACTTCACTACTAAGACTAAAAAAGTTGGACTTGCTGCTAAAACACCAACTTTGCAGATCCTGCCTAGAGGGCAAAGTGCTAAAATGAAAATCAGACTGGTATTATGGGAAAACTTGTTTTTTCTGGCCAGAGGTTTCTTTCTCCCAGCTCCAAGTTTTTACTGATATCAATCAACTAAGATTAGTGTTCATATTTTCCTCTGTTCACAGGTCAGCCCACTATGAGTTTTTGTTGCAAAAACAAAAAAACAAAAGTCCCCCTCAAACCAGCAGAAACACAGTAGATACAAAAGGTGGCAAATAATCAAGAGCAGCATAACACATCCTAATCACTATGGAAAAACTTCTGAGCATAATGTTTATTGCTAAAAACTTGCTTAAAAACACAGGTAATAAGATGATCTTTCGTGACACTCTGGCACTTTCTATCCCTTCACATCACTGTTGAAAAGAAAAGGAAAAAAAAAAAAAGAAGAAAAAACAGTCTTTAATTATTAGTAAAAGGTTACTACATTTTTAATACCCATAAAGAGGCCAGCAATTATCAAAGCTGCAGCTTTGCCCCAGTTCTCAAAGTCAGGAAGAAATCTTGCCAGCTGGCCATTCTTCCAGAATTAATCATATCTCTCTCACACAGATTTCATACTGACTTCCTTACATTTGCTTTAAGTCATGCAGAGCAGGTGCGTTCAGTCTCTCTATTCCCAGCATGGGCCAACAATGGAAATTACCCAACTTCATTGACAGGATGCAGCTTGTTAAATCAAAACTCTTAAGACTAACAAATCACCATGAAGGACACGCTTCTACAAAGTTTGCAACAAAAAATGGTGCAGTAAGTTCACAATAAAAACATTTCTTCTACAAACTGCAGCATATTTTTTAAAGTACTGCAATCATAGCCTACGTATGTGAATAATAAACATGTGAAAGCACCCAAAAGGCTTTCTTTTAAATGAAGAGACAGAGATGAAAATCCATTGTACTAAACTACTAGAAGGGGAAAAAATCAATAGACAATTTTTATTTTGAAATGGCTGAATGATAAAGAGCAAGAACAAAAATGTAAACCCTCTTTTCTTTATCATCTCTCATGTATTAGAGGAATTCTATAACACTCACACATTTTGGGAGAGGGACACACATGCAGAGGTCTGCAGTTTGGCATAAAGTTTGATAAATGTATTTTGGGGCAGTAAATTTCTGGCCTCAAATTCCTACAAACTATTCATAATACACAGAGAGTGTGATTTGTGTGATCAGCAAAAAAGTGAAATGCTACAGATGGGGTTTATCACATGCAAAACTCATTCCAAGCAGAGAGTAAATAGGCTAAGACAAAAGCCATCCGAATTGTTCTAAGAGGGCAGATACACTTCCTGAAACCAGACATTGAGCTTAGCAGCAAAACAAGTACCAAAAAAAAACCCCCAAAACCCCACCAACACCAAAAAATCCAAAACACAACAGTTAAATTGTGCATATGCTTGTGATCTTGATAATGGTTCTGGCACAGCACCAGCCTGCTGCTCTTTCTTGGCAAGGGCCACAACTGTGTGAGCTGAAGTGTTCTCTGAAGGGGCCATTTCTCAATGTGATGATGAATGCACCGAATCCTTTACTCAGCAGCCACGGCTGCCGCTGCGGCTTTAACAGGCAATGTGTAAAAAGATGTCTGTGTCGCAGTACATAAAGCAATAGGCCTTTATTTCATACAGAATTTTAAAGTCTGTAGCAATGCCACACCTCAGGCAGATAAATAACTCTCTGTTCTGCAGTCTCATAGGAGTTCTTTCCATTCAAAGATTAGTGGAAGTTCCCAATAGAAAACATAAAATTACTTTGGTCTTTGAATTGGTTTGGAGTAAGAAAGTAATAAACCCCATATATTTTACATTTTTAGAGTCATGGGATAGATTCCTGTCTTAAATAAATATTTACATTTATAAATAATCTCCAGCTTTACTATTTCATCCCTTGTAATAACAGAAGAAAAACTACATGGATGTTTCTTTTCTTTTCCACAGACAAAAATTTTCATGAACAGCATCCATCCAAAATTAAAACTCAGTTACAGCTTGTAAGTTCTGGAGGTTCTTTACTCTTAAGAAGCAAAGCAGAAAACATGAAGGAAGTGTTCTTACCTCCTCTGTGCACGTCAGGGGGAATTGCAGGTGCCATCATGTTGGTATCCATGGGCTGGGAGGTATCGTGTGTCATCGGATCTTCCGGAGGCAGGTAAGTGGGTGGGGGAGTATCAGCTAAATATAGAAAAGGCAGAGATACATGAGTCCTTTCCTCTCTATAAAGCACATCTACATATCCACATAAACAGTTTGAGCTTGGAAATGCTTCCAGCCTGACTCAGCTATAAACTTCCACCCACCAGAAATCTGAAAAAGCAATCATGGACCTCGAATAAGGAAAGCAAAGAATTACTGTGGATATTTAGCACAACTGCAATAAAAACAAGTCACTTCACCCCCACATAAAGCCACAAAAGAAAGCTCAGCTGTGTTTCCAACCCACAGTTCTGCAGGCTGGAGGTGCCATACAAACATCAGGGCACAGAGGTCTCAGGGCCCAGCCAGCAGTAGATCCTGAATATGCTAAAAGTGAACAACAGAAGCTGGGGCAGAAAACTTTCAGTTCGAGCTTTTCTGTTTCCAACACAATTCTACTAGCAAATTATTTAAACATCCCAGCTATATCTAGGGCCCTATCATTGTCAGTGTAAAGTATCAGCTCTGTTTCCATAGACTGGGAATAGTAGAAAGTGTTCAGGAACCCAAGTTCTACAGAAGTGGCCTTGTGAGTCTGTCTCTGTCAGTGTCTCTGTCCTGTCCCATTCGGGGCTGCATCACCAGCACAGGAGCCCATGCACGCTGACCACACTCATTAACATCCAGCTTTCTGTCCTGTTTGAAGTGTCCCAGCCAGCACTGCCCTTCAGCTGCCTATTCCACTCCTGGAAAAGCGTCCTGAAAGGTTTCTTAGAAGCTGCAGGAAGTTGCCAATATCACCATTTCCCAATACACCAGAGGACACTGTCCTCCAGATCAACTGCATCGAGGTACATTCAAGAGCAAGAAATCCTTGCTTGATCCCTACAGCTTTTGCTGCAAAAACTGGGATTAAATTACCACTGTGCTGTCTCTGCTGCTGCTCATCCCACACTTACTTCCATTACTGAGAGTATGGATTGCAAATTACCACAGCAAATAATCACAGGGGATTCCAAAACTCTGAAAACCAAATTAGCATCAACAAAAGGCAGGAGAATGCTCTGTAAGTTTTGGGGGGTTTTTTGTGGAGTTGTGGTTTTGTCTGGATTTTTTTAAATTGTATTTTTTAAGAAAACACGTTTGTGAAATTTATTAACTAAATCATTGTTTAGCAGGTATTTTGTTGAGAGCTTAACATTTAATGCTGGCAGGTGCCTGCCTAATTCCCTTACTTGAACACATTCAGCTGGATGAGAAAGCAGCAGAGAAAGGGAGATGGCAGCAGGGCTGCATTAAAAGCTTAAGAAACTGCAATGGATTTTGAGTCTCATGTTTTACTAAGCCTTAAATGCTTGTGTGTGTGCAAACATGATCTTGGTCATGCACAAGATTCCAAGGCTACGGGCAACAAATTAACCAGTATCTTGAAAGTTTTCAAAGCTAACTGCTTTGCCCCTTTATTTTTGTATTTTCCAGAAGTCAGCCTCTTTCGTCATTAGTGCAGGATGGACAACTGTCCAGGGCTAAGCATCAAGGACATCAGCATCCTGACCTCCCCTCTAACTCAATTTCTTCACTGCAGCTGCTGACATTGAGGGCATGTGGACAGAACAGACCTTCAAAGGTCAAGTGAACTTCCACAAGCCAGCGTTCAGGGAGACCTTGTTAGGTCTTTATCTCTGTTGGAAGAGCCCCAACCACAGCAATCATGTTTAAAAAAGAGGAAAAAAACCCAGCTGGTTTCACAGCAAATTCTCACATTTTTTCAGAAAAGCCAATACAAACTCTTTCCTTCCTTCCAGAAAATTCAGTAGCCTTCACTCACAAGAGATAAATCTGCCACAATTATCAAGAGAAGCAATCTATGGATATTAATTTCATGCAATAGGAAACAGATTTTCACAAATCTGCCACTTTGTTTACACATACCCTCCCCTCAGCCCCTGAAGGAAACAGGCAAACAACATCAGTAAGCATTTGTACTGCATCCTTCTCCCAGCATTTAGATCAAGAAATCCACCAGACTGCTTCTGCAGTATTTTTATCCAGCTGCGTGTAAAGACCAAAAAAAGGCAGCTTCACAGAATTTTCTACAGACACCAGTCCACAAAGGAAGGCTCTTCGCTGACTGTAAGTAGTAAAACAGACTGAAGAGTTATTTTAAGGGCCTATTTTTTAAGAAAAAAACCCAAGAAGCAAATATACTTCTTTATAAAAGAAGTATATTTGCCTCTTGGAATTACACCACTATGAGAAGAAATTGTTTATCAAGTAGCAATAATGTGATCACCTTGAGAAATATCCTTTTTCTGCAGAACTAAAGCCTTGTGCTGAACTTATGATCATAAGCAAGGATGATCTCTAGCATCACACTTCTGGTGCATTGAACACTACACTTTGTGGGCTAAACTGCTGAACTGATCCCCAAAACATTTTGGATCCCTCCTCACACCTCACGAGAGTTCTACTGTAATGTTTTAACTGTGTTTGAAAGAGGCACAATATTAAAGCCTTCAATATTACCAGACAAAGAGATTCTATACTCTTTATCACCTTACATCTCTTAGCTTGCTATTGAACACAAGTGTTGGCTGATCATTTGGTGTTATTAAGCAAAAAGCCCATGACAGCAGTGATGTTCAACCACCTTCTCCCTCCTCAAAGAAGCTGACTGTACCTGGCATCTGGAAAGGACTTCCCGGGTCTGAGCTGGCTGGAGAGTGTGGATAGGTGCTACTGCTGCTTCCAGGTGAGTTTGGGTAGCTGCTGCTGGGCGAGTGGGGGAATGGGTGGCTGTTGGGCTGCTGGAAAGAGTCTGGGAAAGTCGCGTTGTGCGGCATGTGGGGCTCGTTCTGCCCCAGGTTGCGGAACTGCGCCAGGAGGCTGTGCTGGGGGTTGTACTCGCTGTGCCTCGGAACCAGCACTGGAGGAAGAACTGGAAAGGGAGAAAGAGAGAAAAGCCACAGTGTTAGAGACTCAGTTCTGAAGGTATACAGGGGAAAACACACCAGATTCTTCCTCCTCCCCCCAGCATAGCCACATCTGCCTCAAAAACGAGGTAGTCAAACCTAGGAGCACAGGTCCAAGCAAGAACTCTTTCTTTCCTTCACATCCGGTTACTGCACAGCCCCAACCCGCAGCTCCCTGGTTTGCCAGATGGGAGCTTGTTTTCACAGAGGGCCAGTGAAGAAGAGCCAAGAACAAACCACAGTTCTGTGTTTCAGTCTTACTTGCTGGGAAGAGATCCTGGGAAGAGCCTGACAATGCTGACATGCAGTTCCTCCTGCTGCACTTGTCATCCAACTAATCACCTAATGGCCTGGAACCCAAACCCTTGCTCATAAGAAGGGTTGTTGGTTTTTTGTTGGTTTTTTGTTTTTTTTTTTTTCTGAAGACAATACTAATAAGCCTTGAACTCAGTCTGGTCCCAACAGCTGTAATTTTATTTTTAACCTGGACTATGTTCTTACAAGTTACTATTAAAACAGTTATTAACTCTTCAAGTCAGTTTACAAAATGTGCAATTTAAACAAAATTATGTAGTTCAAAAACACCAACTGAGCAGCAATTGAGCTGCAACTATGTGCTACTATGGGATCAGAGAAACATCAGAAACTCCGAGTTGCACCACACTTCTGAAGCCTTCTCAGCAGGAAACAAAGGTCTCTTTCAAACTAGGAATATGAACTTGATACCAGATACATTAATATAAAAGAATCAAGTCTTTTTCCAGTTCCTCAGCTTCTATCTTTGAGTGCCTCACAGCAAAGTCCAAGCTAACCAAAGGATTAAAAGCTCTTCTTTCCACAGAAATTTTTGGGTGATGGATAGAAGAGGAGAGGCAAAATCTGGGAGAGGGAGGTCCATGCACAAAGTAGTGGAAGAGAAATAAAAAAGCAAGTCCTCTTCACATCTTCCCCCTTTGGAACCTCCATTTCCCAGCTCCATGCCTGAACAGGACTGGAAGAAATCCCCCCTAGATAGTCTGCCTTCAAGAGAGAGTCCCAAAAACACAAGAAAACCCAGGAAAAACAAGCCAAGGCTACTGCTCCCTCTCCTTGAGTCTCCTGCTCTGGCCTCGACACCTGGGCACACAGAAGAGGAACAGGAGCATGTGCAGTCAACAAGTCTATACAAACATAGCTATCATTCAGATTCAGAAATGTGTTTTGGAGACAGTTGCTTTATTAAAAGCCTGAATTACAAACTAATTGCCAAAAAAATCCAAACAACCCAAAAAACCAACAACAACCCAAACCCCAACCAAATAACATTTTTTTCACACGACAAACAGGTTCTTCCAAGACACTGGGGCATCTTTACTCTTCCAGCACTTTGCTATTACAGAAATAGCACTCAGGTATTTACTTTAATGTCTTGGAGTACCAGGATAACCACTCAATAGATACACCAGGTGTGAGGTCTAGGTTCATGCTTAAAAGAGATATAAATGAATACTATACTAAAAACTCACTCTCTATTCCTAAAGTCATGGGTTTACTAAAAAGAAAAGAAGTAGGTTTCTCTTGCTCAGATTCTTTTTCTGTATATGCCTAAGAAAGAAATTAAGCTCCCATTTTTGCCTGCTGGTGGCATTAATGCATGAGCAGTCTGATTGCAGAAAACTTCACTGAACATACACTGAAAAACCCCCAAACCCTCACAACTGAAATTAAGGCTGCAGAAGCAAACTTTAAGCATTTAGTCTGATCTCTCAATTTCTTAGAGTAACTTCACTGAGATTCCAACAGATTTCAAATATTTGAGGCAGATGTCACCCTTAAGTAGATTTGTTTAGACATCAAAAAACCCAACTCCTCTTTACAAGGCATAGACAAAGTTCCTAATTATGGTGATTTCTGAAACAAAACACATCCATCTGTCATTTTATGGAAGCTCTCAATTTCAAAACACCCCAGGAGAAGCTGCATCTCCCCCAGCTGTGCAGACTGTTTCTTGCTCCAACACAACCCATTCTGACATGCCACTAGAAAAGGCTGTTAAAAAAAAAGTTACTCAGCATTCAGGTGGAGATCACAAATCCCCTCATCCTCATCAGAGCCAAGCTCTCTGAATATTAGGGTTTTTCAGAATTAAGCTTGTTCTATTAAACCAAGCAGTCCTTTTGCAGCTAGGTCAAGTACTATTTAACTGTCATAGTCAACATTTGCTAGGCTAATAAATTACCAGTGAAAAAATTAACAATGAGATCATTTGTTAAAATGTATTTTCCTTTTCCTGTCTTTATGATTCTTCCTTACTTTTCTAAGCATTAAAAACACAGCTTTTCTATCTCTTCCTTTCCTATGGATGAAGGTCAAACCATTAACTTTTATGGAGTTAATTTGTGCAGAAAGTACATCACCTACCTTTCCCATCCCCTACCTCACATTAAACAATGACACACATGACATCAGAGGAAGCCACATGATTTACAGCATTTTAAAATAGCAGGAGAACAGGATATTTTCTGTATGTTTTCTGTAATTAAATTAATGCAGTGCTAGATTTTCCCAAGGTATATATACATGTTTTCTCCTGTTGGGCAGAACCACTGGCAAAGTTTAGAAGGACTTAAGATAAAAACAAGTCTCCTTTTCCCAGGTGTCCTCCACGCAAACCCACACTTTTTGTCCAACTCCGTCAACCTCAAGTGATTAAATACCAGCTTCTTCAAAACACACACAGAGAACAGAGAAAAAGAATACAACTGGGTATTAATACAACACAAATAGTCTCAAAAACATCACTGCAGAATTCACTTTAAGTGCTGCCCCTAATTCACATCCTCCCTGCATATGCAAGACCTTCAGGGAGGTCTAAAAGCCCTGAAAGGCCACATCAGGTGGGACAGAGACTGCAGTGCTCTAATTAGTCCAGCTCAAGTCACTCACTGTCATAACCTGATCTCTCTGCAGCTCCCGGCTTTTTTGCAGGGAAGCTGCTCCTAGTGGAACCACAGAGGAGTTAATTTGAGTGCAGTTCACTCAGGAGTAAAGCCATGAGCAGGGATTGGGCCCTTTTGGAGCATGGAAGGCTGCCAGGAGATCAAACCATCAAGGGGAATTGCACACCTTGCCTGCTCCCCTTGCCCCTGTGTAAGGCACTGAGCTTCTGGTCAGGTTGCAGACCTCAGCCACATGGAATAACAAATGACTGAGGCTCAGTCCAGCAGGGGAGGAGGCTGATCTCTGCTGCAGCTGCCAGCTCCAGGAAGAGGTATAATTGAAGAGGAGAGAGCATGAGAGTTATTCGGTGCTAAGCCAGCACACCTGTTGCTATGAAGTAATGAAGCAGTGCACATCTTTGCTGTGCAGATCTCTGCAGGATGTGGCTCTAACCATTTGCAAACACAATTCCCCCCTTCCTCTTCAGCGGAAAGGAATGCTGATACAATAAAAAATTAATTTTCTCTCTTTTTTTTTTTAATTTAACAACAGTATCATCAGCATATATTTAAAGGAAACATAATATTGAGCACACTGTTGTCTTTAAAAGCTGCTGCAATAGATTTGCCAACTCAGCCTCGTTAAAGTTAATGGAGTAGGACCACAAGTTATCCGACAGCTTGATTTCTGTAATTCTTCAAACACTGGATTAAAAAGTTTTATGTGCTATATTGTGGCTAAATTTTGCTACCAAGTTTTTCTATCAATGTGGACCTGGAGCTGAGAGTTAATACATGACTACTACCAGAAAGGTTACTAGTAAGGGAGAAGGGAATAAACCCCCAGGAAGCAGGCTGGGTATGGTTGTGGAACTGCAGCTCAGATCCCGTGTCTGTCAAGACAGCCTGGGAATTGGGGAGCTTGTTTTTACCATGCAAATAAGACCAAGTATGCCTGCACCAAACAAGAGGAGCTGTTTTAAAGAAATTAGAGCTATAGGACAATTTAACCCACAGGGCTATTTCATCTAGGAGCCAAGAATGCCAAAAATACAGAAGATAGACCAAAGGCAACCTGGCTGTTCAGATAAATGTTCTGCTAACCACACCAAGGAAGAAATGCTTTTATGAAAATGTAATAGTGGCCTTTGAAGAAACTTACTGATCTATTCTCTTTTTATCTCCTGCATGTCACCCTGTTCTTCTTCAGAAAACTAACAGCTGTGCTATCCTAAATAAAGATCTTCTTGCTTTTCTTTTTTGTTCTATTTTCACATTCCAGAGATAATGATTTTAGCAAACACAGAAAGTCTCCAAGTTATGAACATAACTTGTTTTTTTTAAAAGTTTCTCTATGAAAAACCCCAAACTAATCCAATCCAAAGGACCTGCTGTACTTTCAAAGAAGCATATTTTCTATCCAGATGGGTTTTGATTATCTTACACAAGCCCAGATGACAGCTAGCTTCCCTCAAGGGCTCATTTTTTCCACACCCTTTGCATGTTATGTGAAAATTTGGGTAGGTATCTGTCTTTCCACGTATGGAAATTGAAAGACCATGTAATAAAATAAAAGGGGCTACATATAAAAAGCAGACTTTGATCCACTTTCCTTGCAAAAGTAGATTCTACTTCTTCTGTAAAAGAATTATTTATTAAATAAATGAAAAAAGAAAAATACAAGCAACTGGTGCTGCATTTTTTGCTCTTAAAAGCTATGGCTTGGTTGACATATGTTCTGTAAAAGGGTTTGAACCACAACAGGGCCCCCAGTGCTAATGAAGGCCTGACAACACTATCATTAGGTAGAGCACTTTAATTTCCAAGCATTACATAGCTGCATTTTCATCTGAATTTATGCAAAGCCATGTATGTTTTGCCAGAAAAACAGAACTGCAGGTTGGGAAGGAGGAAAATTCTAAACCAAAAGTTCACACCAGCTGGAAATGGGAAAATCCTGCAAAGACTAAATTGTAACAAAAAGGAAGAGTTAGGAGAAGGGAAAAAAAAACCAACCCAAAACCAACAAAAGACAGCAGCAGTGTTAAACTAACAAATTTGAACCCTCCTAAAGACTCCCAGCTTCATTTCCTGCCTTTGAGGTCACAGCAGCTGAAGCTGGCTGTGGCATCCTGATGAGCACTGCAGTCCCACGGTGGGAACAGAGCAGGTAGCAACAGATGCTCAGCTGAACGTGCTGCTCTCTGCAGCACCAGGGAGTCACTGAAGCATTCTGACTGCAAGACCTTGCCAAGACCCTGCTTGTAAACAGTAAAACATTGTATAGAGAGAAAACTTTTTATGGCATTAGGTTTTTTTCATATTGCCTGAGTTATTCTTGGTTAAAAATATAAAATTAGTAAGCATTGTGTCAAAAGCAATCTCTGAGGATCGAAATACTCAAAGCTCTTCCCATAACTCTTGGCTGTGGTATCATAGCTTTGCTGGTTTCTCAAAAGGAGAAATTCCAGTCTTTAAGACTTTCACTCCAAACCTCTGTTCTAGTAATTCTAGCTATTTAGCAACCAGTTTTGGGTGACAAAAAGACAAACTTTCTACTCCAGGAGAGAGGTGACAGCTGTCTTGTTTTCTCAAATCTTAATTTTACTTTGCAACTTGATAGCTTGATTTGTCATTTTGCATAATTACAAGTGAAGACTGTATCCAAAAAAAAAAAAAAAAAAA
>VWYP01027729.1:62934-91022 GCA_013400435.1 Pycnonotus jocosus | reverse complement strand
AAAAAAAAAAAAAAAGCTAAGCAGTTGTGACTTTACTGACTTTGCTTTTACATCAGACACCTGGTCTAAATGCATTTGACAAGTAATATTAAGACATTTCCTGCATTACAATATTCAGCTAACATTAGATTTTATTTGTGGATGCTCTGATAAGCTGACATTCTGATTAAACTGACATTTGTCAAGGTCAGTTTCAGAATTTAGCACTCATTGTATGCGCATTAGCAAGGGAGTCCTTGTAAGCAGATTTGGTGGAGGAGCAGTCCTGATGCAGGAGCAAGTCACAGTGATAGTGTGTATTAACTCAGACATTTACACAGACCAGAGTTCAAATTACCTGTACCAAAGCCACAGTCACCATCCTACTGAGCAGGTTAAAACTTGGAAGTCTCATCTTTCAAATCAGAAGAAACAGCTGTCTGTTGTGTTGTGCAATCTTATAATGGTTTGTTCCTTTTCCCCCTCCGCTCCTGAAAAAATGTTATGTCCCAAGTTCATCCCTACCCCTTTTGCTGTCAATCCCCATGTCCCCCAATCCCCTTCTTCTCCTTCCTATCCTGCCTCCTCCCCTGAGTCCTGTCTGTCATTTGATTGCTCCCCGCTGCTTCTAGAAAGTTCGTGGAAGGGCGTCGAGTGACAGGACAGGAACAGAGACAGTCCCTCCCCTTATTTCCTCACTGGATCCCCTGACAGTCCCTCTAACCCTAATCCACCCCCAACTTGTTCCTTATTGGTCAATGGTTTGATCCCTCCCTCTGCACCTTCCCTGTCTATAAATTGCTGTTGCCTTTGTTTCTTGGCCCAGTTGGAGCAACTGCCCCAAAGTTCAGAGTTTCATGTGGGACTGCCTAGGGGTCTTGGCCTTGCTCTCCAACTGAGTCAGATTCCTTCCTCTGCCGCTGTCGTAGGCCTCCCCCGTGACCAAGGGAAGGATCCCTTAGCCACTCCTCTGGTTCGGAAGTTGTAGCGGACTGTTCCCAGCATGTCTGCGGTGTCAGGCCAGCCAGGTGGTCAAAGGCACTGCTCTGTGAGAGACACCACAACATCTGCCTAATTTTGAAGAAAAAAACCCACCCAAAATAGGAGAAAAACATGCTGTTCTTGACAAACTTCAATCCCTTTATTGCAGTTTCTTTTTCTGACACGTGCTAAGGCTAGACAAGGAAAGCCTTGCTGTTACATCATTCCCTGCTTCCACCCTATCATTTCAATTCCTCTCCCCCAGGTCAGCTCTGGTGGGGCGTTTTAGAACTGAATTCTGCAAAGCCAAAATGAAGGAAGTTCTATTCTGCTTGCTGAGCAAACTGACAGTTGCTTTTGCTATTTTGGGGAACCATCCTATAATTGTGCCCACCTGTTGCAGCAATGCTATTTTTACAATCACATCCAAGAGCACACATGGCTGCACAGCAAAACTTGTCAGGGGTGACACTCTGCTCCCTCACCCCCAGCCTGCAGAAGTGGAGAAATCCTGCTATGGGAATCATAAAGGAAAAAGAATTTTTGTAACTTGGTTCTACATATTGAGTGTGAAGGCATGCAGCAATTTTGCCCCCCCTTACACCCCAGAAGCAGCCTCACATTCATATTTTTCTCTCCCCTCCTTCCTCTGCCTTTCTTCCTCCTCTTAGGCACTGCTGGCATTATCCTCCACCAGGCCTGATTCTGTGGGAGCCTGAAGTAGGTGTGTTGCCTTACAGAGCCTCATTGAGAGCAAAAAGCAAAGGAGATCAAAGACAAATATGAAAATAATTAGGTTAAAGTCATAGGAAGAGTACACACCAAGAGCAAAACCAGCATGACACACCTGGTCTCCTCAGAGCCTGGGGATCTGGCCTGCTCTTGTGACAAAAAGCATACAGGTAAAATGTTTCTGGCCAACAACACGCTTGCTGGAGCAGACACACACTTGGAATTCATGGTTGTAATTGAAAGGAACATTACAGTTTTTCAGGCAGAATTGAAAATTCAGTTCTTATGACACTGTATTTGTCTGCATCACCAAGAAGCGACGGCTGCTTGCCCACAGTCTGGGTGGAACATTGGCACCATCAGCTTTATAAAGCCCGTCCCATATGCAGCAACCAGCTCTCTGAAGAAAAGAAGTTTAACAGAGGAAAACAACTCAGCCTTTTTTATCAATGCTTTATTGGTAATTGCAAAGAAATGAGGGTTAGCCATTTACTGAAACACTGCATCTTCAACCATTTCCACACCTTAAACACGTAAAAGTTAATTTCTCTTCTATCTCCTTTGTAATATATTACAAAGTCAGAACTTAGCAGGATGATGGGCTTGGACACTTAGTAGAAGCAAACACAATTCTGCATCAGAATTGAAGAGAGCTAGTGTTCACTAGCACGTTAAAAAAATTAAATATTCAGTTTCTTCATCTTCCTTCCTTCCCCTACAGCTAAGGCAAAAGAACTGAACCTCCTCTCCTAAAGCCACATTAGAGGTGGGAGTTATTATTTTTAATAGCAGAGTCAATTTAAGCACCTCTTCATCGTCTGTGTTCCATATTCCTTTTGTTTTGCTGTTAGAGCAAAGAGGATCCAGGCGTTTTTTTCTCCTTAAATTCTGGATAGCTTTCATCTAGTCCCATTGACATAACTGAGGACAGAGGCAAGCAGCAGAGGCTGTATCTCCACAGAAATCAAAGGAATAAAAGGTGGGAAGGAAAGGTCTCAGGAGGGACTTTACACATTCTCCAGCAAAATCTGAGAGGTCATTTGTGGCATTTTCAGAGGGATGAGAAACATCAGGTCAGAGTTCTCCTCACAGCCTCGGTGTACGCAGTACACCTAATTATTTTGCAAATCTTGATCATACTTAAGGATAATCCCAACAGGTATCTCTAAATCAAAAAATAAAACTGAGGAGAAGAAGCAGATTCAGCCAAGCAAGCACACCAGTTCAGCTAAGTGTGCCAATTTTTAAGAGGCATCAAATTCAGACCTTGCCCTCCTTAATTAAAAGCTTTGCTTTGCCTTGCCAAGGGAGAAATCTGACAGCTATTAACTACCCTGCTCCAGAAATAATTCTGCATACAACAGACCTAGGGAACAGCAGCTACAGTGAGCTACTTTAACCCATCTGAAGGAGGTATTTCCTCCTGGCACTCCCAGCAGCAAGTCTCTGCTTTGCCTCTCGTGTCCCTCCACCTCCACTCCTTGCCAGATGTCCTCCACAGGGCCATGTTGGTACAGATGCTCCCGCAGCCAGCCCCTGTGCTGCCCTGATCAGCCTGAAAGATAACACAGCAGGGGAGAGGAAAAGTGACTGGGATCTGGTTCAGCACAAGGCCACAGGAACAGCTGTGCTGGCACAACACAACAAGCAGGAGCCCAGCTCCATCGCTCCATCAGCTCGCTGGTTCCAGGCTGAAAGAGTGTCACAGTGTCACAAGAAAGCCACTCTTCCTCACCTCCACCCTGGGCCCCCACACTGTTGTGGATCCATCTGGTTACACGTGAGCGAGCTGAGGGCACTGAGCTTGCCAAGTCAACTGTGCCAAAAAGCAGTTTTCTGTGAGTTTTGTTTTCCTGATTGATGCACCACAGGATCAGACAGGCCCCTGTGCCTGTGCAGAGCCTCCTGGTCAGGTCAGGCATGAGCATGGTCCTATCATGTCACACCCATGTGCCTGCCAGCTGCCATGTTCCCCTCTGTGTGTGTGCAAAGACACCAGGAGATTCCCTGTTTGAGACTGCTGATAGCTGATGCCTCCTCTCACTGTTTACAACCTGTTCTATCTAGCCTGGCTAACAGAAAAATCTCACTTTGATTCAGGTGTAGCTTTGTAGCTGGCAGACACCACAGAGAGCCAGTTCTCATGCTTTCCAGGCTTATCTTCACAACCTAAACAGTTAGGACAGAATAAGATGTCAAGGTAGAAAATCCATTCATGCCTCTGGCACTGTGGAGACTGAGACACATCCACAGCACTGATTTCCCAAGAGAGAATATTACCTTACTTTACATATTTGAGGATTTACCACTAATCCATTCCTCGAACCTTACACAACACTGAAACAAACCACACAACAATCAGAAGAAGAATGAAAGGATAGATGCCATCCCATGCATGGATCATACCCTTCGGATCTCCAGTAACTGATTCTGCACAAAACTGTTAAACAGAGACCACACTGTCAAGCAGAGCCAGAACTTCATGATGTGCCTTTCACACAAGACATGTATCATACAAAATCGGAGTTTCCAATTTGGCTTTGTCAAGAGAAAGCACATTTGTAAGCCTTCTGGGAAACACAAAGCTTGATATCTGCTCGAATCCACAGATTGTGTTAAATGGTGACTCATGCATGAGTTCTCACTACCCATTAATCTCAAAATGTAAGCACTTACGTGGCAATAATGGTGTTTTAATGTCCTGACAAAAATGGGAAAAAACAGTTAGCAGAATTTGGGAGTGACTGTCAGGAAATGAAGATAAAGACCATGCTTGAAGGACAGCAGGAACAAGGAAGGGACAGGAAAAAAGAAGTCAGAAGTCACAGAGCACAGCTCTCCAAGCCAAATGGGAGTTCAGCTACCACCTGTTTCCAAAAGCAGTTTTCTCATTCAGCTCTATGCAATATCCCTCAAAATAGGCTGTGGCTGACTAAACACAAACCCCTCCTACATCAATGTGCATTTTAGTTAGACACCTTTTGGAAGTTTTATTCTATCTTGTCTATGAAGTGAACAAAGAACATGGACATAGTCTCAGGCTGCACCAGGGGAAGGTTTAGGATGGATGTTAGGAAGAATTCCTTCACAGAAAGGTTGATCAGACATTGGAATGGGCTGCTCAGGGAGGTGGTGGAGTCAGTGTCCCTGAAGGTGTTTCAAGAAAGACTGGATGTGGCACTGAATGCCATATGTGGTTGACGTGGTCGTGTCTGGTCAAAGGTTGGACTCAATGATTCTCAGAGGTCTTTTCCAACCTCAGTGATTCTGTGAAGTGACAGGATGTTTACAGATACCTGGTTCTAAATATGACATAAATGGTCCATAGGAGAACATTCTCAAACTCAGTAATTGTTCACAATGCTAAACCAAAATGAGTTGAAACATGTAATCTGGCATAACAGTAAGAGCCCAACTGTTGCTCAGTCTGATAGAAATAGAGGCATTTCAGGAATCTTAATTTTCAGTATTTTGGAATTTTGAACACAAGCAACCAACCCAGACATACGCACAAAGCTAGCAGTACAAGTACATGACTATTTTACTATCCCTCTTGTACTTAACATGAAATCCTTAAGATTTTTTTTTAATTTCTATTTTTTTCAGAACTGTTTTTCCAGTGCTCAGTTCCCTTGTTCAAGCTGCTGCTGCATAAGCACATACATTTATGGGTATTGCATCTGCCATTCACATGATTTCCAACTTAATACCAACACAGCAAAGGGAGATATTTAACATCAAGATATGCACTGTGCATTGCATATCCAAGACAAATGCAGTTTCCATCCACAGCAAAACAATCTTGGAACAACCTCATTTCCATCATGGTTCTGTGTATCCTTGCCACTCTACAGACAGCTGCAGTTTATGACATGGCTAACACTGATGGACTTCCCATATTTAAAGCAGGGAAGTCCGCCCATGCCTGCGGTGCATTTCTGCAGCTGTCCCTGTATACCCTCACAACCAGCTGGAGACCAGTGATGACACATCCAGGCACAGTTCATCTAAGTTCCTGGAAGTATTCCCTGATAATAAACTTGCATGAGTGAAATTAAGTAGAGAGTTATGAAAAAGAGGTTTGGCCCTTGAGGAGGAGACTGGAGAGAGAATGAGTAGCACCTTAAGTAAAGAAGTGAGGCAGTGGGTAGCAGGTAAGCAAACTGTTTGCAGGGTAGCTGACAGCAGAATTTCACATATAACCCAACAGTGCTATCAAAGTTCAAATTCGCAGAATCACAGAATTTCTAGGTTGGAAGAGACCTTCAGGATCATGGAGTCCAACCCATGCTCTTAACACCTCAACTAGACCATGGCACCGAGTGCCACATCCAGGCTTCGTTTAAACACATCCAGGGATGGTGACTCCACCACCTCCCTGGGCAGACTATTCCAGTACTTCATCACTCATTCCATAAAAAACTTTTTCCTAATATCCAACCTGTATTTCCCTTGGCACAGCTTGAGACTGTCCTCTCGTTCTGTCAGTTGCTGCCTGGAGAAAGAGACCAATTCCCACCTGGCTACAGCCACCCTTCAGGGAGTTGTAGAGAGTGATACGGTCACCTCTGAGTCTCCTTTTCTCCAGGCTAAACACCCCCAGCTCCCTCAGTTGTTCCTCACAGGGTTTGTGTTCCCAGCTCCTCACCAGCTTTGTTGCCCTCCTCTGGACACACTCAAGCGTCTCAATGTCCATCCTAAACTGAGGGGACAGAACTGGACACAGCACTCAAGGTGTGGCCTGACCAGTGCCCAGTACAGGGGAAGAATGACCTCCCTGCTCCTGCTGGCCACACCATTCCTGATCCAGACCAGGATGCCCTTGGCCTTCTTGGCCACCAGGGCACACTGCTGGCTCATGTTCAGCTGCTGCCACCAGAACCCCCAGGTCCCTTTCTGCCTGGACACTCCCAGCCACACCATTCCCAGTCTATAACGTTGCGGGAGTTGTGGTGGCCAAAGTGCAGGACTTGGCACTTGGACTTACTGAACTTCAATTATTGGACTCTGCCCATCCATCCAACTATTCCAGGTCTCTCTGCAGAGCCCTCCTCCTTTCCAGCAGATCAACACACGCTCCCAGTTTAGTGTCATCTGCAAATTTGCTAATGAAGGTCTCAATACCCTCATCCATGTCATCAACAAAAATACTGAACAGAGCTGGCCCCAGCACAGACCCCTGAGGGACACCACTGGTGACTGTCTCCAGCTGGATGCAGCACCATTCACCACCACTCTCTGGGCCCAGCCATGCAGCCAGTTCCTAACCCAGCACAGAGTGCTCCTGTCCAAGCCACAGGCTGCCAGTTTATCTAGGGGATCTAACTGAGGGGAGGGATTATAATCTGCTGTCTGCATTCAAAGTCTTTTTTTTTAAAGGCAACAATTGTGAAAAATACTAAAAACAGTGTTTTCTGTAGGATGAAAAAACTGAAGTGATAAAGTGAAATAATAATTTGAAAATACTACTACTACTAAGGCTAGCAGTGTTATTACCGTTGTGTGTCAGAATGGTTTTCAAGCACATAATGCAAGTAAATCCTTTAGGTTAACCTGCAATGTTTCATCCAAAATCACAGATCTGCATAGTTGAGTGAACAACAAATTAACTGAGGGATAGTGGGTACCAACATTCCCAGATGACACCAGGCTCAGCAGCCTGAGGCACATACTAAGACTACCTCTGTGCAGTGATAAAACATTTACAGAAATGAAGCATTCACGTCATGAAAGAGAGAACTGCTAATTAAAGCCTACATCCAGATAAATGGCAGAGGAAGAATCTGACATGTGCAAACAGCCACTTTTGCTTATTTAAGCCAATGAGTCACATAATTAATTGCCACACTTTGCATTGTTCAGATAAGGTGTAAAGGTACAAACAAGGAAGAACTTACCAGGACTTTCCACCCTCTTGTAGTGGTAAGGATTGATGCAAACCTCCTTCTGTTTGGAACCAAAGGGGAACTCACAGCATTCCAGAGGTTTGAGTTCGTGATGGCTCTGCAGGTCTGGCCAGCGCCACACTCTGCAGTAAATGACGTGTGGGAGCCCTTTCCGGTGCGACACCTGGAGCCGGCCGTCCAAGGAGCGAGGAATTGTCACACAGTTGCTGGGCTGACCAGGACAGCTTAGTGCTTTCTCCAGCTCCTCCATAGCACCTTTTTTCTTCTTCAGTTTTTTCACTAGTGCATCAACAGCTTTCTCTGCCCATTTCTCTTCTTCATCCCCTTGCTTCCACCCCAACAGCCTTTTCACTGCTGGGCTGGTGAAGGAGAATAAACTTGTTACATTCATGGTCACCCTGCTGTGGTGACACCACAGAAACTAAGCAGGAAGGACTGCCCTGTTCTTCCACTACAAGGGTACAGGAGATTGTGTCAGCTGTCAAAAGCAGACTGAATCAAACAGTTCTGGTCCTTTGTGCTTTCCAATCGTCCGGTCCCAGGAAGGCAGCGCTGACATTCCTCCTCGATTGTCACAATCTTCTCATGATTCTAACTCCTTCTGGTTGACAATCTAAAGCAGAGTATCAGAGAAACAGATTTTTAAAAAGGGGTTTACTTTTCAAGTTAACATACAGCAGCTAAAAATATCCCCCAGCTCAACCCAGAAGAGAGGTGTGATCAAAAAACAACCAACAGCAAAACAACAAATGCTGACAACCTCCAGGACTGGACTCAAAGCACATCTGGTGAAAAGCAGCAGGACCTGCAAGCTAAATCCAGTACATCCCTATATTAGAAATGTAGTTGACATTAAATCTAGCCTAAAACAGCCCCTCAATTTAAATTTCTCACTGTCTGCCTCTCAAGCTGTTGCAGCCTTAACCAACAAAATATCCCAAGGAAACAGTGCAGGATCACTAGTGCTTTTTTTAAAAAAAATTATTTTAGAGAGTGTCTGGAAGCAATATTCCTCAACAGCAATATATGCTGCCCATCTCTCTCCAAACTGCCAGGCATGAAGTTCAGAAATCATTGCACTAGACCTGAGCACAACTCAATTTGAAAAAAAAACAAACAAACCCAACAACAAAAAACCCCACACAGTTCAGTTTTACCTCTTACTTACTTTGAGGAACAAAGCAGAGGGAAAAAAAAGTGAAACTAGAAAGCTCCTGGCCCTCACTGACTCACATGAGAAGGAAAACGGCATCTGCCCACCCCACCCAAGAGCCCTCAGAGCTCCTAAGCAGCCTGTGAGGGAAAACTATCACGAACTTCACCGATTACCCACTGACCCTTCGTGCTGCAGTGTGTGCCTGATATACTCAAGGACTCATGACAGAGTGGGAAGGACAAAGGAGTCCAGATAAGAGGATTTTAGACAGTACAGTAGTCCTCAAGCTGGAAGACAAGGAATGGGACTGAAGTGATGGGTCAAGAGGGGGAAGAAAACCACATTTGAAGGGGTCCCAGCTATGAGCAGCAAGTTTTGTCCTTGTCCAGGCTGGGAGCAGGCATAAGACTCTGGCAAGGGAAATAGAAGAGACACAGGACTGGCAGGGAGGGGAAAATGACACAAAGAGCACCACACCACTGATTTTCAAACAGACAAGACAGGAAACATATCCTGGACTGGGTACCAACAGGTTGCAGAGGAAGGGGGAAAGGGAAAAGGATATGAATGTTTCTGTTGTCATCAGAACAACACAAAAAGCACCCAACCAACCAGCAATCTACACACATGGAGAATAGAAGGTGTCAGCACACCCACGGTTAGACAGGATTTCACAGCTATACCAAGAGAAGATTGCAGGCCTTAAAATTGCAAATGCTATGGCACACTTAATCTCTTGACTGGGATACACTGCAATCCATGACTGGTTTCATAGTATACCACTATATTTGAAGAACTTGAAGCTAAAAACCATCCACTTTCTTCAAATTAACTTGTCACTAGAACAGTTATCTAATTGCAGAGGCTCAGTTTTATTAGGCTGAATTCATAAACTACATTTATGTGAATAGTGATTATGGACTAAGTCACAGGCCACATCTACCTACACTTCAAACTGGCACATCTAATTTCTTTTTTGCTAAGAACTGTATTTGAAATAATAATGTTAATGCAAGGGAAGATTTGCATGAGCCTGCGGCAAATTTAAGAATTTGTTTTGTTATGTGGGCATGTGCTACACTGTTAAATGAACTGAAATCCCATTACTGTCACTGACTGTACTCCAGGTATACTTTATCCTTACATGCACTGTAAAGGGCTCATTAAAATGCTGTGCTAATATAAGAACTGAATTACCAGAACCCCAGTGCATGTGCTTTAAACATGTGTGTTAACTGAGTTATTCTCAATTCATATGTAGTCTATATCTCAGTTAATTTTCTAAGTATCTTTTTTCTGCGCCTTAAAAGTATACAAGTTCCACACACAAAAGTTACAAGTTCCAGTAGTGTATCAAATAAAGCTTTCTCATTCACTTCCATTTGAATTAAACAAAAAAATACTTAAAAGGCTTGAGTTGAAGTTCTAATAAAGGAGGAAGTACAAAGTCTACATTTCGACCCAAGCTTCATTCAACATTGGTAATGTTTACAGATGTGGTTATACCTAGGCCTGACCCGTTTTTTACCAAGTTACTTGCTGTGAAAAAGGAAAAGTCCTGTCTATTAAGACTGTATGTTTATATCAGTGCCTGAAAATACAGCCCTGACATGGGCTAGTACATGAGCTCTGCACAGACTGAGATGCTCAGATGCAGCCCCAAGCCATCAGACCAGAGGAACAGATTCTCTGAAGTTTCTGGATCAAGTCCTGCAGCACATACACATCCCACTCCCACAATCACACACTAGAAAACAATTTTCACCCTCACCATCAAAGCTATGGTGGCATCTCTGTGGCAGCAGCTGCTGGGAGCAGGAGGAACAGCTTTAGGCACAGGGCTTGGAAGTGCAGGGCTTGGAAGTACTGCAGCTCAGTAGGAGCCAGCTGGGCACCAACATCCAGCCAGAGATTCCTCCTGAAGTCATGCCTCCAAAACAATGCCTAAGCACACCCCAAGCACTAAACAAGCAGCAAGATAAGAGAAGAGGAGACAAAACTCACAGGCTGCTGTACACTAGTTTCTCTAAGCTCCAAACTCAATACTAAGCTTTAAAAAAACCCAGAAAACAAACACACAAAGAAAAAACCAACAAAACCAAACAAATAAAACCCAAACCACAACGTATGTGGAGATTCTCTTTTCCAAGAAGCAGAGAGCTTGTCTTGCAGGGCTGAGCCCTTGCCAGTACATTCCATTTCCCTTTCTGCCACTCTTGGTTTCTGCACTGCATCATTTCCTGTATTACTTCTGCACAAAGTGGTCTTATCAGCTGGAAGTGCAAAATAAAGATTAAACCACGAGTCAGCAGATGACATAGCCTGCATCTTTCTTCCCCAAATCCATGTGCCCTGCTGGGAAAGTGGGAGTTACTATTTCCAACACTTAAGTGACCACCAGCCCTTGAAGGGGCTGTTTATTCACGAGGTAGGGATGAAAAAGAAACCTAGGCCAAACAACAGGACACTCTCCAAAAGGCAGTTTAGCATCAGTTTAAAGGAAATTTGAGTTGTTACCCACTTATCTACACTCTCTACACATCCAAACCTAATGCACTTCTTACTATGCATTCTGTCTGCTGATAGATGTATGGGAATCAACAAACTTGTTTCAAATCCCGATGTTTGTTGTTTCATTTGTCTTCCTTTGCTGCTGTTGTCTTTTTTGTGATCTTTGGATTACCACACAAACCTGTACACAGGCTATAAGAAAATAAGTGAGCATTATATTTATATATATATCTGTTTGGCCAGCCTTGTATTTAAAACAAACATATTTAGGCAAAAGGCATAAGAGTGAAGTCCTATTTTTCTAGCCCTCAAAGAAAAGATAGTTACTCCATCAGCAACAGACAGTATTCAATGAGAGCGCTTTCAAATTCCCACAGGAGATCCCATAGGAAACTGTCCCACTTTGCATAAATGACTGTTTTTGATGGGTGGAGAAAGGGTTTGGACAATTACATGATCCTCTCCCAGAGTGGGGGAGCAAAACAACTTTTATCCCAAGTTTCAGGCAAACAAGAAGGGACTCTTAACTCTTCTACTAATTTCATTATTTGTATTACAGGCTCAGTGATGCAGGCAAAGAGGATCCTATTAAATATTTTAATATATGCCTAGCACAGTTAGACATAAAAATGGGCAGGAACCACAGTGAGAATAATTGTTAATACCAAAAACTGTCTAGTCTATGACTACGTTTTAAAAACTCAATTTATCTTCATCAACGTATGTCTTCCCAGCATCCATTACTTAGTAACACTATAAAGAAACAACAAGCAAAGAGATTTTAATTAGCTTCTTTAAAAGTATTTAGTCATTTACCCTCTCTGAGAGACATGTTTTCAGCAACTCATGAAATCAGTACAATATTTAGACCTTAAAAAAAAAAAACAAACACATTTTGGCAGAGAAGGCACAGGGGAGCTGTCTTTTTATTCCAGCAGGAACTATATCCATGTACAGTTTCCATGTATTACTAAAAGGCATGAAGTCTAAGCAGCTGCAATGCTAGAATGTGTAACAACATATTGTGCACTAACTTAATCTAGCTCTCTATTCTTGGAGCAAACAGCAAAAAGTTTCTGTTTCTTTCTGAAAGTAATGTGATTTGTGAAACAGAAAGTCTGCAGTCTTCCACTGAAGTACCCTCCTTTTAGTTAACAAATTCTTTCCTCGCACCTTATGGCAGAAGATCAGGTCTTGCTCAGCTTGGAAAAATACACCAGACCTGGTAGAAACCTCAGTAACATTACAACACACATGCAAAAAAAAAGCACGTTTCAGATTTGAGTGCTGTAGAACTCAGAGAGCTTGTACAGAACCTGATTTGGCTTCCTTTGTAGGTTTGGAAAACGACAAGAAGAAAAAAGAAAAACTAACTCTTCTATGTTTCTTGGCATGGTAGAAAAAATTTTTAAAAACCACTGAAATATGTGATCCAGTGTTCTGATATACAACATACTGTTCGAGGAAAGAGGAACACACCGGTGTTGAAAACACCTCCTCATACCTAACAGAGTAGGCAGAGGTTTTCCTGACACTGCATTAGACTCCCTTCCTTACTTAGACCCAGCCAGGGCCAGGACGATGGGTATCTGCAGCCAGTTCTGTCAAGTAACCTGTGTTACAGCCCAAAATACCCAGTCTGTCAAAACTTCTCTTGGGCCATCCCCTCGTGCTATTTGGCTGAGGGATTGCCCTTCCAAGAAAATCTCTCATGTATCACTGTACAGTCCACAGGGAAAATCCTGTCAGATACCCACAAGCACCCTTTGTTGTAGGATTTACCAGTGGAGGAGAGGAGGGCAACAGTGACCCAAAACCCAAAAAGCCCATTGCTGTGTTAGTCCAGAGCATGAAGGGATAACCTCACACTGTCAGGATCTGCCAGCTCCTTCCCAGTGCTCCCCACAGTTCAAACCAAGAACACAGTGTTCAGCCAGTTTCCACAGCGAACCGCAGCTTTTCTTCTGCCCGCCTCCCCACTTGGCTTCTGACACAGAGGGCACTGCTCCGTGCCCTTGAAGTCTCAGCTACTACGATTGCAAGAGTAAAATAATAGCGAACTCCTACAGGTCTTCTGGATTGGAAGGTACCAGATTTGAAAGATGTATGGTAACTTCACTGTTGCTTCTCCAGGAAAAAATACCTGCTTTCCATACACATCAGAAACCAAACGCTATGTTACAACACAACTAAAATGGCACAAAAGTCTTTCTAAGCAAGTATATGATTGTGAGTAAAGAACACGGCAAAGATTCTTTCCCAGTTTTGACAGACATGCATCAACAATTAGATCTGCCCTTGTCCTGGTTAAGAACACTTCTTCCCAATACCTTTGCAACTGTTTTGACCTCCTAAAAACAAATTTAAACACCATATCCTTCATGAGTTTTATCTCCACCATGTTTACAAAAAACACTCACACTATACAGCCTCATAAGTGATCACCAGATCCTCAAATCCTGCCTTTTTTACCAGAGGTTAAAAACACACTGCTGAAGTTTACTCATCCTTGCATTCAGATCCATGAGAGATTCCACAAAGTCACAGAACACCAGCACTCCCTTTACCGCCTGCTGGTCTCCTTGCCGTGCTTACTTTATATGCATTTTGTATTGCCAAGACTACAGGAAGAAACTAAAACCAAGTTTGCCAAGAGAGTTGGTCAGGAAGCTGGGTAAGCCTGGTGCACAGCGGGGCTAGCCCAAGTAGGATAGATCAGAACATCCACCCAGGTGTGCACAAATCCCTTCTGGTGTCGGTGAGCAGTCGGACTGAATCGGATGTGCTTTCAAAGATTATCTCTAAAACCGCAGCCTAGTACTTTAACCAAGGTCAGGAAGGAACTGTAACTTGATGATTTAGTCAAAACTCTGGCACAGACGGGACTGCAAAATATGAACTTCACTAAAATAACCTGTAAGATGAACATAAGGCTGTGAATCACAAAACTTGCCAGAACAGTGTTCATAAGGTGGGGTGTTTTTTTCCCTAAATGCTACATAGGAAGAGATTCTTCATTCTTCACTCTCTCCACAGTAAAGGCCTCTTAAGGAAATCCTCAAACTATGAAAAGACATTCAAAAGAAAAACATACGCAGAGAAACAATTGTCAAGAGACGTTATGAATTACCAGCCACCACAGTGGGTATTTCTTTGTGTATCTTTGGGGCAGGTTCAGCATTTTCATTTGTGCTGTAGAATCCCTAAACTTTACACACTGTCCTACCAAGGTCACTAAAAGCACTCAGGAGTACAGGAGCAGCCAAGGATCTAAGTCAGCATTGTTAGATGACACAGACCAAGTCCTGAAAAATGCAGGAGAACCTCTAAGACCAGTCTCGAGCACTGGCCATGGCTTTGTGAACATCCACAAAGAGGCCAGGACTAGCCTAGCTATCAAAGTAAGTTAGAAGTACTTTTCTAAAAGATGAAAAAAAATTTTTTTTCCTCATTCATCATAAAACTTCTGCATAACTCTCTTTTTCCACATAGACCATTCCCTTTCCTGACTTTTTGAACTGTCTTTAGAAAACAGGTGTTGTTTACAACAATAACAAACACACATCTGTGTGGGTGTGTTAATACACACAAAGGCAGGATAACTGAAACCTCTTCCTATATTTAGATCTGTCTGGTCAGCTCTAATTGCATAATTTAATCAAAACCCTCTCCAAGGGAAACACATCCATATTCATCACAGGCATCAAAGGAAACATCTTTACAAACTATATCCTTTTACAAACCAACACATGGTCCCACATCACTTGTCCAATTGTTGAATTCCTCCTTTGGGAAGGGCATGGAATTTTATTTCTTTTTATCAGCTGAAAAAAGCATTTCCCTCCAATTCATCAGCACAGGGCGGGAGGAACTTCCTTCACAGGTGAGATGGGGAAAATTTACTGACATGTCACTTTCAGGGGTTTTTTTTAGGCAGTTAAAACATACATCTGCAGCATAAAGGAAAACCTTTAAATCAGAAAAGAAAGAAAAATGCCCATTACCACTCAGGCATCAAAATTTTTGAGTGTAGCTCATAAAATGCAAGATGTGTGTTTTGTCTTCAGAGAACAGCAAAGTCTAGCACAGACTGCATGAATTTAAAGAGGGATTTGTCAGCCCCAGCCAGAGCAGTGCTCCAACAGGGTATATTTTAAGGACGGGAACCCCCACCAAATGCACTCCAGTTACTCTGGCAAGTCACTGCTCCTACAAGTGATTCATTTCACCAAGAGCATGCACCAATACAAGTTACATCAGCTGCATTAAACCACTTCTAAAGACTGTGACCCAGACCTCATTTATCAGAGATTAAGTAAAGATGTTAAATTACAGCTCAAGATCCCCAGCTTTAAAGCAGAATCCTTCACCAAATCTAGAGATGACGAAAACTGAGAAGAAAAATTATTCATTAATAAAAGAGTTATTGGGTTAAGCCTCAGCAAAACAGACCAAACTGATGAAAAAATTAAACCAAAAAAAGTAATGCTGTTAAATTAAATAAATATTGCCACAAATTAGTTCTCTACTGACCATTTATACACCTAAAATAAGAACAGTCAGTTTGCCAACGCTAAAGACATTTCAGGGCATTTCATGAGATGCATGCTTTACTTTTTTAAAAAGGATTCCTCTGCTTTCCTCATTTTAAAGGATTGTTCCAGCTTTCCTGGTTTTTGCTTTATCTGTAAAAAACTAGAGAGCTGGGTTTTTTGCCTTCAAACAACTTTTAAAACACTGTACCTTCTTGCTGTTTGTAAAACATCCACGTTGAATTTCATCAAGTGCCCTGCAATTCACAACTACTATTCTGGACAGAGAAAGTGTTTAAAGATGACACAGCTTTCCAAGCCAAGTTTATACAGCTCAGACACAAACACCAATATTTGCCAGGCTTCCACTGTCCAATGCAATGTTATTTGATTACAGCGTGCCAGGAATGGCCTTCTGAAAACCAGGACTGGACTTCAGATTACACAAAGCCCAATGTGCTCCAGGTCCTGAGGACACTGAGGAGCAGCTGCACCACCCCATCACAGCACATACTCCCTAGCAGTTCCTTGGTATTTATCAAGCCATCCTAAGTCACAGACCTTTTGTAAATGGAAGATATCACAGTGTTTATAGATGCCCCTTCAGCTTCCGCACAAGGCAAATTCTTTATAGTTTACAATTTACAGGCAGGTACAAATTAGGGACCCTCTTGACACCAAGTCAAGGACAGTTTGGGTTAACATTTAAAATACACCCACGAACACTTACAAAGGGTTGATCGCAGCCTTTACCTGCAGATGAAGTACAACTCTGAGCGTGCCTACACTAAAAACACCCAGAAGTCAAGGACATGCCTTTCCCCTTCCAAAAGGGCAAAACAAGGGTGCAGACATACACAAGGAGTCAGAGAGATCCAAAAAACTGTGGGATGAGGCAAAAGCAGCTGTCACAGCCCCGTGCCAGAACATCTGCAGAATCTCACATCAAACTGTTTTCTCATATTCCTGAGATCAAGGCTTTGGAGGGTTCTGTACAAAGGCTTCAACCCACAGATAGGAACTGATAGTTAATACAGCAGTTGGGAACAGCATAGCTTGAAAGGAAGTGGGAGATATCCTCCTACATGGCTTACTGGGAATACGGAGGTTTTACAAGAGGGCTGTAATCTCTCTGTCTGACTCCCTGGTTATCTGTAAGCTTTTCATGACTTTTGGAAGAGGAACCAAGCCACATAAAGAATCACTCAGTACCCCCTTCCCTTATCTGCAAGATTTTCTTTTTAATAGAGGCTCCATGACTCTGCATATGGCAATAAGACATCCTATTAATCACTCTACCATAATTTTTTGAGACCAGTTTGAAGTTTCAAAAGTCTGGTTTTGCAAAGTTGCAAGTCTCTTACAGCTGAGACGCCAAAACACAGCATTTTCCAAACACCCCGTGCTCTGCAAGGTCGGGAGCAGGCTAGCTTAAAACAGCCATAATGCTTCCAAATTTCCCACTGCTGCCGGCTACTGAGCAAACAGTCACAGCTGGTCTGGTGCTGAGGATGGACACAAGTTCCAAAGTTGTTTGCCAAGACTACTTCTAGGCTACAAGCTAGTGCACAGAAAGAACACACAAAGATTCAGACTCCTTGTCTTTTAGCTATTACATAGATGTCTTTGATTCTGGGGCTGAAATCAGCACTCCCCAACGCCCGAGATAAGAAGTCTTTAGGCTCAAACAACCCTGAGTGCTGACTGGCCTGGAAGATTGAGAGTCCTCATGTTCCCAATCAGTGAAAGCAAGAAGGCAGGCAAAGGTGTGATGGAAAAAATCAGGAATATCAGACTTGAGCAAAAGCAGCCTGCCATCAGCACTACCAGTTCTCAACTGTTCCCCACTCACAAACCACAGGAGATGCATTGGGTCTGACCATGAGGAAGAGTCATTCCAGATAAACTTGGTGGGGAGAAGGGCAAAGGGAACAGTTATCCAGCCAACTGCAGTAAATAGCCCTGGAGCATTTATGCCGATTATGCTGATGCTTTCTGCAAAGAAGCTTCTAGCCAAGACAGAGACAAAAATGAAAAAGATGTTACAGTCAGATTGCCATGTTCTGCAGAGTTCCTCAGCACAGCAGAAGGCTACAAGGGAATTCAGTGAGTACCTCATTCCAGCACTAGGAAAAGTTGTAGCTCCTGCTACTAGGGAAATACATACAGTTTGTATTTTACATCTGTAGTCTTAATTCCTTAAAGTTAAGAAATACACTACGAAGATGCAAGTAATAAAAATCAGTAAGGTCTTTTAAACATTTACCATGCAGCACCAAAACAAATGCTTTCTAAATTTCTTTGGAGAAAAGTGGATCAAAAGCCAAAAATTTGGAAGTGATCTCTGCAGTGGTGCAGAACCCAGGAAAGCTCCAAACGGTGCACTGCCTCACAGCACAGATCAGCTACAGGTGTCCTGTTGTCACTGGCAGTGATTTCTGGAAACACCAATTTGCTTTTACAGAAGGGTTTTTAGTGGATTTAGTATTTGCCTTTTCTCTGATTTCTTGATAATGCTGCTAACTGTACCCAGTTTGCCAATTGTCTCCAGTTATTTCATCCTCTAAAGAGGAAAATAAAATTTCTACTACCAAGAAGTTAAACTTGGACATTCTTTTTTCCTCCTGAGGAAAAACACTTGTCCTGTGTCACACAGGACATGCACTAGATGAGTTCTGCTCATGCAGTTGCATTTAACTAGAAAAACATCTCTCTGACAGCTTGCAGTTTATACCAGCAAAACAACACTTGACCAGGAAAGCTTGTTCAAGTGTTGCTCTCCATCCGTCCTCCCTCACCCCCCATAAAAGACACTGTACCATTAATCACTGTCGTTTTGCTGCCAGTAGAGCTACACTGGGGCTTTGTGGCTGACGTAACTGTTGGCAGGCGAGTCTCTCCCTGCTAATCACCAACATAAGTATCTGGGAAAAAAAACCCTGTAAATTAGACCTTTCCTTGGCAGGCACTTTAGTGAAGTCTTCATCTGAGAGCGCTACAGCACTCGCCTGTGACTGCCTGCCTCGGGCCAGGAAGGTCACAGGTCCACAAGCCAATGAGCAGCCCCAAGGGCTGGCTCCCACCCAGAGAGAAAAGGGTTCCCTTTTTGTGCCAGCCTTGGTACTGCAACATAACTTCCCTCCACTTCTCAGTCAGTTCATATTCCTAACCTGGCAGAACCAGCATAAACCAAAAAATACGTTCTGCGGGATCAGCTCTGAGCACCAAAGTCACCCAGCCAGCCTACATGAAGAAATCCATGGCTAGGACTGAGAGAAACCCAGCTTTTAAGAGTTCTTTTCATCTCAGGGAGCTGCCAGCCTCAAATTTTAAGTGATATCCAGGTCAAAGATTAGCTCACAGTCAGATATAAGTACTTCAGCTGATTTGCAAAACCTGCTCTCATCCCCCTGAGTGAGGAGCCCTGCCTTGGCTGGTTCTGAAAAATCAAATACTCGAGCAAGCAATTCAACCCCCCCCTCTACTGCCACTGCCTTCTGCTCTAGTAGCTAGACAGCAAACTTCGGGGGGAAAAGAGTGATTTCATATCCATCGATCTAAAAAAAAATATCACACACTGCAGAGTTTTAAGCTGATAGCATTTATAAAATATTTTCCACATGAAATGTAATACAACACATTAGAGAAACTATAATTGCATTATCCTAAGTTTTTAAGCTAATAAAGACAAAGATTTTTCCTTTGGCTACTACATCCAAGAGAAAGCACTTAACACTGACATTAGCTAGCATGGATATTAAAGGGCCTGTTACTAAACATGCCAGACTGTAAAGCCAGCAGCAGGCAAAAATGCAGAACAGGAAACTGCAGTAGTCAAGATGGCAACCTATATGTAAGTCAGCTTTTTCAAGACATTCAGCAAGGTCAAAATTCAGTTTTCAGGTTAGTATAGTTCATCACTGCATTCACCACATAATTAGCAGAACTAAGATGATGACATAACCAAGTTCTGTTCTATCTTCTTAGTGATGAAAAGGAAAAGAAGTATCTGACAATGTTGTAGTAGAGACACTTCAAATATCAGCTCCTTGCTATCTAGAAGGTTTTCATACCTTTTCTGTGTAGCTCCCCATGGGCAGCTCCACACAGCTCTGTCTCTTTCTTTCCTTTTTCTCTCTTCCTTCTGCAGTTCCAGCACGCTCCTTCCTGTCCCTAGCACAGCCACTCAACCCTTTCTGTCCCTTGCCCGACCTCCTGTCCCTTTCTCCTCAAAGCACAGCCAGCAGACACCAACTCACTCCCTAGCAGCTCACTCACTCTTTATCACACCCATAGCTGTGAGGGCAAGGCTGTTCCCACTCTCCAGTACTTACCGAAGCTGCAATATATCACAGGCAAGATTGCCTTTATCACTGTCTTTATCTGTCTTCCCACGTGACAAGAGCAAAGAGCAACAGACTGTGTGGAGATGAAATTCTGGTCATGAATGTTGGAGACTCATGGTAAGACCTCAGTAAAGCCACTCATGTTGGCTCTCTGTCCCTCCCATCTCCCTCTTCCCTCCCTGTACAGGAAAGCATATGCTTTAGATGTGTTTGGGATTCCTGAAATACTACCACGCATTTAAAATATAACCAGTGTAATGGCAGCATACTTGTAGCAATCCCTGAAACCATCATGTACATGGTGGCAGGTCTTTGGAGGTTCAAATAAATTTCAAGTCTACTTTATTCACTGTTGGACAAAACGATAGAGTAGTTGTCACCCAACTGGAAAAATAGAAGTCACCTAAATATGGTCCTGGGCAACCTATACGGCCATGTTTGAGAAGGGGGCTGGACCAGATGACCTCGAGAGGTCCCTTCCAATCTCAACCATACTGTGATTCTGTGCCTTTCTCAAAACAACCACCTGCCAATTAATTGGGTCACACATTCAGAGAGCAACTGTTTCAAGAAAACTGGATAGAACTCTGCTTGCCTTGGCACAAGGACAACATCGCATCAAGTGCTGCTACACCGAGGCAGGGACTGAGGTCTGTTTTCCTGTGCACAGGCAGACACACAAGAAAGCTGCTTTCTCCCTGATTCTGATGACTTCAGAGAATCCAGAAGCCTTCTGAATTGCCTCACTCTCCCTCCCTTCATGTCTGTACCCTTGAAGTCTGGCTACATGGATGGCTCTGTTCCATCAAAACCAAGGCCTCATCCCTGTCACCTTGCTTCACATACAGGCCAGGTCAGAAGCCACTTCTCCACCCCATTTTTCACTGGTTGTGAGCTACTGGAAGATTCTGACCTACACAGGTTCCCATCCCATACTCATCACTATGGCACCAGATACCTTAAGCAGCTGTGACTAAGTCCTGTCACGTTCACATCCTGTTTGTCTCCCAGCTTATCTGCAAAGGCAGGATGGATGATTTTATTACACATGAAATTAACAGGGAAAAAAAAAAATCTTGTAGCTTGTAGTTTGACTAACTCGAATAAAGCCCTTTGTAGATTAAAATAAAACCAAACCCACCTTGCCCAAAGTATATTTCAACCCAGAAACCACAACAGTGGAAAGAATACGTCAAATTTCACACCAGAGCATTTAGATCTCAAGAGAAAGACCCTTACTCAAACAGAACTGGATTTTATTGATGGACCAGATTTAATAACTTTTTAGGACCTGGGAGCAGAATCTACACTCCCAAGCAGGTGCTAGTGAGTGGCCTAACTTGAAAGTAAATTTCTTCCTTCATGTAAGACAGCTCAGAAACCCTTGGAAAAAAGACAACTGGCCAACAGTGAGCAAGGGTGTTCTGCCAACTATTTTGTCCTACCCAAACACTAGCAGAGTTTGTTTTACAACATCTTGGGAGGGCTAGAAAGAAAAGGACAAGTAGTTAAAAAACAACAGAGAACAAAAAAAGCCAACCCATACATTTTTTGCTATTCTCCAGCTGGATAAATTACAGAGACACTCCAGAGAATTAAACGATCAACTGAAAGAGCAGGAGATGTCACTTCCACACCACCTTCTGATTTCTCTCTTACACACTACCATGTTGATCTTGACAAAATTTTGGAACCCCTCTCTCCCCTGCCACAGAAAATATGTCCAGTTACAAGCTACATATTTTTCCCTCAACAGATCAGTTGAATCAAAGTCCTTACTAGTAAGATGCATGTAAGACAACAAGGGTGCTTGATTAATTCCTCCCACTTCAATATTCAAATGAAACCTAGCAGATACAAAGGTGAAATACACTGGCAGAACAAAGTCAAATATGCAGTTCATTAACAGCATCTGACCAAACAGCAGATGTTTCCTCCTCCTATCACCCTTAGGAACACATTTAAGAGGAAGCCACAATTTGTTGCAACATGATTAATCAGTTATTCACTTCATCTTTAACCAAAACTGATTTTAGGCTTTTAAGCATTTAAACGGCATTTAAGTATTTATATATAAATAGTTATTACATACACAGATCTTGATCAATTTACAGGCTCTTCTCAACTATATATAGGTGTAGCCTACCTTTATCTGATCCAAACAAGTTAACTTTCAACAGCAGTGATTGTTATTTTAGGTATTCATATGTGCACACACACATATAGCATACCTATCCACTTGAAGGATCCTATATACACACCATTGCAAGAATAAAATACCTTTAAGAGTCTCATGCCTTGGTTTCAACATGCTACACCAGACAGAATGCTGATACTAAGTCTGAAATTATTTACAAGGAAAATATCTCAGTAATTTAATCTTTCACATAAACACAGAAGAATGAGATACCAGTTCACAGTGCTGAGCAATGAGAAAGAAAAGCAAGTAAAGGTATTATCAACTATGGTCACTGCATGCACCAATCAGTCTGAACATACAAGATGCTCTGAACTCATGGAAAACTTTTCAACCCACTACAGAAGTGTCGAGTGTGTGTTCATATGCTTTTTTTTCTTTCATCTACTTAGACACGTCCTTAAACATGCATATCAGTCTTGCCGCCTCTGTAGAAGAAACTCTGTGATGCTGCAATCCCTGAAATCCAAGTTCTACTCATGGATGAAACCTGTATTGAGAGGACATATTTTCAGCTTCCCCTCAAATAACTTCCAAGTACTGAAGGAAGCAAGGTTCATCAGTCAAAACTGGAGGGCAGATGAGAGTCTTAGACCCATGCTGGGGAGAGACACAGGGAGGCAGCAAAAACTCTCATTATTCTGTCTATAATCACTTCAGCACTGCAAAGAATTTTAATGGGTATGTTATTTTCAAGTTACCCAATACTGGATTGATAGTCCATAGATCACTTTGATGTGGATTAGCATTTTAGTAGTTTTAATGACAAAAACATGCAAGTGATACACTTCTGAATACCATTAAGTGCTATAATTCAGACTGTCTACACTGGCTTAGACAGTCTCATCTGCTGCCATGTTGGGAAGAGTGTTCCCTTTATGAGTACAGAAATATGAAATAATGGTTCAGAAATCGCTGGTGAACCACATTAATGATTTGCTTACGTGCCAACTCAACATAATAGTTGGGTTTGGATGATACTGCTTTGAACAGTGCCTAAATATAATGACTTATATAAAGGCATGTTTAAAAATAATTTGTTTTCCTCCTTGTACTCTAGACTTTGCCTGTGCATGCTGGAGAAAGGGTGGGGGAAGAACCAAATGGGAGAGACTGGTGACATTTGTTCTAATATCACTCTCCCGAGTGGATAACACACTCGGAATAGAAGTGACATAGTCCAGAACAATTACAGAGCGACATTAGAGCGACCAAATTGTGCAAGTGTCCAGAATAGCTCTACTGCTCAGCATCCCTACGCTGGCAAGTCTAGAGACAGGAAGAAAAAAGCTTCAACCCCTGATGTAAACGCAGCTTCTAACAGTCTCCAAGACAGCAATCACTAGAAGAGTTCAACTGAGCAAAGCAATCCCTGCTTGCAGAAAACCCTTTGAAATCTAATGACGGCTCAACCCAGCTGCTGTGTGGCACTATGGCCCCACAATCCTTCCACCAGAGCAATCCCACTGCCACAGTTCCTGACACATCCTTCCTCCTCTCTCAAAATAAAATAATAATACGAATGGACCCATCTCCACAGCTCAACAGAGTTCAGTGTTTCATATGTACAATACTTGACCTCACACAGTCTAATTAGGAGTAGTGGGCTTGCCCTTTGTTCCTATTAAACTAAGAGGAACTTCCAGTGCCAACACATGCAGGTGTCAAATGGATGCAGGAAAAGAATCCTGTATGATCTGGGGTCATTCTAGAAAATATTTTCATTCCTTGAAATCAGCCCATTTTATGAAACGTTTGCCTTCTCTATCCCGTCAAAACCACAGACATCCCCCACTCAAATACACAGCAACCCGAAAAGCTTCTGTAATGCAAATTACCGTTTGTCTGAGAAGGAGGATAGGGATCTTTGTGGCAGTCATTAGCCAGCCAAGGGTGTCCTCACCCCTGAATCCATCCTCTGTAAAGCTCTCCACAAAAGACCAAATCGAACATTTTCTCTGAGTATTTCAAACCTTGAAGAATAGTGACATTCTAATGGAAAGACTTATACCCTAGACTCCAGGGATACAACTCTAAAACTTAAAAAATATCAATTTAGAATAACTTCCTTTCCATCCCAAGCAGAACCCTCCATTCTAATATAAAAATTCTCTATGCTGTTCTGCAGCTTGAGCAAAAATAGCTTGTGAATTGCAAGATGCCTGTGCAGATGAGCCTGTTAAGTCACCAGCATTTCAAACCTTGCTTGTCAGCTTGGGGGTTTATATTTTAAACTCTAACTTTCCACCCAGTACATTTCAAAGGAAAACTTCCAGGAACTACATATCATCTTTTAATTATTAAGACTGATATGCATTCAGTTTTTTGCTATACACAGAAGAAAGGCCTGTGGAAGAATATTACCCTGCTGGTACTACAGGGAAACACAGTGAAGTTTTTATGGGCAGAACAGACCTTTCCCCAGTCTGAAAGCAAAACTAGCTGAGTTTATAATGAAGATCTAAACCAGAAATTAAAATAATTACGAGAAACAAAACCAACAAAACCTCCACACCTCGATAGGCTCACTTCACTAACCATAAAGCAATTTGTGCAATCCTGACTTTCATTTTCACAGATTTTATTGCTCTCTCTCCAATACAGGTAGTTTCTTCATCTGCACTGACACAGCAGAAGACAGCTCCACATCCACATTTTAAAAGCCACTACATGTCAAAGTGAACTTTAATTCCTTTATCTGCCACTCAAAAAGCACCTTAGCTGAAGCAAATGCTGTTGAGGTGCAACTGAACCTGGCAACTAATAAATCTCTTACCACTAGTGACCATTTATTTTGTCTGCTTCACTTCCATGCTTCAAAATTACTTTTTAACTTATATTTATGACTAAAAATAAGCTACGTTTCTTTCTGGGCTGGGAGAACTTCAGGAGATCCAAAATTCACACCAATTCAGATATGAGGAGTTGGTTTAAACACTAAAAAATACAAAACTCTCAAATTCCCAAGCAGCAAACTGACTAGCAGAAAGAAGAATAAAAAGTAGTTTTTGCAGGATTTTTCCCAAAACACATCAAAGTGATTTTACAGCAGAAACAGCAAGACCTAAGATGCTGAGTATTTGCCAAACATTTTAGTACCTGCGGCATGCTATTTTCTAGGGGTGTTAGAGGAAAACACAAATAGCCACAGTTGTCTTCACTAAGAAGAGTGACCTATGCCAACTCATCTTCAAAATTACAGTCTCTGTTCTAGAAGAAGTTTGGCCATACAGTATAAGAAATCACTAAAATGCTCTGTCTTGTACAAGAACTCATCTGCAGGAATGTTTCAACAGGCAGTTACGAACTTCTGGAAATACTACTGGGGGGGGGAAGCCAAACAAATGGCTTGTTTGCGTGTTTGTTCCTTTGATATCTGATAGCACAGTCTGCTAAGGTCTAGCTGACCCTTGAGAAAGGATGTATGAATTTCAGAGATTGTCTCACAACCACTTCCCCACATGTACATCCCGAAGCTGCACATGCCTTCATTTATTTCAGCTTCTAATGACTGCAAGGAAGAGGTTCAGAGTCAGCCTAGATTGGTTCAGCTTTTACTCTTCACAGGGCCACAAACTTTAATTTCAACTACTCTTTGCATAACTTAAATACACACAGTGCTCTCTTTATTTGATTCTTAAACCAGCCGTATCTGAAGCACAATGGGACATGTCACAGACACTTGCTTCACTGCCCTCATAATATGGTTTAATTATGATGACTGAACTAACAGGCTCACATCATAGACTTTTACAGGTTGACCCTGTGTCATCCTGATGTATCATTTTGCACCAGTTCAGTGCTGTAAATCAATTTAAGATCTCCAGCAGGTTGAAAAGGCTGGTAATGATGCTTTCTCTGCAGTCTCTGGGGACTCCACATTATACACAACTTACATTATTTATAAAGCTGAGATGATGCCTCCATTAGGCCTGTAAGACTACTCAAATGATATTTTACACACACAGCTTGGGCTGCACACAGCAGAACACTGGCAATATGCAATATCCAGAGCATTCATGGTTTAATTTAAAAATGAAAAAATGAAAACAGTCATAACCCCTTCATTTTTAAAAATTAAATATTTATAGCAAGCAAAGAAATTCATAGTTTAATCGGAATAATTTTCTAGTACTCAGAAACACAAGTAGCACTTTTCTTAACCTTTGTATTGTTTTCTTCACATTCAACGCTTTACTTCTGTTTTCAAACTACAGAGGAAAAGCAAACACCAAACTCTTCAGTTTTCAAATATTTGATTTGATAGTTAATATTTATACCAAAACAGAAAGATCTCAATCTGTTTACTCTGTCACTTCTCTCAAATGTGAGAGATCATTACATCTTCAAGGGTACACAAAAAAGCAAGTTGGACAGAACAGAGAAGGAAAAAAATGTATTTGATTACATACCCAATGGTAATGGGGTCAAAACAGATGCAAGGACAAATCCTTACCCTTAGGGTAACCTGATCATGTCTTGAACTGATCATTTCTCGTAGCTGTGGAAGCCTTCTGGATAACCCAAATCGAGGGAAATTGCTCTCAAGCACCTACTTACAGTCTGAAGTAAATTGCAAGACTTCATTCCTAAAACCACAGCACAAACTCCAAAAAGAGCCAGATCTCTCATTTTCATACTGATGCTCTTTCAGTCACAACAGAGAAGTGAGCACTCAAAACCTGCACTAAAATCCAATGAGAATCTTGAAAAAGCTTCATAGCACTGCTCTCTGGTTCAAGGGGGAAATTAAGTATTAATCAGCTGCAACTAAAAAACTCATGTCTCATAATTCAGCCAAGTCGTTACGCACAAGTAAAAGAAAAAAAATAATCCAAACTTAGGTTCCCTCACATGATTTGCTTCTATTGTTTGACACGACAAGGTGCATGCAGTCAGCCACATGAAGAATTACAGACACACACCTGCAAGGAAAAGTGTTCTCCACAGGCAGGGTAAGCTACAGTTTTTATTCTTACTCCTGAGTGCTGCTTAAAAACACATATAACTATTGGAAGAAAAAATATTTTAAAAGTTTGGGGTTTTTTCTGACTTCCCCTCTGTGTGCAAAAAAGATTCCAACTATCAGTTATGACAGCTCTTTCCTCAGAAGCATGCTAGTTTTAAGGTGCAGGATCTTTGAACACTGACATCCATTAAAACACTGACATGTTTCAGGCAATGATCTTTTCCATTTGCCTGTATCTGAAATACACATCTACTTTTACTCCTCCCCACCTGGCTCTAACAATACTGTTTTTATTAACCTCTGTTTAAAATACTTCCCCAAATAAAACTGTAGACATGCAGTGAGCATCGTTTTTATCCTATAGTGCACCAAAACAATGATTAATTTTCAGAATAAGCTGTTGTTACCCAGATACTGTAAAAGCAAACTGTAAGGTCGGACCACGTACCTTCTTCAGATCGATCTACTAACAAAAGAGCAATCACAGCAACCCTGCCTCGGTCAGAACTCCCCTTGACTTCAGTTTATATTAAAAAATAAAAGCTCAGTATTTGGCCCAGATCCTTTCAAACGCATGACTGAATATTTCCACGCCAGTAAATTTTAATAAGCTTTAAAGATCTATATTCAGGATAAGATTATTTGGCTGTACGAGTATGTGAAACAACTATACTGAGGAGGGGGAAAATCTCAAGCATCCAAACCCTCTAACAGGGAAAAGGGAAAAAAAAAAAAAAGTGAACTTTCCTTGACCTCTAAGCACAGATTTGTCATTAAAG